>CAJNRD030001114.1:8996924-9037902 GCA_905319865.3 Cotesia congregata
TCGAAAACACCCGTGTCCCGACAACATCTGCGTAAGATGGTAATTGACCCCACCGTGATTCCGGTTAAGCCTAATGTCGATCCGAGGTATGAGACGGTGCGTCCACCTATCCCTACCCCTTGCATCCCATTGTAGTTGCCATCGGCCTATGCTCTTCTGCCGTTCTTCAATTTTAAGTTCTTCAGGACTCAGTGCAGTTGACCTTTTTCGTTGGTAAAGGGCCCGTCTTTCCTCTGCTAGAATTCTAAGAGGTAGGGTTCCAGCAATGACGCACACTGCTTCTTCTGATATAGTGCGGAAGGCACTAGCTACTCGTAGGGCACTTAGTCGGTATATTGGTCCAGCTTTTCTCCATGATTCTTGGGTTTCCAGTGCATCAGCCAAAATGGATATTCCGTAAGTAAGCACTGATGTGACTACTGATGACAATAATAGCCTCCTGCTCTGCATTGGGCCTCCGATGTTAGGCATCAGCCGTGCGAGACTAGCCCTCACTACTGACGCTTTGGCACTGACATGTTCCACCTGCTGCTTGAAGTTGAGTCGTGCATCCAGCATCACTCCCAGATAACGGATAAATGGTTGTGATATGATTTCTTGTTCTCCGACTCTCAACTTAATGGTTTCTACCGTTTTTCTGCTGGTGATGAGCACTGCCTCGGTTTTATGCTTGGCCAGTTGCAAGTTCATCATGTCCATCCACAAATTGACTCGTCTGAATGTAATATCAAATGCCAGTTCTATCTCTTCGAGGTGCTTTGCGACGATTACGACAGCTACGTCATCCGCATATGCTACAAGTTTGACTCCCGTGGGCAATGCTATTCTCAGGAGGCCATGTTAAAAAATGTGGAACGCTTTTTGATTACAATGAATTGTAATCATTGTAATCATTGTCAACGCTTTGCGATGACACGCAAAATCGTGAAGCGTTTTAACAAATATAAATAATGCTGTGAAGCGGGAAAGAATAGGAGTTACGGATAATTATTACGTGAAGCGTTCCAACATTCACGTAACAGGATATTTTGGTAGGAAAGGATTGAGAAAGGATTGTGGAGAGGTGTGTGTGTGTATGTATGTATGTATGTATGTAAACCTCTTGGAACTTTTGAACGACTTGACCGATTTCATCGCGGTTGGTGTCATTCGAAAGGGCTTCACTAAACTTAGATTTCCTGAAAATTTGAACCGATCCGGACCAGTAGATTTCGAGAAAATGCAAGAAAAGTGAAAAAAAAAGTTGTTTTTTTTATATTTTTTTTTTAATATCTCCGAATTGGCTGAACCGATCGGTCTCAAAAACTAATTAGCTCTTAACCTTGAAAACCCCCATCGATCGCCACCAAAAACGTTAGAATCGGTTGATGCGTTCGTGAGATATCGTTGTCGAAAAAAATCGAAAAAAGTGTTTTTTTGTAATAACTTCGAAATTCATGGCTCGATCGATTTAAACTTGGAAATTTTTCATGGAGCTTCAAAAACTGCGTCGATTGCCGCCAACCGCGTGAAAATCGGTTCATTCATTCAAATTGACACAAAAATAATATTTTTGAGCTCGAAGAGCTCAAAAACGTAATGTGTAGTTTGAAGCGTTTAAGTACAAAATGAGCGGGAAGTTGCAGGGATGGCCTTTAGGGTGAACCGTTTTTCTAATTTTTTTATACTTCTTTTAGTTCTGCAGAGCCAAACTGCGCACTGCGCAGATAGTTTAAAAAAGTTTGGAAAATCCAAAAGTACACGCCTTGTAACACTAATTCATTTTTTAAGCAAAAAATCAATTGTGTTAAAAAAAAAAGTAATTAAGTATTTTCTATTTTTTTTTAATTATTGTTGCCCGTTTTTCTTGTCAAATGCGCACGCAGTCTAAAAAAATATTACTAGAACAATATTACAATAACTAGTAACAATAACTATTAAAAAGTAGTAGCAAACATCATGGCTTTGTTTATATATCGATTGTTTGTGTTATAATTTTTATATTTGCAATATGATTAAATGTATTTTTATAATATTAAGGTAGTTCCAGCATGAAATTACTTTTCGACAGATTCGGCTGAAATTTTTTTTACGGGTTCAGTATAGCTTTGTTTATAAATTCCTGAAATTTCATAATTTTTGACCGTTTAGATCGCGAGATATTTAAAGTCAAAGTTGGCGATTTTGAGGGTCACGTTCCATTTAAAGTATGTAAAATGTCCGGTCTCTCCAACTATTTTTTATTATATTAAAAAATTCTCTCGACAGAATTGTAAAAAAAATTAGGAGAGTGTTGAAAAATGTTTTTAGAATAAGTTAAAAAAATAAAAATAGCACCTCACCGTTTTGTTATTGAGATATAATAATTTAAAAAAATAAATTTCGATCCATTTCTAACCTGCTCACTAAACAACTTATAGTGATTTGGCAACGCCGTGCGCAACGCTCCCTGAAATAGTGTAGCATAAAAAGCGGGAAATTCAAATCTTTCACGGTTTTCAAGAGCAACGTTGCCAGATTACTAGGCTAACAATATGTAATTGTATGTGTGAACGTCTGTGTGCCGAGGCTTTTAAATTTTTGTCCATAGTAAATGCTCTGACTATACTATACCACGCTGGAACTATGTTAACTGGAAAAACCCTTAGTGCGTAACCAAAAGATCGGGGTTCGGTTTCCGGTTCGAGCTGTCTGAATTATTTTTTCTATTCTCTGAGTTAAAGTTAATCAAGATGATTATAAAGCCAAAATTAACTAAAAATAGTTTAAGTTATTATCTATTGGGGTTCAATGCAATAAATTATTTCAGATACTGGAACTTCAATTTAATACTGGTGATTCTAGATAACTAGATTTTCCTAGTTCAGAGAACCAGATTTTTTTCTCCTGCAATCTTGTAAAATAATGTAGAATGTGTTTTCTCTTACGTCGATCGAGTTTGGTGGATATATAAATGCCGGGTTAGAGCCAGTACAATTGATCGTTAAAGTATCATTTTCGATCAAGTGAATCTCGTTAATAAGAGGTGATATTTCTGATGGTTTATGTGCGAAGGATACTGCAATGTAATTCAATTAAAAATATTTGATGTGTTAGAAAATTAAAAATATTATACATAATTTTTATTTCTTGCGTAGTAAAATTAATCGTTGAATTCATTGTATAAAAAAATATTTTACTTACCCCAAACATTGAAAAGTATGAAGCAAATGTATTTAACTACCATTTTTTAACGGATGAATCAACAGTCGTATAAAGATAAGCTTGTTATAAGTCTTTGAAGACACGTAAATTGAACTTATAGTCTTCTTTAGCGTTGTGACACATCGCTTGTCAATAATAGATCGATACAGGTAACACTTGGGAGTTTGTATTGATATGTACTTTTTAACTTACACGGAGGTAACTTTTAACTACTACTATGATTTTTTATTAATTGAGAACTTCCAATTCCATTAATTTCTTATCGTTATAATTAAACTGAAGACATCTAAAAGCATTAACAAATACAAACAAAAAAAATTATCAATTTTTTTTTATTAAAATCTTAGCCATGAACTGCAATATTTATTATGGTTATTATTAGAAAATTTGGTAACACACTACTACGTGACAAAAAAATATTCCACACATTGTCAAAGTTATGAAATCATTTTTTTTAACAATATAGGCCAATCAATCATTACCTATTTACAAAAAAATAACATTGAGTTTTATGAATCATTGATTTTAAATTTACTAAAATTATTTAATTAAAATATAAAAATGTAATATAATTTACTACACATTCTAATTTCTTATTATTTTCATACATGGCATTTGTTAAAATGATAGAACAATAGTCAACTAGAGGTAATATAGTTGCTGAGACTAGCATTCTTTTTATATCCATACTAAAAATATTTTTTCGCAATTGTAACTATACAAGGCAGAGTTTATTTTACTCACAGCTTTTGATATATGTAAATTGCAAGACAGATTCTCTGTAATGTGGAGCCCCAGACACTTTGCTGATTCAACGTAGGGCAGAGTATAATACCATCAACAATTACACAGGTCACAAAAAAAAGTGGTCTGTGCTGAGTTTGCGACAAAGATTTTCCGACGTATTTTTTACCGCTGAACAAGAATCTGAAGTCAAAATTAGGGATCAAACTGCAAAAAACGAAGAAAAATAAAAAAAACCGATAAAATCTATAATCTAATAATTTTGTCTACATGATAATTATAATCTAATAATTTCTGTGCAATGGATTTCTGCTAAGATTTTTTCCTCTCTGTTGAGTTTCTCTTTCTAGCATCCAGCAGTAATCTGCAAACATATTTACTCCCCACCAGGGGCCGTTCACTTTTTACCCCCACCATACCCAATTTTGTCTAAGCTGCAGGACTAATGGACGACAACCTTATAAAGTGAAAGTCTCGAAAGTTTCAAGCCGATACAGTGGTAGTGCTGAAAATAATAATAATGAAAAAAAAATATTCCGCCATTCTTGTAACCACGTTTACTGCGAATACATGTGATAAATTTGGTTATCTCGAATTTTTTGCAATTTTGACAAATTAATATTGATTTCAATTTTTTTATTTATTCACTTATTAAGCTTATACCTCCAAATTATTTTTTCAATATTTTTTTATAATATTCTCGAAACTTTTTAAACATTTTTTTTCTTTTCCAATTTCATAACCTTACATTCAAATTTCAATATTTCTGTTTATAATTTATTAATTAATATTAATATAAAAAATATTATAGGTATTCAAATTCGTTATCATCTCATATTTTCTTTTTTTTTTCTCTTTATTTAACCTTTCAAATTCGTCAATTTTGTTCTTATTATTCTCTCGAATAGCTTTCATTTCTTTTCAGAATAAGTCTGTGATTATCTTTTGCTTTTTTTTTTTTGCTAAATAATTGCAAAATGATTATTTGTTGTGTAAAAGATTGTAGGCATAAAAAGCCTAAAGACCAGTGTAAATTACATCGACTGCCAAAGGATGAGAAATTGTAAGTAAAAATTAATCTAAATTAGAATTATAAATTGAAAAGCAGAATAATAATATTATGTTTTTTTTTTCTAGTTGCAAGGAGTGGGTTCGTCGTATAGGAGTAGAAGAGTTATTATACAAATCTTTGAAGGATTTAAATAACGTCTACTTATGCAGCTGCCACTTCACTAAACAAGATTATCGTTCCAGCAAATATTTGAATCCTGGAGCTATTCCGACGCAGTTCAGTGATGATACTCATCCAATATCAGACGAAAAAATGGAAAAGTTTTCTAACTTTATTCGTTTTTCAACGACAGGTAAGATTAAATAAGATTATAAGAAACAACAGCGTCATTAATCATATATCTATTTTCTGATATATAATTATTTTTTTAACAGCTAGCCTTGAACCTCTTACGAATATTTTAAATTCAAAAATTGTAAATCTAAGGCAGCTTCAGACTATCACGGTTATCAATAACGATGTTGAGCAACCATTCACGGAAGAGGTACAACAGTTGATGGATATTGAAGATAATACTCAGACTTTATTTGTTAGTACTGTAGATGAAAATTTAACTATAAATCAACCGATAGTTAAAAGAAAAAAGTCTTCAGATTTTTCAACCGAAAAACCTTCGTGCACCATAACGCCAGCGAAACGACTTCGACCATCAGGTAATTATTTATTGTTGACTAATTTTTTTTGCTTGATGCTTTTCTTGATTTTAAATTTGATGGTACCAATTTTTTAAATTTTATATTTCAATTAATCCTATGTACAACTATACGTGCATCGATAACACTTTAGTAATAGAATGATTTAAAAGATATTACAATTGTAATATGTTTGATTAAACTCAGTAATTCATGTAGTATATACTGTTAGTCACTACATGTTGAATTACTGCCGAATTATTTTATAATCAGTACTTTTTTTATGGACGCATTAGCATAGTATGCATTGAAATGGAGAAAATTATATAGTTTTAAACCATTCTATTTATTATGAAAAATTTTTTTATGACGCCTGCTTGCTAGTTTTGCCACTGCTTAATGGCTTGTGTTTTTATCACTTAATTTTATATTGTTTCACAAATCATACTTGAATCAATTTAAAAATTGAATGTTTCAGCATTATATAAGGTTAAACCTTACAATTTGAGTCAGCATTTATTAAAAATAAATGCACTTGGAGATTCAAAACAAACCAAATATCAACAGTCAATAAAAAATGATAAGTCTGTTGAGCTAGCGAAGTCTAATATAAGGTTAAAAAAATTAGAACAATTATGTAAGTCATTGAAATCATCCGTATTAGATGATTTGATATTTAAAATAGATTTATTAGTAAATTATTACGATAAGCAAGAAAATTTAGTCTAATCAATTTGATACAATTAAAATTGATGATAGACATAATTTTGTAGTATAACACTAGAAATTTTCAGATTGTACAACTTTTTTCTTAATTGTACATATTATTTTAAATTTGATGAAACTTATTTTCAACCGTACATTATTTTTAATTGTATATATCCATTTTCAATTGTACAAATTCATTTTTAATTGTACATTTTTTTTTTTAGTTAAACAAATTAATTTTCAATTGAAAGTAGTTTTTTCAAAAAAAATTCATCATATCAGAATACAATTTTTCAATTGTAAAATTATCTCTTTTATATTACAAACTTCAAAGATTATTATTAAATTATTTAATAATCTTATGAATGATCTACTACCAATGATATTTATTTTCAAATTGGAGTTAATTATCCACTTAATACTGTAAGTCTTAAGCTTAATGTTAATATAATTATTAATGTAATTTTAATATATGTAAATAAAAATAAAGGGAATTCTAATTTAGTTTTATATATTATTCATTTTTTTTTCAAACAGGATTTATCTTTTGGCAGCTATTGCCATTTATTTTACAATATTTTTGTCTTTTTACAAAAATATATTATCGTTCAAGTAGCTCATGTCTGTGAGGAGTAATTCATAATTGTAGGCATACAATTTTATAATATTCGTTATTTTGATTGTTAAGAAATTTAACAATTATTATATATAGTACAACCTAGTTATTGGTTTTATCCCATTTTTCGAAAATCGAGTTCTCATCAGATCTCGACGTTTTGAGGTCCTAGGAAGCTTCCCTGAATGTTTTCGTGATAATGTATGTGTGTATGTATATATGTATGTATGTGACCCCCATATAACTGCTTGAACGGCTTGACCGATTTTTTTGCGGTTGGCGCTATTCGGAAGGGCTTGACCGAACTTAGATTTTGAATATACTCTGAACTGATTCAAAACGGTAGATTTTGAGAAATCTTAAATAAACTACAAAAGCAAATTTTTCGAACTATGGTTTTTTTTTTCAATAACTTATAAACGGCTCGACCAATCGATTCCTAAAAATAATCAGCTGTCAACTTAAAAAAACCACGTCGATAGCCTCCAGTCCAGCCGAAATCGGTTGATTAATTCGTGATTATCGTTGAAAATCGAAAAAAGTGTTTTTTTTTTAATTACTTCGAAATTCCTCTTTACATCGTTTTTTTTTTTTCAAATATAATAATTATTATAGAACTCAAAAAACTGCCTCGAACGCCATCAACCGCGTAAAAATCGATTCATTCATTCAAAAGTTGTTGCGATGTGAAAATTCAAAAAATAGTGTTTTATTAAACGTCTATCAGATTTTTGAGCTCCGATAGCTCAAAATGATACGAGATTCATATTTTTGAGCTCGAAAAGTTAAAAAATGTAATAAGTACAATTTTGAGTGCTTAAGTATGGGATTAGCGAGAAGATGCAGGGATGGCCTTTAGGGTCAACCGTTTTCCTAATATTTTTTTATTTTCAAAATTATAATACATACATTTTTAAACTCTAAAAGTTCCGTTCTAATTCGCACAATATATATTTCAGTTGCTACCAAGTATACGACTGTTCGAAAAGTAATGGATATGGCAGGATTGAAGAACGTTCCTTCAATCCCTGAGGTAACAAAATTAGCAAGAGTTGCAATTGAAGAGCAAACTGCGAGGAAAGAATTGGAAGTTCAGCTTGAAAAAAAAAACTAAGGAGTGCGAGTTATCACGTCAACAATTGCAGGATGGTAATAACTTTTCAGAAGTTAAAAAAAGTCCTGGACTTGAATTATTAACTGATGTCAATGGGCGAAATATAAACAGAAAAAGAGGAGGAGAACGTTACACGCATCAAGAGACATTATTCGCTATTGGGATTTACAAACGTTCACCAAAGTGTTATCGGTACATGCTTGAGTTCATGGAACTTCCTAGTGAAAGTACTTTAAAGCGAGCTTTCTCAAAAATTGTTTTAAGACCTGGAGTAAATGACATCATTTTTGAAGCCTTGTCTAAAGCTGCGAAGCGATTGGATCCAAAAGATCTATATTGCAACATAGTGGTGGATGAAACTACTCTCAAGCGCCGAATAACATTTACGGAAGGATGTGACTCTTTAGATGGGTTTCATGATGATGGAAACGGGAAATTAAAAGCAGAGTTAGCTGATCACGCGACAGTCTTTATGTTGCAAACGATCAATTTTAAAGGCAGACAACCACTTTCATTCCATTTCACCAAGGGACCGATGGCTACTGATGATTTGAAAGCTTTGATAAAAAAAATCATTCAATTAGTTAATGCAAGTGGTTTTAAAGTGGTAGCAACTGTATGTGATCAAGGTTCGACAAATAAGGCTGCATTTAAAGCGCTTGCAGAAGAAACTTTGGATAATTGGGATAAAACTTTTTTCAAACTTCCTGAGCATCCTCTTAGAATCTTCATATTTTTTGATATAGCGCATTTAGTTAAAACATCAAGAAATTGTTTCTCTGGAACATCTGAAAAATGGTTAAAAAAGAATCCATCTAAACATCGGAGTGAGTATCCGGGAAATATGATTCAGTTTAAAGGCCAAAAAGGATACTGGAGAGATGTAGTGCAACTTTATCATGCAGACTCAGAATGTCACTTAAAAGAAGACCATATATATTTAACAAACACCTCTAAAATGAATGTTGATTTAGCTGGACAAGTTTTAAGTGACAGAACTGCAAGGAAACTTAATACTATGACGCAATCGGATCCACGGAAATACCCGACGGCTTCAAGCACAGGTGCTATTATCAAAGAACTTGATATACTTTTTGACTCACTGAACGGAAGCAAAATTACTGGCATTGACAAGAAAATTATGACATCTCGAGCACCTGTAACATCACATTCATATCACTGGGACTACTGGCCGAAAATTTGGAAATCGTTAGATGAGTTAAAATTTTTCAAAGTTGAAACTCCAACACCTGCTACTTTGAAGAATAATGTGAAATCGGCTATGGGATTATGTAGCTTTCTTTTGAATACAGCTGGATTTGAAAAAGTAAATATGCGTATGCTGACACAAGACGCTCTGGAAAATTTATTTGGGTTCATTAAAAATTTACAAGGGTGTAATCATAAATTAACAGCTACACATTTCATCAGCGCATTTAAAACAACTTTGTTAACAACCTTTTCCAAATTTCAACCTCAAGGTGCTAACTGTGAAAAAGAAGACCTCCCAGCGATCATCGATATTGAAGACTTATTATCTTCGCAAGTTTTAGAAGAAATAAATGATGATACATCGAACGTCTCAGATGAATTTGAAGAATCTGATGTTCCACGTATACAGTTGGAGGATAACGATGAAAATCTTAAAGAATTTCTGGACTTATTAGGAATTGAAATCGATAGCGAGAATATCAGCTCAGCAAGCGATAAAAAAATTCCAGATTCAATTTTGGACGCGATGACTAAATTCTTCAAGAGAAATCGTTGTTTAACATGCAAATCATTTATATATGAAGAGAGTTCAACTGGAATTGCGAAAATTTCGGAAACTTTGATAACTTCATTTGCAGGAGCAATCGATTTGTTTGACCGGATTTATAAGAATGTTCTGCATGAAAAAAATATAGTTGGAGTCATAATTAAGGGCTTGGAAGAATTCTTTTCCTCGGAATGGAATAAGTGTACTCTACATTCTGTGAAAAATCTAAATAAGGACATCGTTAAGAAGCTAGTCAGCTTATTAATTCGCCGAGAATGTGATAAAATAAACAGACAAATCGAAATGGAAGAAATTCAAGCAGCCAACGCAGCGAAAATTGCAGACTTAAGTGGAAAAGCCAAATAAAAAGTAATAATTTATAAATAATTTTGCAATTTTCAATTATACCAAACCGAAACATTTTTTAACTCTTTTTTTTCTATTACAGAATTACGTTGGAAAAAATTTTCATTTGGAGTCACAGATGGAGAATAATCGTTCGGTCAAAATTTATTGGGATAGTCAAAGAAGTAAGTTATCTATTATTCATTGTTTGACAGAATTATTTATATATTTTATTACAATGTTTAATTATGGTTACTAAAATTACTTTCTATTGCCTTCTAGATGAAAAGGACGATGCTGCCCACGTATTCACGGAATGTATATAGTATTGAGATTGCTTAGAACGATTACAAAAAAGATAAGTTGAAAATTTGCATTCATATATAAATATTAATTAATTAATTAAGACACAAATTGATAACGGTTTTTTATTTTTTTTGTTCCAGAAAAGAAGTGGTATAACTTTCATTTAACCAAGGAGTCAATTAAATTATGGAGTATTATTCACCAGCGATCATCCTTCTTTATCATTTTAGTATAACATTAATTCGAAAAAATTATTTGACTACTTATTTAAATTAGATATTAATGCTTATATTAGGTAAATCACTATAAGATATCATGATGGTTGTTCTTCATTTAAAGTTATTAGAAAATTGTATGAAATTAACTAAAATCATTTACTGTTAACAATAAAGTAGAGCATTGTTATTTAAATTTTTTAAATAAGCTAAGACGTTATTTCAAGTTATCTTTTCAGTTAAATCAAAATCATAATCTATATTAAAAAATAACAAATTGAAATTGAATCAATTAATATTAAAATAAATTTTTGTATTTGCCATCAGGCCATTATCGCCTTTAGCATAAATAATAAATATCTATCTATCTGTAAATATAAATGTATCAATGAATGTATATCTATTTTTTTTGTATTGTAGAATTTAAGTATAGATATATTAATTTATTGTCAATGTTGTCTATTTGTATCTAAATAAAGCTTTTACTGTTAGTTACTTCCCTATAGCAGTTTGTTCCTAAGGTAAAAAAAGCTTATATAATTTTATTTTATTATTTATGGACTGTAATTAATTTATTTACTTTTTCAATTTTCAATAAAATTTTTTTAAATCCATTCAACTGTATTTAATTTCCTTCCATTACCTGATAATTGTATTTCCACACCGTTTAGTAGGACTCGTTAATCATTATTTTCATTTTTATTTAAAAAATAACAAAATTCTGTTCTAAAATTACGCGATTGTCGTTGAAAAAAAAAAAAAAATAATCCCATCCTAGAACAGGACTCGAATTCGGAATCGGTACGTTGAAAACCGCGTCGTAACCTGTTTTGCTAGTGTCGGCACTTTGAAAGTTGAGTATGAGGTTATATTTAAACTTTGCTTGAAAGTTAGCTTCAAGATTTGTTAAATTTTTTTATTACCTTTTTCAAAATCTAATTTTTTCCGAAATTCGTTTAATGTGTTGCTTTGATAATTATCATTGTTATTGTTTTTTAATTAATTTTAATTTTTATTACTTTTAAATTTCCTCGCTTTTATTTCCTCCAATCGCAATGCTCAATAGAGAGCGCTCCTAATCATCTTACAATGCTGCCATTTTCACTATAATAACAAAAAATAACCAATGAAATCTAGATACTATCAATTCTCCGGAATTATGTTGGTAATGAACAGTCCTGCTGCCTGCCAAAATTCGGTCCTATCTAAAAGCATTGAGTGAACGGCCCCTGCTCCCCACTACCCCTGAAATCGCCGTTCAAATTCTTTGAGATCTTCATGAAATCTCTACTTGCTCTTCACTAAAGTCTCCGTTGTTCTCCGGAGAGTAGTTGAGATGCGAATCAAGAAAGGGAAGTTTCAAATTCATTAGGCAACCTGAACGCAGAAAGTTTGCGATCATATTGGCCACAATATTTTTGTAATCAGCATCCTTGGTGTTACCTAAAAACTTGGTTCACATTTCCTTGAAACTTATAGCCATAATACCTTTTCTTGTTCATCCATAACTGAAACAAATGTTTCATCTTTGAATAACGTCCGGATTTCCTGTCCGTCAAAGATGCCTTCTCTCAAATTCGCATCTGATTTGTGCTTAAACACTTAACGCAGGTATGTAAAGCACTCTCCGTCTTTATCAAGAGCTTTCACAAGCTGTTTTATTAACCCAAATTTAATATGAAGAGGAGGAATGAGAATTTTGGCTAGATCAACAAGCGGTTTTCTTATTGTATTATGTGATCCAATCCTAAATGAAGATCTCGAAGGCCAAACTTTTTTGACGTTGTGATTTTTGCGATTTCTACTGTTAAACATACACAAATAGCATGGATACTTCGTGAATCCAGATTGTTGCCCCAGGATCATTGACAAAATCTTCAAATTATCACATACTTACCATTTATATTCTTCATACTTAATTTTTTTCAGGACAGTTTCTAGATTTGTGGACTCTTCTTTAATACAGTTGAGTGAGCTAAAGGTAAAGAAGCAAACTTATTGGTGTTGTGAAGAAGAATACTGCCGTAAGACTGCGTTGAGACGAGTCAATGAATAACCGCCAATCTTCAGGTTTATACAAACTTTGCTTTAATTCATCCACAAGTCCTTTTATATCAGTGCAATAAAGCAAATCTTCCTCTTTTTCAAAATATTTACGGAAAGCCTCCTTTCAATTACGATAAAATGAAACTTTAGTACCTTGTGTCAGAAGATTTCTCTTTTTCATACTCGAAGCCAATTTTTCAGCCGCTCCTTTTGAGAGTTTAGTTTCTCTAAATAAATCGTTTAGATGTTTTTGGTCGTATTTTTCTGGCTTTTTCTCTTCACCAATCGGCCTGTACTCTTCTTCACTGCTCGAAGGAACTTTTTCATCAGGTTTACTGGAGTCAGATTCACTGCTAGTAGCAGACTCTTTGTCATTAAAGGCTACATTCTCAAGATCAACGTCGATTTCCATTGTATCGAATCCACTGGTCAAGTTGTCTTGTGACGTATCATCTTCTGAACCTTCTTTAAAATTTGCAACTGGTTATTGCACACGTGATATAGAAAAATACGAAATTTTGTCATGGATTCAACACTTTTGTCGTGCAAAAGTAGCAATCACTTGCACCGAGAGGCTTCTTCCATATCGCTGGAGTTTTAAATTTCTCCTTATTCTGGTGCTTCTCAAATCGGTTAACCATATTATAGAATGAACCACAAACAACATTAGGTATCCAATTTTTTAATTTAAGAGAAATATCCATAGTGAAACACTTTTCATACAAAGTCACAAACTTACCTGTAAGTTTCTTTGTATTTTTTATCCCAATGTATTTTGCACAAACGTAGCAAAAGAGATTAGAATTCTTAGAGCATTCATGATCGTCATGAGTACCAGAAGATCCAGCTAAATTTTGAGTAGAAGAAGCATTACAATCCATCAAAATAAAGAAACCCCGCATGCTAGAATACCTGGCCCGATCGCAGGTGAGTCAGCTACTCTAGGGATGATAACCCTCATATCTCCCCAGGCCTAAGTATAAGGCTTTTCGACTTTGACGAAGACTATGTCAACTCGTCGTCGAACACACTGCAGTATCATTCTCATATTCTAGCGCTTCCCTGCAAAACAGTGCGCCTTCGCTAGCTTCGATACCACGAAATGTTGACTAGCGAATCATTCTACACATTCCGTTAAAGGGTAGTTGTCATCGTAGTCCTAGCACTTCGTGGTAGCAGGTTTTTGCGGGTAAATATACCAATTTAATGTCCTAACGTTTTATTTTATATCAACGACAAAATTAATTCGATAAAAGACTTAAATAAGACACAATAAGTGACAAATAAATATATTTTCGGATCACTGATGGATACTACAAAGAGAAAGAAGCAGAAACTGCAATTTGATCATTATATACTGAAAATACTGTTATCGGTTTTTAACTTCCCGCTAAGAAAATCAAAGATTTTTAAAAATCTTCACTTTTTAACGTTTTTAATGTAAGTAATGAAATTATACTTGATAGAATTAGAAAATTTCTAATAGAAATCTATCTAATCCTAGAATCGAAGAAGACTAGATTTCTCCAATCAATAGTTGAATTTTAAAGTTGACTTGTTTTTCTCTATGGCAACCGTACATGTGTATGCCATTTTGTATTCCATAATGCACATATACATGATTAGCTTGGTGACGTGCATCAAGGACATCCTCTTGTAAATGGACACGTATCCTCAACGACTGATGTGGTGGTGGGAACTTCATATTATTCTTGTACCGCGTCAGTTACGAGCAAACAACTTAACTGAACAGGCGTAACTGACGTGAACATTTTTTTTTTGTAATGACAAGTACTTATTTCAAAGTTTTTCAACATTGACGATAATGAAGGGGGTGAAAGAGATTATTCTGTGTTTTTTGTTCGTGAGTGTAATCCACTGCAATATGATACAAGTTTACGACTCTTCAACACCGAAAAGCCCGGCTTATCACATCCACGCTGTAAGTTATTTTGAAGATGGTTAATAACTATCTACAATTGGTTTTACTTTTAAATTTATGGTCGGGTAGCTATTAGTTAGACAAAGTCTTAAAAAATTACATTATTTCCGATGCCTTCTAAAAAGCTTCCTTTGAATTAAAAAAGGCAGACATTTTTTTTCTTTACTTTTTTTTTGTACCAAAAACAACACGTCCTGCAAGACGATCAAAATTCATTTATTGGTAAGATTATATTTTTTTGGACATATTTCATTAAAAATGCCTTTATAATGATTTATTGACAATCAAATATTATGAAGAATGTCATATTATGATTATTATTATTTTCTTTAATAAATTATAGTTAATCGACCAAGTAAATTTTCCGTCTGTAAGTCATATAGCGGATTAATGTAGAATTATTGTCTAAATTTAGTAAATGAGATAATTTATTAAATAAAAACATTCGAAATTATGTACAGAAAACACTTTTTCCGAAATTATTTGATAAAATACAATTAATTGATAAGCTCATTTTGTTGTTTCAAAATAGCGGAAGCTGCTAGAATTGTGTTTTCCGAACAAATTGAACCCGGTGGTGATTTCTGCGGAGCTGATGGACTTGATGTACGAAATTCAAAAGAATGAAACTATCGATTCGTCCATTATTGTTATTGACAACGTTTTCAGTTCAAAGGTCATGAATCAATACTACACACGACATCCTAGTTATCTGATAACAGCTGAATCAATGGACAGACTGCAGGATACCCTTCAGGAAATGAAATCATCGACCATTTGGAATACAGCGTCAGTAATTGTTGCTGTTGGAAAAGATTGTGTTCGGGCATCGGAAATTCTTCAGGTGATCTGGAAGATCGAGGCGTTGAAATCTTATTACATTTGTCAGCATGAGTTGATGAGTGACGAAAGCCTCGTCTATATCTTTAACCCCTACACGCAAAGGGCGCCAAAACAGTGGGAACAGGTAGAAACAGAAGATCAACCAGATGACAGATGGACGCTCTATCGGCAACACCTTAAAAATGGTAAGTCATGTCAAAACAATCTACGGAAGTCTAACTTTCAACTATTCTGTTTTTACATTCTTTACATTTTTTTGCAGATCAACGCATCTGTTCCAGTGTGACATTCGACAAGACCCGTTCTCTGGATAGATATTCTCTAAAAGGTTATAAGTATGGCTCCTACGATAAAGTTTTTAAAGGTAAAGTTTCACCCGAGGCATATCACGAAGAACAAGAAATTGAACATTTTATTCACAACGAACTGTTTACGGCTCTAAATGTCACACCAATAATTTATTTAAAAAATGTAATTCATGGTCATTTCAATCAAAATTTAAATTTACTTAAAAACGGTACGTATGACATGATTTTAGAAATCGTGGATACCCCGGATGACGATGATTCTGAAATTTTAGATATCATTTCTATTTATGTTCAAAACGGTTTCATGATAGTAACAAAAAAACAAAATACGATTCCAGCTTTAACTGAAGTGACTAATGATTCCTTTGCTTATGAAACTTTAACAATATCAGCAATATTTTTACTTATTATATTCGTAATTATTTTGCTAAACTCTCGGTACAATTTTGCAGTAGCACTAATAGATCTTTGGTTACTTGTTCTAGGTATGGGGATATTAACTCCCATGAATCGGTTATTGATACGGATTACTTTTTTAAGCGCAACGTTATTTGTTTTTGTTGTCGGGCCGGAGCTTCAAAGTCAGTTTACATCAGTGATGACCATTCCGAGCGTAGATAAAAATATTGAAACTGTAGATGAATTGTACGATAATCGATATAATGTGTATTATTTCGATGACCGAACTTGGGCAGAAATTTGGGAAAATAAAATAGACAATAAGTACTTACATTGGATAGCCGATCTTAAATCCTGCTTTGAATATCTTGATGAGAATTCAACTGCTTGCATAATGCCTGACTATATGTTCGAAAATATTAAGATTGCTGATCTTCACATATCGAAAGAGTCTTTCCGTAAAAACTATCTTTGGTTGACAACGCGGAAAAATTTTCCGCTAAAAGTTAAAATCGATAAAACTGCCATGAATTTAATTGAGACTGGTTGTATAAACTATTTTGAGAGAAATAATCGATTGGAGCGTCAGTTAAAGACGAAAAAACTAATTGATAGAATTGAGGCTTATGAGCAATGTGAATTTTTAGATTTACCTAACTTTTCATCTTTTTTGTGGTGTCTCACGATCGTTATACTTGTTTCATTTTCCGTCTTTTTGGTCGAATTAGTATGTGGAATCAGAAAGTATAGAGGAAAACGATCGCGAAAATTGAAAAAGAGAATTCAAAGAGTTCGTCAGAGAATTGCGACCCTCTTTAGACAAATAGCAACGCATAACCGCAATAGTAATATTACATTTGCACAGGTATGATTTATTTTGAGATTATATCTAATGACATTACGGCAAATACGGGTAGATCTAAGCATTATTTCCTACATCATCGATTTAGTTATATGCATTTTTCATGGTCACGAAAAATTTTTCAATCAGTGAGGTCAAACTATATTTAAAAGTAAATAACTTCAGTCCCATATGCATATAAAATCAAATAAAAATAAATAAGAACAATTTGAAGAAAAAGAAGTTCGTCGATATGATTCGCAGATAGAAATATATCGTAAGATCTAAATAACTTTGATAAAATAATTCCGTGTGTATCATATCTGAGCAAACTAGAATCACCTTAAAACGAGACTTCTCTCTCAGTCACTTTTATCTATATTAATTTGTATGTTGCGTGAGTAGTTTATTTTTCACACACTTGTATTGTCGATTAGCGAGTACCGTGTTTGACTAATTTATCGTCACTAAATGACACTTTAAATTTATGTGTCTCAATTCTATAAAAACATTCTTATGTATTTTTGCAATAAACAATACAAAGATCACACGCCGTTACGTGCAAGTAGTATAAGTCAATAGTTGACTCGGTGGCCGACAGTCGACAGACGAGGGTTCGAACCTCTTTTTCGGCAATCTCAGCGCTTCGACTGGTAGCCAGCTGTACCTTGTCTAGGTTTTCTGTGGTTTTTCTGATCACTGTGCTCGGTTGGGGCACAGGCAAATGCGGGGACAGTAAACATTTGAGTCGACCACAGCTGCAAAAACAATCTACTGCGTGTGATTATAGATAAAAATATTGGGACGTTGGAAAAGATTGAGATCATACAAGGAAAAATTAACAAAAGGGAACATAGAGGATAGTCACACGCAGAAAGAAAGCATGACCTTCTAGGTCCTTGTAATATACAATAGAATAAATCAATATGCGTTAAAGAAATTCCGTAGTCTCCTCTAAGTCACTTTTTTATCATTTTAATTATTTAAATGTGATTAATAATTTAACTCAATGAACAAAAAATGTATATAAGAAGAATCAATAGTCACTTCTGTAAGCAAATTACATGAAACTGTTCATTAAAAAAATGTGTGACAATAATTTTTATTGTATTCAAATTATCTTTATTTCTTTTATTTATTCGACGTTATTTCATAAGATTATTGATATTGATTGTAAAAACAAAAATAAATATTTTTTAATATCTTTCTTCAGTTGACGATTGTTATTAATTCAATAGTAATATATTTTCCTATTTTTTAATTTAAGTTGAATACGTATAGGTTCAAAAGCTATTCTTATTAACGATTTTACCAACCAAAAATTTAAAGGAAGCACAGTTGTTATTTTTATAAATAATATATTTTCTAAATTTAAATTTAACAATTATTTTTTAATTGTAATTTGTTGAGAATAAAATAAAATAATTTTATCAATTTTTCAAATTGCTGCAGTCTCAAATCGTTATTGCGCATGGTAAGTGATTTTAAGACCTTCCATAATTCATTCAATAAATTAAAAACAATCAATTTAGTGTACTAGCAATTAATTTAAATTAATAATTGAAAAAGTCATTAGTGTGACGTATGCCATAAAGATAAACAAAATTAATTGATTGTTTCTAAATACCACTACAATTGCTCATATTTTCACATTTACAAATCGCATCATCCATACATCGAATCATTTTAATGTTTTTTAATTAATAAATTCAAATTACAATTCATTAGTATGGATCAAAATAGTAATAAACTATCTCTGTATTCATCACCAGAATGGGCAACAACTTGTGCATATGCATCGGCAATGACGCTATGTCAAGCAATTTTAATGATTGGCGAAAGTCTTGTCTGAGTTTTCTCTATTTTGCGACAAAATGATTTCGTTAATAACGCTAACGAACTTAACGTTAACAGTGTCATCAATTATTTGCGACGATCCAAGTATTATGAACTAAAAAACCATAATATCATTAACATTTCATACCTTGGAAACTATTTTGTGCTCGTTAATAATAATTATGGGGATTATAGCTTATCCATTCACGTTAAAACAGTGATACCTTAGCAGGTTTTGTGACCCCCTAACCAAAGTATCCTGTTCACGCCAGAGATTTTCTGGACGCCACCAGGAAAGTTAATTGGTGTTGAGTTCACTCGGCCTCCTGGAACCGAGTTACTAAGGCTAGCTCACACTCAGGGAGTGGGTAATCCAAAACTGATATCCGGTCACAGGATATATTTCAATCAACTAATTATTACTAAGTGAGAGGAAAGAGGCTAGGTTGGAGAAATTATTGGCACAGAACAATCACAATTAAATCAAACAGTTGACAAGTTTATTTCCAAAGACTCGACTATTAATGACTTGACAATTAACTATGGAACTAGATTCCCAGAATAGAATAATTAATTAATGGCCTGGTCTTCGCCATAGCCTGATTAACACACAACTGAACAACTTCTAGAATGCTAACCAATTAGCTCGCAGATCACAACTAATTAAACTAAACTATCCCTAACTGAGCCGACCTTGTCTTCGCTAGTACAACTCGCTCCGTCTGGATAATGATTAGCCCCCTGGCTTCTTTGGAGATCCTTCGGGTTGTAAGCTCGAAGATCGACTGCCTGTTCCACCCCTCGACTGGCTCTTTTTAGGCCCCAAGCTCCCCACTCCGAGAATTAAAACAAGCGACCGCGCCGCCTAGTTCTTGAAAATGAAACTAACGAAGGCCGGTACGCAAGGCTCCTGCACGAGCACGAGTATATCAATTTGCACTGTTACAACGTGAATAATAGTATTATGGTACACACCATTAATACTGCTAAGTTGGGTATTGAAGCAACAAACCCTTACACTATCGATAATCTTCTAACATATCGAATGTATTAATAATATTGTTCTTAAAATGGTAAGACTAGATGCTGAAATGGACATTCTGATGCTAATCGCTCCTCGGGTTCCTCTTCATTTCTTTAATATTGACAGTTAGATTGTGTTCTTGTTTGTTATTTATTTTAATTTCAGCAATTTTACTAAAAGACAAAATTTACTTGGTCCAAGATTATTTTGAACTTAATTTTTCCGCATTAATTTTTTTGGTTTAAACAAATCTTTTTCTGTGTATGTTTAAAAAATTCATCTTATAAAATGAAAAAAAATTAACTTGAATCAAGAAAAAAAACGTTGAACAAAGAAAAAAGTTTTAAAGAATTTTATTGCTTTGAATCAAGAAAAAAAGTTCTTGAATCAAGTAAAATTAAGTCCATCGTCCTTTCCGAAAGCCATGTTGGTTTGTGACAAAGCCTCTAGCACGAGGTCGATGTCGTCGCGTAGTCTTCCCTGTATGAGCTTTTCAAGCAGTTTCCCCGCAATGTCGAGCATGCAGAGTGGTCTGAACGACGAAGGTGTTACAAGGCTACCTTTACCTTTGTCCAACAGAACCAATCTCTGCCGCTTCCAAGCCGCTGAAAACGGGCCGGTTGTTAGGCATGCGTTGTAAGCGTTAAGTAGTATCTGGGTATTCCAGGGCTACAATCTTGATCACCGATGTCGGGATACCATCAGGGCCAGGTGCCTTTCCTGTCTTGAGAGTCTTCGCCGCGTCCTATAGTTCCCTGGTTGTGAAAAGTGTTACGCTGTTTTTCAACCTCGTTACCTCTGGTATCAGAGAAAGCAGCCCTCCATTCAGCCGATTTAGCGTTGAAGTTACAAGCTACGAGGAATTCGCAGTTGAACTTAGTCATCGCATCTTCTATATTAGCTAGTTTCTGTCGGAACACACTAATCCCGTCATTAGGTGAGAGATAGACGCTCATGAAGTAGGTTGTGGGGGTTTGAATCCAAACAAAACCTGCTCCACTTCCGCTGTTGTTGACGATAACGCTCTTCATGTTCACAATCCAAATTGCTGCTGTGCCAGTTTCGTCTGCAAACTATGCTCTATCTTGGAGGTTTAGATATTGCTCGCAGATGAAACAAACGTCGATCTTCTCTTCAAAGACTTGCTGGCGAAGTAAGTTCTGCGCCAACGCACATCTATTCAGGTATCCTTGTAGTATGCACGTCATTTCTGCCCTCTCGTAGCTTCGACAAGTGTGGTACCGGAATACTTTACAAGCCCCGGAGCCAGAAATATGACATACGCCATCTTGAGCGTGTTTGTCCGGTGTACAGAGGAAGCATTTTGGCTTCCCGGGGAAAAAAAATTATATATAATTATATCAAATTATATTTAATTATATATAATTTGATCTAATTTTACATAAAAATATATAAAATTTAATATAATTATGTATAATTTTATATAATTTTGTATAAATATATAAATTTATATATAATTATATATAATGTTATCTTCCCGGAGAAAAAAATTTTATATAATAAGATATAATTATACAAAATTATATAAAAATATGTATAATTTTATATAATTTTGTATAAATATATAAATTTATACATAATTATATGTATATATAATGTTATCTTCCCGGAGAAAAAAATTTTATATAATAAGATATAATTATACAAAATTATATAAAAATATGTATAATTTTATATAATTTTGTATAAATATATAAATTTATACATAATTATATGTATATATAATGTTATCTTCCCGGAGAAAAAAATTTTATATAATAAGATATAATTATACAAAATTATATAAAAATATGTATAATTTTATATAATTTTGTATAAATATATAAATTTATACATAATTATATGTATATATAATGTTATCTTCCCGGAGAAAAAAATTTTATATAATAAGATATAATTATACAAAATTATATAAAAATATGTATAATTTTATATAATTTTGTATAATTATGTATCATTTTATATATTTTTGTATAATTATATATAATTTTATCTACCAGGGAAAAAAATTTTATATAATAAGATATAGTTATATAAAATTATATATAATTATACAAAACTATTTAAAATTATGTATAATTTTATATAATCTATACTAATATTATGAAAAGGAGAGATTTGATTGTTTGTTTGTTTGTTGGTTTGCATTGAATAGGCTCCGAAACTACTGAATTGATTTAAAAAATTCTTTCACTGTTGGAAAGCTACACTATCCTCGGGTGAGATAGGCTATCATATTAATTTAAAACATTTTTCTATTTGTTCATTAATTTAAAAAATAGTGCTCCAAAGCTGCACCAAAGATACAGTTGACAACGCATTTGAGAAATCTAATGTAATTTTTCAATTATAAAATACTTTAATATAACCAGCGTTAAAGTTTTTTTTGATAAATTTTTACTTATTTTGCAAAATGTTGAAAAAATCAATTGTAAAGGCCTTTAATTGTTAATAAAATGTGACCAAAGTATCCCACTACGATCCCTAGTGAAAAAAATTATATATAATTTTATATGATTATATATAAATCATCCTATTTAAGGAGTGAGCTGTTAAAATTTCAAGGCGATCCGAATATTTTCCCGAGAGTTAAATCATTTCTTTATAAAACTAGGCTTAAATTTGAATTGTTTATAATTTTTCTGCTATTGGTCAGACGTGGATGTTTTAAAATATATAGATGAATGTCTTTGAAGTTCGCCGTTAGTCACAACTTGCAAATAAATAGCTATGATTCCTGATTGCAATGGTCAAACGGGAAACTTTACTTACTATTGTTCAAGCCTAAGAATGTCGACATATATATCGATATGTATCAAATAAGAAAATCACTAAACAATGTATTACATTAATTTATAAAGCTTAGATTAGGAAGCATGTGAATGGGCACTGAAAATTTCTAATTTAATAAAAAACATTACCGTTTTTTTTAAGCTCTACAATTCATTTCTGCACCTTGAAAATCTAAAATCAATTAGCTCGGAAGAAGAATTTACTTAATTAGCATTTTTTCAATTGCCTATTATTAATTAACAAATAGTGATCGTCATTCAGTTTGTTCTGAAATTTTATAATATTCTGTTGAACTATCTAGAAACAACCTCCCGAGTACAATTGAAGGTAATGTTATTTAATCGAGTAAACCCACGTAAAATTGACTATCTTTTTTGGACCATTCGACTGATTTTTTACGTTAACTAGTATTTGCAAAATTTAACAAAGAAGGTTTGCTTTTTATTTTACTATGTACTATGTATATAATAGCAGGTCAAATTGTTAGGAACTACTTTGCCCTCATGATCATACAACGTAAGTCAGATAAATAATGTTCGGTAGCTGCATCGTGCAATCTGGATCAGTGGTAGCGCGCAGAACTGGCAACTAGAAGGACCCGAGTTCAAATTCCGTCGACCCTCAGAATTTTTCATCAGATAGATAATCGCAAATATTCTGTGAGGTCCAATTCCTACTTATTTTTAATTTAAAAATTAAAAAAAATTTTTTATATAATTAAAAAAAATAATAAATTTTTTTTATATAATTATATATAATTTTATATAATTATATATGGCCAAAACTCATACATAATTATATATAATGATTTATATATAACTATATAAAATTATATATAATTTTTTTTCCCCGGGTTCTCCGTGCAGTTTACGGACTTGTGGTTTTCTCTGCCGCATTTATAGCAACACTTGGTTCTGTCCGGTCCCGTATAGTTTCGCATTTGGTGTCCAAAACCAAGGCATTTAAAGTATCGGGTTACTTTCGTAATTGGGCGTATGCGACAACCCATATCCAATCTTTATACGGGCCTTGTCAAGGATCTTAATCACGCTAGCCTCGTCTATCTCGCAGAAGGCTGCCCGACTGCCTCGTGGTGTAGGTTTTGTCAAATACACTGAGGTATCCATCCTCTGTACTGTAAACGATGTTTGAAAGGTCTGTGACATTTCCATATCGTTTTGTTGCTAGATTTTGGTCCTACTCGAGTATTTTATTTCCTCGGTACCCGATTTATCTGACGGGCAGATATGTCGGGCTTTCTCCTGTTCGCCACCTGGTGAGGCTGAACGCCCGATGCAGGACCCAGCAAACCCGACACGTGATGTGTGTGTGTGTGTGTGTGTGTGTGTGTGTGTGTGTGTGTGTGTGTGTGTGTGTGTGTGTGTGTGTGTGTGTGTGTGTGTGTGTGTGTGTGTGTGTGTGTGTGTGAACCACTTATAGCTTTTGAACGGTTTAACCGATTTCATCGCGGTTGGTGTCATTCGAAAAAGCTTGACCAAACTTAGATTTTGAATACAATGTGGACTCATTTGGACCAGTAGTTTTTGAGAAATCACAAAAAAACCACGAAAAAATTTTTTTTCAAATGTGGTTTTTCTGGAATAACTTTTAAACGGCTTTACTGATCAATTCCAAAAACCAATTAGCTTTAAACATAAAAAAACTACGTCGATCGCCGCCAAGCTGAGCTAAATCGATTGATTCGTTCGAGAGATATCGTGAACAAAAGAAAACTGAAAAAAGTGTCGGAATTACTCCGAAATTCCTAGTTTGATCAATTTAAACTCAAAAATTCTTTAGGAGGCTTAAAAAACTGCGTCGAATGCCGGTTTGAAAATTCAAAAAATAGTGTTCTATTAAACTAATATCAGACTTTTGGGCTCGAAGAGCTCAAAAGCATAGAAGAGCTATCCCTTTTAGCTCGGAGAGCTCACAATAACACATAAATAGTTCTTTTTAGCTCGAAGAGCTCAAAAACTTCATAAGTGCAATTTTAAGTGCCTAGGTATAAAATTAGCGGCAAGTTGCAGGAGTGGCCTTCAGGGTCAACCGTTTTCCTAATTTTCTTTTCACAATAGTAACCTAAAATGATATTTGAAAAATATGAAATGGTTTACTTCAAGTGTTTTCTCGATGTAAATGTACTCATATTATTGTATAAGTGCAGTATGGTTGTAATAAAGGCTTTTGAAGATCACAAAATTTCTTGACCATGACGAGGTCAGAGTAAAGCACTATCTTACGCGCTTCACGCTATGAAGCGTGCAATACTGTAAAGGCGCCGCAGATTCAAATATTTGTATATAGATTATACGTACATGTTAACAATCAATTACTATAAAGGAACTGTCAATGGTTCATAACTTATAACAATTGAAAATTTATTAATAAGTAACGTATGAATATCATAAATGTTTATTTATTTCAAAATATATTCAATTACATTTTCTTCAAAGCTGTTTTCTTGCAACATGAACGTAGTAAGATAGTGCTTGATAGTCTACTTTAATGATACATTGGTAGAACCCATTATCTTTTAAGTCAGCGTTCTTTATCTCAAATCCTCTTTTTGGATCAAAATTGATGCGTTCATTCAATTTAATTCCCTAAAATAATTGAAAATTCGGATTAATTTTGACATTCAATCAAGAAATATAATTTAAATATTATTTAATGAATAGTAAGTACTTGTTCGTCTTTTGTTAATTTGATCTCGAAGTATGGCGAAGTTGGTCGACATGGAATCAAGATATCATCACCAGTTTTAACGCGGAAGGTTTTAAGGAGATCCGAAGATCCAACGAAGTGATTGGTGTTTGCTGAAAAGAAAAGAATTGTTTGCAAAAATTAAGAATCGGAAAAATAAGATTTTTATTACTTTCTCATACATTTAACGAAAACGTAGATCCACTTGGCTCCAGAATTAATAAAGTTATAAGGTGTGATGGCAGTTTCATTAGCAATTTTAAAATTTTTCAAGTCATCAGCGTTGACGCATCCGTACCATCCGGAATCACCATAAACTGTTTTATTCGTAAATAATTCGATGTTGACGACATCTTCGAAATTATATCGTGAAAAATTTTTAACTGACGTAGGAATCTATTTAAATAAGTAATAAAAATTATTAATCATATTTTTGTTTCATGATTATACTGAAAGAAAAGTGCATAGTTAGCTAAATTATAACGTAACAAACATAAAAATATAGTCTTATGAACTTTTTTTGTAGTTATTCGAATTATGCATTAGTTTAAGTAACTATTGATAAATAGTTATATCAACTATATTTTAATAAATATTTTTCTATCGTGTTAAACAAAAAATTATTAGGTGACTGATAGGTTGTTACGGACGATGTCTCAGATACATAAACTGGAAGAGCTCTTAGTGCGTAACCAAAAGATCCGGCCGGGTTTGGTTTCCGATCCGAGCTGTCTGAATTATTTTGTCTGTTCTCTGAGTTAAAGTTAATCAAGATGACCATTAAGCCGATATTTAATTAAAAATAGTTTAAGTAACTATCTATTGGGGTTCAATATAATCCAAACAAAAACAGTTTCACTGTAAAAAAAATCGCGCCAAGTCCACGTTCATAAGACTATTAAGAAAAAAAAATTAGTTTTTTCTTTACAAAAAGTATAAAAATAAAAAAATTAAAAAACCCAAGTAACCGATATGATTGTTTATGATTTTCGGAAATTAAAAAAAATTTGTTGTAAATTTAAAAATTAAAAAAAAAAATTTGGAACGTATTTAGTGTGCGTGGTTACGAAATATTTCACTTTTTATGAAATTCCCGTTAGATATTATGTTTAAAAAAGTTGAGTTGCGACGCATCACCATAAATTATATTTTTATGTTTAATTTTCATTCAACAATTTGAGTAAATATTTATTAATGTTAAAAAATAACTAATTAATAATGTTTGTTTGACATTAAAAAAATTTATCTATTAATATTTAATCAAAAAATTGTTGATTTTATTTTTAAAATTAAAAAAAATTTTTTTTTTATTTTCCGAAAATCATATACAACCATATCGTCGGTTACTTGGATTTTTTTATTTTATATCTTTTTGTAAAGAAATAAAATTTTTTTTTTTTTTAATAGTCTTATGAACGTGGACTTGGCGCGATTTTTTTTTTACAGTGAAACTGTTTTTGTTCGGATTTCAGTATTTTTTTTAATTATAATAAAAATTGACAATTTTAATTCAATGCATTTCCGGTGGCAAACTAGAAACTATCCCCTTGAAGCTATAGTTCATGTAAAAGTTATTCTTGCGCCGTCTGGCGTGTGTATTTGCAAGCTGTCAAATATCTTTTTTTCACTGTAGTTTCTCATCTATTATAAGATTAGCATGCATCCTTATATTATTTAGTCTCTGGCCGTCCGCTTTTTACATAAGAAAAAAGTTAAAATCTAAAAATCTGGGTCGCTATAGTTTGTGCTGATTATTTTTAATAATTTTAAATAGAAATTATAAAGATAATTGATAGTAATCAAGTAATACGCGTAATAAAAAGCATGAACTACTATTATAAAATATCATATAAAAAAAAAATCAAATTAAATTTGAAAAAAAATTTGTAACCTTAAAAAACCGTTCTGCTTACGGTATATACACACTCGGTAGTCTGGCTTGAGAACGGAACTTGGCGCCAGATTCTACCGAATCTGTTGATAAATGATTTTAGGTCTAATAACTTCAATTAAATGGTGATGAATCTATTTAACTTGATTTTCCTCAATCAGAGAACCAGATTTTTTTCTTCTGCAATCTTGTAAAATAATGTAGAGTGTGTTTTCTCTTACGTCGATCGAGTTTGGTGGATATATAAATGCCGGGTTAGAACCAGTACAATTGATCGTTAAAGTATCATTTTCGATCAAGTAAATCTCGTTAATAAGAGGTGATATATTTCTGATGGTTTATGTGCGAAGGATACTACAAACATGAAGAAGTATGAAACAAATGTATTTAACGGCCATTTTTAACAGATGAATCAACAGTTGTATAAAGATAAGCTTGTTATAAGACTTTAAAGACACGTAAATTGAACTTATAGTCTTCTTTAGTGTTTTAACGTCGCTTGTCAATAACAGATCGATGAAGGTAACATTTGGGAGTTCGTTTTGATATTTACATTTTAACTTATACGGAAGTGATTTTTAACTACTACTATGATTTTTTATTAATTGGGAATTTCCAATTCCATTAATTTCTTATCGTTATAATTAAATTGAAGACATTTAAAAGCATTAACAAATACAAATAAAAAAATTATCAATTTTTTTTATTAAAATCTTAGTCATGAACTTATTAAAATTTAATTAAAGTTTTTAAATCTAAAATATAGTTGAATTTTTTTTTTTTTTTTTTTTTTAGAGATTGCCATAAGCATATAAAATAATAAAGAGAAATAAATTCAAATTATGACCCTTATGATAGCACAATTTTTAATTTTTATCTGCAGAAATCTGTTTTATAATAAAAATGTGCATGTCAAAAAATTTTTCTTATTTTTATATCTCGATAAATTGAAGACAGGAAATTGATGTGAAACATTGAAAAAACATAAATTCAAGCCGCATTTTTGATGGTATGAAATTCAATCATAGAAACCCGTTTTATGATCAAGATGTGTCTGTCGCAAGATTTTCCTTATCCTCTTAATTATATTGATTATATAAATAATAATATAAACCAAAATATAAATAATATTATTCAGAAAAAGAAGAGGGAATCGTTGCTTATATCTCCCGGATAATTATCTTTAGAGGCCAGACTATCTTAGCCGTAAACTTGTAGGGATTTAATTGAATAAAGGTAAGTAATTATTATTATTATTATTATGATAAGAGAGTATTTTAATTAAAATTGTCAAAATGGAAACGATTGAAATTTTTCAATAACTTTTTTTTAAAACCCTTGCGGTATTTGAAATACCGTAAATGTTGAGTATGTATGCGCTAACCATAAATTTACCGATATAGTTCTGAAATAATACGGTATTTCTGTGGTCATATTGGCCAGTTTTTTTACTATCCACTGTAAAAATTTTCTATTATATTTTACTATGGTGCGTTGAATTCCTGGACTAAAATGAGGCTGAAAACGAATTTTATCAATTGCACATATTAAATTTCAAAATTTTTCATAGTAAACGTATTCGCATATTATAGTCATAAATTAAGCTAACGCGCATACGTTATTGAGACGCAATAGAAGTATGTATGTATGTATTTATTTAATATGCCAAGGCAATTAGCTGAATGGCAAAGGTTTGTACATAGTTTTATAAATTTTTACTTAAAATTTAATACAAAGTAATAAACTTAGGTGTAGGTGTACATTAAAATCTTATTTATAAAATAACAATTATAATTTTATTTTAGATTTAACTTTAGTTTTAATTTTAGATTAAATTTGATTTAATAAGTAACAATGTAATATTTATTCTAATCCACGTATTTAACAATATAATGGTAGTTGCTTTGACTAGTAAGTAACAATAGTTTGTAAGAGTATTTGAATATATACAGAAGCCAACGTGAAGGTAATTTACTGAAATTCAAGTTCCAAGAAATAGTCATAGATCTTTGTTTTAAACACTTCTAGACTGCTTGCATTCGCAATTTCTGCAGGTAAATTTTGCCACAAACGTATTGTAGTTACTACAAATGAATTTTCAAGATAATTTGTAGAAAAATTTGGCAATTCAAAATTTACATTATTTGTTTTTATAGCTAATCTTTCAGAACGTTTAGCTTCATCTTCAACAAATAATTCCCTAAGGTAACTAGGTTTTCCTGTTTGCAATAGTTTATAATAATAAGTGATTAAATAATATAGACGTCTTGACTTCACAGATAACCAATTTAATTTAAAGTGCAAGAAAAAATTGTTGAATTTTAAGAAAACATTGAGTACTTTGGATATCACAATTTGATTTAACTTTCTGTAATCATTAAAGAGAATGTAAATTGATGTCTTCATATACGCTGAAAAATTGTAAATTTTGAAAAATTATAGTTTTTGTGTTGTAACTATCTTCCTGTGAAGTTGTTTTGTAGGTCTCTTTTCTATTAAATTTTTAAATTACTCATATAATAATTGTCATTAGTGATGTGAAGCAAATCATTTACTCGTTAATTACTCGTCTCATTTGACCTACTAAAAAAAATGACTACCAGTCATTTTTCGAATATAATGGCGATTCCCGCGAAATTATAAATAAAACATCTTAAAAAATTATTAAAAACTTGACCAAAAAATTTTTGATGGTCATTTTCCATCTAAATAGTTGAGAAAGCCAAATTTATTTATTGCCGTCGGAATTCAAGATAAATTTTGTTTTGAATATTTAAAATACTTAGGTTGTATATGATATAGGTTGAATTGTTTTTTTTTTTGACAGAAACTTTCGTAAAAAGAAAAAAAATGCTCATGAATTTTTGTGACTGACCAAAAAAAATGACGTCAATTGACGAGCATTTGCTTGTCAATTGCTCGTGATTTGATCAAAATTAAAAATGACCGTCATTTCACATCATTAATTGTCACACTTATTTACAATTACGATGACGTGACCTTGAAATTTTACCTTTAACCCGCGCAAAGAAGTTTAACTTAAAAAAATTTATAAAAACCTAAATAAACCGTACAAATCGTCATGCGTGAAGAATATAAATAATTTTCCATTTATAAATTTTATATCAAACAATCTATACCCTGCGGCTTAAATACTTCAAAGTATATTCGGTTATCGGAAGTCATTAACAACGTCCAATTTTTTATTTGAGTATTTAGTCCATCGGGTTTTATTGTTGACTAAAGTCAAAAATAATACTACGTATTATTTTTCAAATAATTAAGTGACGATGTATTTAAAATATTTCACTTTAATTCTTATAAATATTTTCTGTGAGTGTATTTTTTATAATTAAATTTGATGAATTTGAAAATCATCCTCTTTTTTAGTCTGTTTTTCAGAACTAACTACCCCGCAAGAAGAAATTTACATTGAAGAAGGAAAAACATTGGATATAAATTGTACAGCTTCAGAAGATATTGATTTTTTCTATCCAAAAACGATCAACGATCAAGTGAGTTTATTTCAAGCTAAAAATTAGACAAATGAAAGTATCTCTATCATACTTGTACAAAAAATGGAATCTTAAAACGCTTTTTAAATAAATGAAAATTTTCAAAAAGAGCGCTTCGCTTTTCGATAGATAATTAATTTATCTATCAAAGAGCGAAGCGTTTTTTTCAAAATTTTATCTTATACATGAACAAAACACGTTTGAAAATAAACTATGATCGCTCTTAAGTTAACTATTCTATTTAAAAATTCACCGTAATATTTTTAAAGTGATTAATTTTTATTTCTAAAATATTACGGAAGCTTAAAATTAATATTTTAATAGATTGTTACATCACCAGTGGAATTTATAGTAGAAACTGCGTTAAACTCATCAAAATTTATATTGAAAAAACCGAATACTGTTTTTGGCGACACTGGATGGTATGGATGGATTGAGGCAAGCAAAAATCAACGAAAGCTAAATTTACGAAACATTTTGGTAACACCCTACTCTTACAATGAAATTGACATACACTGGGTTTACGTTTACGTAAAATGTAACAAAAAAACTACCTTATTGAGCGTATGGTTTGTTGTATAAAATATATTTATAATTGTATTTTCAGCTGAAAAAAAATCACTCACTTCTACTTCTCAAATGTATCACCTCAAAAGTCCAGTTGGAAGCGATGTAAATTTTCCGTGCTACCCAACCTCTCCAAATTACACCGTAACTCTCTCTTATGTAGAAAGAGTAAGTATATGATTAATTTCATGATAAAGTTTTTGTCCAATAAGCTTAAGCATTTTACAGAGATTTTATGAAGCATCTTACATTAATATTTCATAGTTAAATTAAAAATTTAATCAAATTAAATGATTAAAAAGATTCATTTTTCATTGTGATAATTTGTATTTTTTTTTTTGCAGAAATCTAGACGCACAGTATTTATGCCTTTAAGTGAAAAATTATCCTATCATCCAAAAAAAGGATTTACATTGCACAATGTCAACATTAATGACGAAAGAAAATATCTATGCGACGTTCCTCCACCACATAAGACAAACTATGTTTTGATAAACTTGAGGGTTAAAGGTTATTTATAAAAAATATGTCTTCATAAATTTAGCTTATAAATTATTAAATGAAATTTTCACGGTTTTTTTTTTTTTTTTTTTCAGGCAATACTCTAGAAAATTCGTTAGAAATTTCTTCCCGACCTCTGCAACAAATCACTGTTGCTGAGGACTTTTCAATGAATTGTACTATTAGCACGGAAAAATCTTACTCATATGATACATTTCGCTGGATAACGCCACTACAGGTATGATCACAATTTTTTATGGTAATTATCTACAGATGATTAACTATCACATATTGATACAAGTCTAAAAATCGTTTGAATAATTTTCACAGATTAATTACCCAGTTAGCACGAGTTGACAATCAATTAAGTTGATGTTTAATGGTTTACGTCAACTTTACGTTAACTTCGCGTCAACTTTTGCATTTGCAACAGTGTCCCAGAACTTGATTTTAACTTATGCATCAAGTTAGAGTAAATCTACTGCCGGAATTGACCAAAAAGTTCGCTCAAAGTTAACGCGAAGTTTGCAGAAAGTTGACGTTAACTTCACGTAAACAGTTATAAGTACAACTGTTGCCTTACTGTTAGCGTTAACTTAACGTCCAATTCCGGCCGCAGGTTTACGTGAACTTGATTTCATTTGTGCTAACTGGGTATGAATATAGTTATTTTAATTGATTTCAAAAAATTTTTTCTTTTTAATTCTATTAAATTATTCGTGCTTTATAAGTTGGAAATTCAAAAAAGTCATATTTGAAAGTTTCTTTATTATAAATTATCCCTGATAGCCAGCGCTTACTTAGAAAATAGTTGACTTCCAGCAGTTCTGTTAACTTAACATCAAGTTGGCGGTAATTTTTCACTAAATAACAGTTGTAAGCAAATAATTGACGAAAATCTACGGTCGCAACTTGAATACAAGTTAACAATCAAACTTTTACTTAAATTTCCTTTCAATTTTACTACAATTTGACTGAAATATTTGTACAGCAAATCTTGACGTCTATTTGCAGAGTAACTTAACTGAAACCGCTTGCTTTGCCAACTCTGTCCGCCAAGTTTGCTTCAAATTGCGGTCGTAGATTGACAGCAAGTTTCAGGTAAGGTGGCTATCAGGGATGTTTCAAAAAATCTGAACAAGAAACCTTACTTACCATCGGTCGGGCTACTTAATTGAAACAGAATCCTACATAATATTACTTGCTTCTTTTAATACACTATTTTTCCGAATAAAATCTAGTTTTTTTAAATATAGAAAAATTACATCAGAAAATTTATTTCTTATTTTGATGGAAATTTAAACGTCCATGTAAGTCAACTGTCAATAAAAAATGTAACAATCGACAATTTTGGTGAATATAAATGTGAGTTTTACGGATTTGACACTATAAAAAATGCAAAGGCTGACCTTCAAGTCCACAGTAAGTAATTATTCGACAGTAATAATTACCGTTATCTAAATTTTTATATTACTTTTTTAAATTTGAAAATTATCGATATTTAAGCTGAAAGCCGCCTAGAAATGTCAATGGAAAGCTCGGTTAATGAATATAAGAAAGAAGTTGGCCAATGTATCAAGTGGACATTAAATATTACGGCATATCCTTTGCCAAAATTTAAATGGTAACTCAATATTTATTCTTAATCCATTTTACATTTTATTGTTTTTTAAAATCATATTTAATTAAAGTAAAAGACCCAGTTATTGACATTTGCAATTTCATTTTAATTAAAAATGAAGTCAACTCCAATAAATTAATAATTATAATTTGTGAATTATAAATTTTAAGATAATTAGTTTTTTGAGAACATTTAATTTTTTTAATTGGTATAAAATTGCAAGAATCAAAAAATTAAGACAGTGTCAGTAAATGGGCTTTTTATCTTAGAGTTAAATTGTTCAAAAATGAGTTAATTTTTTTTTAAAATTAGGCTTGATCCCAAGAGTAAAGAAATAAACAATGATTGGACTTTTCATAACTATAAAGTCAATGACGAAAATTTTTCCATAAATTTAGATAAGCCTGACTTAACTCTTGAGGATCGAGGAAATTATACACTAATAGCTACTAATTCGAAGGGAACTAAAACTCTAGATTTTTTTGTCGACGTACTCAGTAAAAAATACATTTTTTTAATTATTTAGTCTAAATAATTAAATGAAATTTTTTCTACCTCACTTGGTATCATTTATAAATTTCAGTGAAGCCTTTAATAACAAAAAAATTGGATAGTATCCAAGCGACGTATTTTTCATCAAACGAACTATTAGAGTGTGAGTGTGAAGCTCAAGGAAATCCGCTGCCATTTATAACATGGGAATATACAAACAATTTTAAAAATTCAACTGAGAATCTAGCAGCAAATAATTTTTTCAATGTTAGTAAATTTTGTTAATAGTATTGATTTTTTTTAGGGTGGCACAAAAAAACTGGCTACAATTATTCTATAACAATATATTAGTTCATCATGTTTTTAAAGTCATATCTAAGAATCAGATAAAAAAAAAAAATTTTTTACAGTTATGTGTATTTTAAAAATTTCAGATTGAAATTTTTATTTATAAAAAATTTTTTACCTGGCTGATTTTCGAAGAGGGCTTATAAAAATATGATAAACTAACGTATTTTCACAGGAGGCTCAAAAAATGTTTTCAGTTTTTTTTTTGCCATTCTAATCTTTATAGATCTTTTTTTCTTTAAGTAATTTGTTCTATTTAGGTGAAAGATATTAAAAGTAGCTGGAGTAGAATAAAATCAATAATCAAAATAGAAGCAAAAAATACAGGAAAAATTTTATGTCATGCATGCAACGAAATCGCCTGTGATTCTGCTGTTATAAAAACTGTTAATGTGCCAGGTAATCAAGATAACTTTTTCACTATGCTTAGTGGATTGCTCTACACTGAGAAAACAATTCGTTTGATTTAAATTATTCGTAGATTTATTTAACCCTTTAATGTTCGGCCTTGAATCCCCACTCTTAATTCGAGTCTTATGTCTTTTTATTTAAGTGAGAGAGCTATAGTCTTTTTCCTAGAGAGGGGGCCAGAAAAGTAGTAGAGAGGGACGCATGGACACACTACTACAATTAAACCGTCTCTCATACAACCGCATAACGGACTATGATTGGCTCTCTCCCCTAACAACTCACACTGAGATTCACAGCGCTTCCAGAACATTAAAGGGTTAAAATAACTTAAAAGTAGTATGGGGCACATCCTGTGAGACTTGTCTGGCCCCCACTCCTCCACCCTGGTGCCGGTGTTTTACCTTCCCCCTCCATTGGGACAGGGGTTTTTCCATCTCTTCCAGTGGTTCGAGGGAATTCCCTACTGTAGTGATGGCCCAGATGGGTCCTTGAAGGTCTTTCCAAATATGGGTGATTATTTGTTTAGGTCCTAAGCGGCGACTTCAGAGGATGTATGCAGGTGTTCACACCTTGGGGGTAATAAACTTTTGTATATAATAAGGTCATAAAATGACATGAAAATTTTTCCAACATCAACTGCCTGGGTAGGTATGTGACGGGGTCTAGGGTGGTTGAGATTTTCTTATTTAGAACCCCTGGTTTTATATACTTACAAGCTATAGGTTTCGTAACCGGTCTTCCTTAACTGTATGTTATTACAGGATTTTCTGGCTAAGTTACACCTTGAAATGGGTGGGGGTGATCTGTAATATTTTTAGTAGATTTGAAACTAAGTTTTTTTCAAAGCACATTCAGTTTTTAACTTCTGATTACAATGAATCCCAACGATTTAGGTGACTCATTTGAGGAGTACCCGTTTGAGGAGTGAGGATCAGACAAGTCTCGCAGCATGTGCCCCATACTACTCTTAAAAATACGTATTTAATATCAACAAATTTGTTTTATTTAAATATAGATTACTTCTAACAAAAAACTATTTTGTTTTGGTATATTTGATTTAATTAGCCTATTTATTTCATTCAAATAAGATTTGTTAATAGTTAAAAAATCTCGTTTTAAATAAATCATAAGGCGTTTGAGTCGCTACTGTCGCTATTTTAGTTATCGTAATTTTAATACCTTTATCGTCGCTTGTTATAATTGAGTAATTTTATATGCATACATAAATTTTAGATTAATTTAATAATTCAACAAAACTATAAAAATCCAACTCTTACCTAATAATTTTAGTTCATTAAAAATAACCCTAATAGAAACTATACAAATGAGCTCATCCTCATTGCTTTCACGACCCTAAAAATATTTCAGATATTATTTACTATCCTACAGAGCATGATTTCTTTACCGACATTAAAATATCACATTTGTTTATAGTTAACAAATCTGATTTGAATGAAATAAATGATTTTAAAGTATTAGTGAAATATTTGTTAACTATAAACACATAACTATTTCATTCAAATAAATACACTGAATAAACCATACTTTTGTCTCAAATAAATTCATTTATTTGTGTCAAATAAGTATTAGTTGGTGGTATTAAAATAATAGATTTCTTTATAATAAACGAGTCTCATTTGATTCAAATAAATTGTTCTCTCTGTGTATATATACATTAAATAAATTTAATTTCTATCCAGCTGACATCCAATTGCTGCCAAACACTAGATCAAAATTATGGGAAATTTCTATTACTGAAGGCGAACCATTGACAATAGATTGTACAAGTACACAAAGGGCTCGTTTTTTTTATCCACAACTTTTAATAAAAAACGTAGGCATATCAAGTACTAATAACTTACAAAAAACTCATGATAAATAAATAATCATGTAGTTTTCGAACAGGTGATTTACTCTCCAGAAAATATTTCGTATTCTGTATCAGGAGACAAACACTTTTCCAGATTCGAACGTCAAAAAACGGTTTACAGTGATAGTGGATGGTATGGTTGCGCTATTGTCTCTGAAAAATACAAAAAAATTAATCAGAATCGGATGTTATTTACTCCCGACATTTGTGGTGAACTAGACGTCCAATGGATTTACGTTTTTGTTAAATGTAAAGTTCAAAATTAATATTTCGGCTTTGTACAGAAAAAAAACTGCTATAAATTGAGTAAATTAAAATAAAATTTTTAAGGGATTAATTTGAACAATTTTTTTTAGCAACCGAGTATTTGTTTCTTGACTTACCTATTCATCAGAATTCTGCTGGAGAATTCGTCTTAGAATCATCCGGTAGTGATGTGACAGTGCCATGTCGTCCTACTTCATCAAAGTATCAAGTGCAATTGTATGCTATTGAAAAGGAAAAAACTAAAGAAATTAATGTAATTATTTAAATTAAATGAATTGTTTTTTTTGACATCTATTAAATAACATTTTTAATCAGATTTCAGATGAAACTGAATCTTTAGCATACGACGCGAAGAAAGGATTTATTTTTAAAAATTTCACAGCCGACAGTGCTTCTTTTGGATGTGCGATCATCAAAAATGAAAAACAAGAGCAAAATTTAACAATTTTCAGAGTTACTTTAACAGGTAATTTAATTCTATATCAATACTAAGAAGTCAATTTATTTAATGAATTTTTTAATTGATACGGTAAAAATTTACTCGATTCATACAAAATATTCTCAAAGATATAGAATGAAATATTGAAAATTATTCTTTTCAATTGACAAAATATTACTCTTGAATAAAGTCGATTTTTTTAGTGGAAATTAGAAACGTTTGAATAAAAAGGCGACGATAGGTCATTTAATCAACCAAAAATACTTTCATTTTAATAGAGAATATTTTATTTAATAAAACTTTTAAAAAGTAATCCGAAATTTCCTAGTCTGCAATTTCTAATACTTAAATTTTAGGTGAGTCAAAAAAGGGCGACGTACCTACCATCACAACTTTTTCATTGACCCACATGGAAATTGGTAAAAATTTCAGTATGAACTGCACGATTTCTCTTTATGAAGATAGAGAATATTTCGTTCAATGGGTGACGCCTCAGCTAGTAATAACGATTAAACAGCAATTAATTAATTGAAAATTGTACTTGTAAAAATAAAAAAATTTCAGAACAATAGAACTAAAGAAACAGAATACCGGATTACCGAAAACGAAAACTCGCTCTCTGCAAATGGAAAAAGACTTCCGCAAATTTTAAATCTTGAGCTTATAATTGAGAATGTAACTGCAGAAGACTTTGGTGAATACGAGTGCTTTGTGTATCAATATTCCAAAGTTGAATCAGCTAGAATAAATTTAGTGCCCCATCGTAAGTTGATTGCATCTCTAATCTCGTGTAATAAAGGCGTTTTTTAATAATCAATTGACTTTCAGAACACAAACACCTAGACGTATCATTAAAAAGTTCAGAAATTGAACACGTTAACGACTTCGGAAATCACGCTAAGTTGATTATTAGTGTAGATGCCTACCCTCTACCAGAATTCAATTGGTACAACCCAAAAGGACTTGAAATTGACTATCAACGGCGATTTTTTGACTATCAAATCAACGGCGAAACCTTTTCCATTGAATTATCAAGCCGCGAGCTTACTCACGATGACACGGGAACTCACACACTGGTCGCTTATAACTCAGAGTTCAAAAAAACGATCAATTTCAACGTATCCATTCTCGGTAAAATAGAGCTGATAAATTTTAGTGGACTGTTGTAAAAACACATTTATATTACAGAACCACCTTCAAGTGTGGAAGAAGAGAATTTGTATATGACCAATGAAAAAGTTCGACTACAATGTCAAGCTAAAGGGTATCCAGTGCCGACAATAGTGTGGCAGTATGTCGATGAGTTTGATAAACTAATCGGAACTTCTATGACCTCGAACCTATTTCAGGTATATGAGATTGATGATTGTTCTAGCAACAATTTGGAACAAGCTTTGAGGAAGGCTAGCTCAAGATTCTTGATCAAGTATCTGCATCTAGATTCTAAGAATTCTAGCTTACATTTCTTGCTCAAAAATTTTTAAATTGCTGCAGATACTTGGCCAAGATTTTTGGGCCAGTCTTGAGGAAAAATGTGGAAGAAATCGTAGCTTGTTATATTAATCGAAATAATATATTTTTAGAATATCTCTACAATTGTTACTGATGGATTAGTTACATCAATCATCATCGTCAAAGTTATAAAGGAAGGTTTTGTGTTATGTGTTGCAAATAATACAATGGGTGAAAATGTTATCAAGAAGCAGAGGATAAAATTCGCAGGTAAACTGGAATAAAATTTTAATTGAATTAAGATGAAAATTCTTGAACCAAGAAAATAATTTTAAAGAGTTTCATTGTCTTGAATCAAGATGTGAAATTTTTGAACCAAGTAAAATTTATTTAAGCCCAGAAAAATTTCTTAGTTTAAGAATCTTTCTACTCAAATCAAGAAAATTAAGTTCTTCAAAATTATTTACTTGATTCAATTTTTTTTCTGTGTATGAATAATATTTTATTGTTGTATTCCGGCAGTTTCTCCATGGTATAGTATAGACAGGGGGCATTTACTACTGTCGGAAGCTTGATACTATTGTCAAATAATTATTTACCGTAGAAATACTATATCAAAATGACCGAGAAAATTTAATTATTATAACTCGACAGCAAAACGATAAAGTGATACTTTTTTTTATTAATTAATCAAAAAATATTATTTTGTATTCTGCTAGTTTTTTACCAATTCTGTTAAGGAATTTATTTAGTGAATTAAAGTTTTCTCGCCTTATTGGTCAAGTGACTAGTGAATCTAATTCAATCCAACAGATGGACATTCCATTTTCGCTATTGGTCGAGAGGAATTCTCTTTTTGCATAAGTTCCCTGACATGTTATCATGATACCACAATAACTTCCAGCTTTACTAGTATTCAAGTTTGATAGACCCCCATCGAACTTATGAAAAATCATTGGTAATAGGTCAGTGTATTAAGATAAATCGAATAAAAGTGAATATTGCAGATTTTAATTATTTTGTACTCAATATTGAGTTACACTGACATTTATAAGCGAGTATAGGTTCGTGGTCATTGTATCTAATCAATTGTCAATCGTTATTTTTAGTGTTTTTCTTTCTTTAAGAATCCGTAGTTTTACATTATTTTTTTTCTAAATTTCGAAACGTCTATTATCCACACATACTAATAACATTCATTTAGATAAACTTAACACTATTCTATTTTATTTAGAACAACCTGCGATTTCTAATGAACTTTTTGAGCTTGATAAATCCGTGAAATTCAAGGCTGAGTCTCATCATCATGACTATCATTTCGGAATTATGAACCAAAATATTAACGCAACTGAAGGTGGTGCCATTGAAATGCATTGCAGTGCATCTATTGATAGTTTTCCAAATAGAATTGTTTGGTATAACAACAGTAACTCTCTTGAAACGAATGGTAGTTATCTGATATTATTTCGGTATCTATGAAATGAATAAATTGATGATCGAATCTTCAAATCATTTTTATTTTAGAGAGAGTTGCAATAGATGAATCTAAAGCAGCTTCTTTATACACATCGAAATTGTTTATCACAAATTTAAACAAATGGGACGAGGGTAATTATTATTGTAAAGGAACAACGAAAGAAGGTGATGTTATGATGAACCAATATCAATTATTTTTTAATGGTAATTTTAAATTTATGGACTTTTTTATTAATAGATTATAATCATAAGATATTTTTTTTTAATTTATGTATTTTTACAGTTGCTGCAGTGTCTTCAACGTCGATAATAATACAAATATCAATAATCTTAATGCACTTCATGTATGTATATGCATGATAAAATGAATTTATTTCTTATATTTGTTAAAAAAATAAAATAATTTATTAAAAAATATGATAAGGTATAAGACCCAGTTATTGACACTGGCCTAGTTGCTTGATACTTGCAATTTTATTCTAATTAAAAAAATAAAGTGTTCTCAAAAAGTCAATTATCTTACAATTGTGTGTGTGTGTGTGTGTGTGTGTGTGTGTGTGTGTGTGTGTGTGTGTGTGTGTGTGTGTGTGTGTGTGTGTGTGTGTGTGTGTGTGTGTGTGTGTGTGTGTGTGTGTGTGTGTGTGTGTGTGTGTGTGTGTGTGTGTGTGTGTGTGT
>CAJNRD030001114.1:9038109-9058806 GCA_905319865.3 Cotesia congregata
TAGTGTGTGTGTGTGTGTGTGTGTGTGTGTGTGTGTGTGTGTGTGTGTGTGTGTGTGTGTGTGTGTGTGTGTGTGTGTGTGTGTGTGTGTGTGTGTGTGTGTGTGTGTGTGTGTGTGTGTGTGTGTGTGTGTGTGTGTGTGTGTGTATGTAAGCCTTTCATAACTTTTGAATGGCTTGACCGATTTTATTGCGGTTGGCGCCATTCGAAAGGGCTTGACTGAATTTAGATTCGAATACAGTTTAGACCGGTTCGGATCGGTAGATTTTGAGAAATCTCAAAAAAACTGAGAAAAAAAAAGATGTCTTCTTAATCAAGAAGTGGAACAATCGGTATTTTTATAAGAATTCTGAAAAGCTGTGCAGCAGATTGAATTCTCATGGGATCTCTTGCATAAAAATCTCGGGTTAAGTAATTACAGGATAATTGAATTAAATGGTTCTTTCATATCATCGATTTTTATTAGTAATTTTTCATTATTAATTGTGTCATAAAATGATATATTAAAAGCGATAATACATTTTGAGTTAAATTTACAATTTTTAGATTTTTAGGACCATTCCCTGATTAAAAAAAAGTATTGAAAAATATTGAAAAAGTGTTGAATTACACATAAAACTGTATATCTGTATATACATACAATATAGATATACAGTTGCATAGGTTCAATACTTTTTTTTAATCAGGGTTGTTACGAACCTCATTTTATTGATTCAATTCCGTTCTTCATGAACAATGGATCGAGAACTCAGAAGTATAGTCTCACGATCGATTATTACATTAAAAGTATATTCATATTTATAGACTATAACTTTAAAATAGATGATTTTAATTTACATTTTTTTGATTAAAGAATTATTTATCAAACAGAATCAAAAAAATTTTCATGTTAATTTTTGGGGATGGTAAAGATAAAAATAATTCTTCCATGTATTGCTAAACTATTTACTACGAACTTAAAACTTCAACCTTTCGGTAGTATTGCATTGTCAGAAAAAAACCATTTAGTTGGGAAGAACTTTTTGCGTCGTTTCGTAAGTCTGCAAAAAATTTTCAACTTTCTGTGATAATAAAAATCCGAACAAAAACAGTTTTACTGTAAAAAAATCGCGCCAAGTCCACGTTCATAAGACTATTAAGAAAAAAAATTAGTTTTTTCTTTACAAAAAGATATAAAATAAAAAAATTAAAAAACCCAAGTAACCGATATGATTGTTTATGATTTTCGGAAATTAAAAAAAATTTTGCTGTAAATTTAAAAATTAAAAAAACAATTTTGGAACGTATTTAATGTGCGTTGTTGCGAAATATTTTACTTTTAATTAAATTCGTAAAATCTATTTAATAGGACTTTAAAAAAATTGAAATGCACAATATGACGCACCAAGTACGTTCTAAAATTGTTTTTTTAATTTTTAAATTTACAAAAAAATTTTTTTTAATTTCCGAAAATCATAAACAATCATACCGGTTACTTGGATTTTTTAATTTTTTAATTTTATATCTTTTTGTAAAGAAAAAAACTAATTTTTTTTTCTTAATAGTCTCATGAACGTGGACTTGGCGCGATTTTTTTACAGTAAAACTGTTTTTGTTCGGATATGCCGTACTAATAGACGTAACCAATTTCCTGATCTCATGATGGAGATTCTTCTTGTCTTTTATGAAGTCGACTAACTCATCAATCTTGTTGCCGAGCCTCTCCATTGGTGACTGTTGGCCGGCGACCGTCGGTAGAGAGTTCATTCTTCCTCGGTGGGTTTGATTAGTGACAGGAGCAAAAGGTCCTCCACTTTTGGGAGGAGCGTTGCTCAGCTGTCCGTTCTCCTCCATCTGGGCTGCTTTCGTACTCTCTGTAGCATTTCCAGACAGCAGAGCCATGAGGTCCGCGATTTTTTTTACAGTAAAACTGTTTTTGTTCGGATTTTAGTATTTTTTGTAATTATAATAAAAATTTACAATTGGTACCAACTTAAATCTCGCGTTGGCTGCATTTTTTTATAGCAAACTATTCCCTTGAAGCTACAGTTTATGTAAAAATAATTCCAGCGCACCCTGGCGGGTGTAGATGCAAGCTGTGAAATATCTTTTTTTAACTGTAGTTTCCCATCTAATGAAGGATTACTATGCATTCTCAAATTATTTAGTCTGTGGCAGATCACTTTGCCCATCGAAAAAAAGTCAGGATCGAAATTTTTGCGTTGCTATAGTTTGTGCTGATCAAATTTAGTAATTTCAAGTAGATTAATTGTTATAAGTGAATATAATTAATTAATAACAGTAAAATAAAGCATGAATTACTGTTATAATATACAATTTAGGAAAAAAAAGTACCGTAGAATTAAATAAAATTTTGGAACCTCAAAATACCGTTCTGCTTACAGTAAACACAGTCGGTAGTCTGGCGCTCCGTTGACAACGGATTTGAACGGAACTTGGCGCCAGATTCTACCGAATCTGTGGATTATACGTATTTTTTTCGGTGTTCTCATGCATGATATCACTTTTAAACATTTTCGATGTAAGTAATAAAATTATACTTGATAGAATTAGAAATCTATCTAATCCTAGAATTGAAGAAGACTAGATATTTCAAATCAATAGTTGAATTTCAAAGTTGACTTGTTTTTCTCTATGGCAACCGTACATATGTGTGCAATTTTGTATTCCATAACGCACTTATACATGATTAGCTTAGTGACGTGCAGCGAGGACATCCTCTTGTAAATGGACACGTATCCTCAACGACTAATGTGGTGAAGTGGGAACTTCATATCATTTTTGTACCACGTCAGTTACGAGCAAACAACTTAACTGAACAGGCGTAACTGGCGTGACCATTTTTTTCTATAATGACAAGTACTTATTCAAACGTTTTCCAACATTGACAATAATGAAGGGGGCGAAAGAGATTATTCTGTGTTTTTTGTTCGTGAGTGTAATCCACTGCAATATGATACAAGTTTACGACTTTTCAACGCCGAAAAGCCCGGCTTATCACATTCACGCTGTAAGTTATTTTTAAGATGATTAATAAATATCTACAATTGGTCTTACTTTTAAATTTATAGTCGGGTAGCTATTAGTTAGACAAAGTCTTAAAAAATTACATTATTTCCGATGCCTTCTAAAAAGCTTCCTTTGAATTAAAAAAGGCAGACATTTTCTTTCTTTACTTTTTTTTGTACTAAAAACAACACGTCCTGCAAGACGATCAAAATTCATTTATTGGTAAGATTATATTTTTTTGGACATATTTAATTAAAAATGCCTTTATAATGATTTATTGACAATCAAATATTATGAAGAATGTTATATTATGATAATTATTATTTTCTTCAATAAATTATAGTTAATCGACCAAGTAAATTTTCCGTCTGTAAGTCATATAGCGGATTAATGTAGAATCATTATCTAAATTTAGTAAATAAGATAATTGATTAAATAAAAAATTCGAAATTATGTACAGAAAACACTTTTTCCGAAATTTTTTGATAAAATTCAATTAATTGATAAACCAATTTTGTTGTTTCAAAACAGCGGAAGCTTCTAGAATTGTGTTTTCCGAACGAATTGAACCCGGTGATGATTTCTGTGGAGTTGATGGACTTGGTGTACGAAATTCAAAAGAATGAAACTATCGATTCGTCCATCATTGTTATTGACAACGATTTCAGTTCAAAGGTCATGAATCAATACTACACACGACATCCTAGTTATCTGATAACAGCTGAATCAATGGACAGACTGCAGGACACCCTTCAGGAAATGAAATCATCGACCATTTGGAATACAGCGTCAGTAATTGTTGCTGTTGGAAAAGATTGTGTTCGGGCATCGGAAATTCTTCAGGTGATCTGGAAGATGGAGGCGTTGAAATCTTATTACATTTGTCAGCATGAGTTGATGAGTGACGAAAGCCTCGTCTATACCTTTAACCCCTACACGCAAAGGGCGCCAAAACAGTGGGAACAGGTAGAAACAGAAGATCAACCAGATGACAGATGGACGCTCTATCGGCAACACCTTAAAAATGGTAAGTCATGTCAAAACAATCTACGGAAGTCTAACTTTCAACTATTCTGTTTTTACATTCTTTACATTTTTTTGCAGATCAACGCATCTGTTCCAGTGTGACATTCGACAAGACCCATTCTCTGGATAGATATTCTCTAAAAGGTTATAAGTATGGCTACTACGATAAAGTTTTTAAAGGTAAAGTTTCACCCGAGGCATATCACGAAGAACAAGAAATTGAACATTTTATTCACAACGAACTGTTTACGGCTCTAAATGTCACACCAATAATTTATTTAAAAAATTTAATTCATGGTCATTTCAATCAAAATTTAAATTTACTTAAAAACGGTACGTATGACATGATTTTAGAAATCGTGGATACCCCGAATGACGATGATTCTAAAATTTTAGATATCATTTCTATTTATGTTCAAAACGGTTTCATGATAGTAACAAAAAAACAAAATACGATTCCAGCTTTAACTGAAGTGACTAATGATTCCTTTGCTTATGAAACTTTAACAATATCAGCAATATTTTTACTTATTATATTCGTAATTATTTTGCTAAACTCTCGGTACAATTTTGCAGCAGCACTAATAGATCTTTGGTTACTTATTCTTGGTATGGAGATATTAACTTCCATAAATCGGTTATTGATACGGATTACTTTTTTGAGCGCAACGTTATTTGTTTTTATTGTCGGCCCGGAGCTTCAGAGTCAGTTTACATCAGTGATGACCATTCCGAGCGTAGAAAAAAATATTGATACGTTAGATGAATTGCATGATAATCGTTATGATGTGTATTATTTCGATTACCAAACTTTGGGAGAAATTTGGGAAAATAACATATTCAATAAGTACTTACATTTGATACCCGATCTTGAATCCTGCATTGAAAAGCTTCATGAGAATTCAACTGCTTGCATAATACCTGACTATATGCTCGAAAAAATTAAGATTGCTGATCTTCACATATCGAAAGAGTCTTTCTCTAAAAGCTATCTTTGGTTGACAACACGGAAAAATTTTCCGCTAAAAGTCAAAATCGATAAAACTGCCATGAATTTAATTGAGGCTGGTTTTATAAACTATTTTGAGAGAATAAATCGATTGGAGCGCCAATTAAAGACGCAAAAACTAATTAATAGAATTGAGGCTTATGAGCAATGTGAGTTTTTAGATTTACCTAACTTTTCATCTTTTTTGTGGTGTCTCACGATCGTTATACTTGTTTCATTTTCCGTCTTTTTAGTCGAATTAGTATGTAGAGTCAGAAAGTATAGAGGAAAACGATTGCAAAAATTGAAAAAGAGAATTCAAAGAAATTGTCAGAGAATTGCGACCCTTTTTAGACAATTTGCAACGCATAATCGCAATAGTAATACTACATTTGCACGGGTATGATTTATTTTGAGATTATTTCTGATGACATTATGGCAAATATGGGTAAATCTAAGCATTATTTCCTGCATCATCGATTTAGTTATATGCAATTTTCATGACCACGAAAAATTTTTTAATCAGTGAGGTCAAACTGTAGTTAAAAGTAAATAACTTCAATCCTATACGCATATAAATCCAATTACTAAGAACAATTTGAAGAAAAAAAAAATCGTAATTATGATTCGCAGATAGAAAAATATCGTTAGATCTAAATAACTTTAATAAAATAATTCCGTCCGTATCATATCTGAGCATACTAGAATCACCTTAAAACAAAACTTCTCTTTCGGTCACTTTTATCTATATTAATTTGTATGTTGCGTGAGTAGTTTATTTTTTACACACATATATTATCGATTGGTAAGTAGCGTGTTTGACTAATTTATCGCCACTAAATGGCACTTTAAATTTATCTGTCTCAATTCTATAAAAACGTTCTTCAGGATTTTTTTTTATTAATTACTAGCCGTTTCCCGCCCGCTTCGCTGGGCAAATTGAAAAAGGAAATAAATTACATTTTATGTTTCATTTTTATTTTTTTTTTCTATATTTTTATTATTCTCCTTTTTTTTTATTTTTGTATGAACATAAATAGGCCCCGCGGATAGAACTGTAAGCATCGATATTGTTTAGACTTACACAAATTCCAAATTCCATCGATTTAGCCTGTATTTTTCATCCAGGTGATTTTTTTCACTAATATTCATTGTAACTTTCAATGTGCAATCATTATAACATTTCCGTGCCTTTCTTCCAAAAATTAATAATAATTGACATGAAGAAAAAAATTTGAAATGAGCATTGAAAATTTAAGTTAAAGTCATTGCAAGTCTCATATGTGAAGTTGAAATCTGTCTAGGTTCAATTGCGACGAATTTTCTGTTATCTAAAATTTAATCCGTAAAATTATTTTTTTATAGAAAATAAAATGTAAAATTGAAATTTTAAAATTGCATTTAAAATGTAAAATGAATGTAAAATTCTTAGTCCGTTGATTGGATAGCTACATGTAAAGTTAAGTTTTGGAAACCTCTCAATGACTTTTTCTCCGCTGCCAAAAAGACGATTGTTGTAAGGAAATACACAAATATCCCTACACACACGAAGATCTCCACCAAATTTGGAGTCTGTAGAAGTTACAGGTTGGAAATTAAAATTCTAGATTTTAACACCTACCCCCGCAATTCCTGTCGGAAGTAAACTTTATTGAAATCCATTTTGAGATGATCTTTATGTGAATAATAGAAAATTCCTACCATATTTAGAATTTTTAGAAGCTATATTTCGAAATTGAAATTTTTTATTGTTAACACCCACCCCCGCGAACTTTATTGGAGGTGATTCATTGTAAAATCTGCTCTAAGATCATTTTTATATTACATATAGAACACTCTCACTAAATTTGGAGTCTATAGGAGCTATCGCTTGGAAATTGAAAATTTTCATTGTTAACGCCCCCGCAATCTTCTTTGGGGTGGGATATCGTTAAATTTGTTCATAAATCATTTTTACATCACTTATAGAAAATTCCTACAAAATTTGGAGCTTGTAGGAGCTTTAGCTGGAAAATTAAAAATATTAATTGTTAATACCCACCCCCGCAACCCCCTGCGGGGTGAGCTATCGTAAAATTCGTTCATAGCCTATTTCTACACCTTTTACAGAAGATTCCTACCAAATTTGAAGTCGATAGGAGCTATAGTTTAAAAACGGGAATTGTTCATTGTTAACGCCCCCGCAATCCCTTTTGGGGGATGAATTTCTTAAAATCTATTCATAGCTGACCTCTACAGAGCAAAAGTAATATTCCTACCAAGAGTCCATTTAATATACTCTGTTGAAATCCATGAAAACAAAAGAATCAAGAGAAAATGCTTATCTTTTGTTTTTATTAGCGGGATAAATGTTCATAAAAGTAAAACAGCAATAAAAAAATGAAGGAATGTTGGAATTCGAAAAATAGATAGCCATAAACCATCTAGGAAAAATTTCGCATCGAATGGTGGTAGTTTCATGTCGATACGATCAGTGGTTTAGGCGTGATTGAGCCTCAAACGAAGACCATTTTCATTATATATATATATATATATATAGATTATTTATAGTCGGCTTTAACTGCTGTGGTCATATCGCCGACTTTAACTTTTGGGAGTGGTACGTTGGGGTCTTTTTAGGTTGTGAAAATCTTATCCTACGCGGCAAGGGTCGAATCTCAACCAAGCTGGTTTCCAAGACCAGCTTGGGATTCGAACCCACGCCTGGCCGGTGAGCCAATAGGTCATGTGCCTTAAACCAATTAGCTAACGACACCGGTTTTTTTCAGTATTTTTATAATAAACAATATAAAGATCATACGACGTTGCGTGCAAGTAGTATAAATCAATATTTGGCTCGTTGGCCGACAGTCGACAGGCGAGGGTTCGAACCTCTTTTTCGGCAATCTTAGCGCTTCGACCGGTAGCCAGCTGTACCTTAACCAGGTTTTCTGTGGTTTTCCTGATCACTGTGCTCGGTTGGGGCATAGGCAAATGCGGAGGCAGTAAAAATTAAAGTCGACCACAGCCGCAAAAGCGATCTACTGCGTGTGACTGTAGATAAAAATATTGGGACGTTCGAAAAGATTGAGACCATACAAGGAAAAATTAATAAAAGGGAACATGGAAGATAGTCACACGCAGAAAGAGAGCATGACCTTCTAGGTCCTTGTAAAACACAATAAGTGATAAAAGTAAAATCTAATTATTGATTCATAGTATAAATCAATATGCGTTAAAGAAATTCCGTAGTCTCGTCTAAGTCACTGTTTGATCATTTTAGTTATTTAAATGTGATTAATAATTTAACTCAATGAACAAAAAATGTATATGAGAAGAATCAATAGTCACTTCTGTAAGCAAATTACATGAAACTGTTCATTAAAAAAATGTGTGACAATAATTTTTATTGTATTTAAATTATCTTTATTTCTTTTATTTATTCGACGTTATTTCATAAGATTATTGATATTGATTGTAAAAACAAAAATAAATATTTTTTAATATATATTTGTTATTGATTCAATAGTAATATATCTTCCGATTTTTTAATTTAAGTTGAATACGTATAGATTTAAAAGCTACTCTTATCAACAATTTTACCAACCAAGAATTTAAAGGAAGCACAGTTATTATTTTTATAAATAATATGTTTTCTATATTTAAATTTAACAATTATTTTTCAATTTTAATTTGTTGAGAATAAAATAAAATAATTTTATCAATTTTTCAAATTGATGCAAAGTCTAAAATCATTATTGCGCATGGTAAGTAATTTTAAGACCTTCCATAATTCATTCAATAAATTAAAAACAATCAATTCAGTGTACTAGCAATTAATTTAAATAGATAATTGAAAAAGTCATTAGTGTGACGTGTGCCATAAAGATAAACAAAATTAATTGATTGTTTCTAAATACCACCACAATTGCTCATATTTTCACTTTTACAAGTCGCATCATCCATACATTGAATCATTTTAAGGTTTTTTAATTAATAAATTCAATTTACAATTCATTAGTATGGATCAAAATACCAATAAACTATTTCTGTTAATTATACGTATCGTAATCTATTGTAACGTTGTGACATTCAAACTATTAGGATTAACATCATAGAGCGTGAACATTTCTAATAGTTTTGACTCTAATGATAACGACATTAAAAATAAATATCCATGTAAATTTTCCACCCACGGGCTTCTATACAATGTATTATTGGTAATATTGTTGGTAGGATACTCTGCAGTGTTGTATTCATCACCAGAATGGGCAACAACTGATGCATATGCATCGGCAATGATAGTATTTCAAGCAATTCTAATGATTGGCGGAAGTCTTGTTTGTGTTTTCATCTGGTTTTTTGTATTTTGCGTCAAAATGATTTTGTTAATTACGCTAACGAACTTAACAGTGTTAACAAAAATTTACGACGATCTAAGTATTGTTAACTAAGAAACAATAATATGATTAACATTTCATATATTGGAAATTTTATTTTGTGCTTGTTAATAATGATTATGGGGATTATAGCTTAGGAAGCTTTATGAAATTTCTGAAAAATTCTCATTATTTGCTATTTGCAATTTCTCGTTATTTTGCTATTTCAACTATAGTCACTGTTATTTATTTCGCAGCATCAATGATTATATGATTACGCTACTTTATTGTACTAGTGACTCACAAAATGAATGCCTCGTTATCCCGCGATTTTCTTATAGTGGACATTGGCTTATGGTCACTTCTAATAATTTTTTGTTTGGTTGCTTTGACTACTTGCGTGACTAAAACTATGAGAGAAGTATTAATATTCATATTATAATTATGATTTAGTGTTAATACATATACATAGATAAGTGCGACAACGTCGCACGAGTTGCACATACTATTTTTTATTACAAATGCGGCGATATATATGTGGGTACAAGATCGGGGTCCAAGGGCATAGTCCCGGCGGGGCGGGGGCTGGGGGGGGGGCGTAGCCCCCCTAGTCCTTGACAACAAATAAAAAGTTAAAAAAAGAAGAAACGAATATATTTCAAATAATAAATGCAAAGTAATTAATATTAATTATATCAAAAAAAAAATTTATTTGAAAAAATCAGCACATAAAATTGAATGACATTAAATTTAGCTGACCAGTAGATTTTGAGAAATTTCCAAAAAACTAAGAAAATATATTTTTTTGTTATACTCGCTCCAGAAGTTCAACTTTTGAGCGCTGGGTGGCGTCCGTGAAGGGACTCTTTTCTAGAGACTCTATCATACCGTCTTTTTTTCACGGCCTAGGCCGTGAAGTTTTACCCCCTCCTTTCTTTTACGAACTTTTCATGTACACCCAGACGAAATTGAGAGAGATTGTAAAAAAAAAAGTCACATTCTAGCGTACCGACCGATAATTTTTAGTCTTAGTTACTATTGAGTGGCGCTAATTATTTCTCTGCTGGCAGTTTATTACGAAGCGGACCTAATGTTAGTAAAATAACAACAACGCCATAAATAAATACTAATAAAAAGTAATTTACATTTTCTTGACGTGAGCAAAATTTTAAGATTAATAGAAAGATAATTAATATAAAATTAATTTTTTTTGCCCTTGTGAAACTTCATAAATCTTAAATATGTCATTATTTGCCTCCTATCCCTCAAAAGTTAAACTTATGGAGCGATAATAACAAAAAATATTGTATGTCATTCGACCGTTTCGTGGCGATTTTGACAACGACTTTTTTTCGATATTCGCTTTAATGTTTGTGCTACGCCTCGGACGTTAAAATTACGCCCGTTTCGAACCTACCCGCCACAAACCTTAAGCTCATATCGAAATATCGTCGCTGTCAGAAAACCGCCATTTCACGGCCTTATGACATAAATATCTATTTTAAATGTGGTTTTTTTTAGAATAAATTTTAAATAGCTCTATCGATTGATTCCAAAAACTAGTCAGCTTTTAACATAAAAAAACCATGTCAATCGCCGCCAAGTTGGTCAAAATCGGTTGATTTGTTCGAGAGATATCGTGAACGAAAGAAAACCAAAAGAAGTGTTTTTTTGAAATTACTCCGAAATTCCTTGTTCGATCAATTTAAACTTAAAGATTCTTTGTGAGGCTTAAAAAACTGCGTCAAATGCGGCCAATCGGGTGAACATCGGTTCATTCATTCAAACGTTATCGAATGCGGTTTGAAAATTCAAAAAATAGTGTTTTATCAGACTTTTGAGTTCGAAGAGCTCAAAAGCATAGAAAAACTATCTCTTTGAGCTCGGAGAGCTCAAAATAACACATAAATTGTATTTTTGAGCTCAAAGAGCTTAACAACGTCAAAAGTGCAATTTTAAAAGCGCCTAGGTATGGAATTAGCGAGAAGTTGCAGGGATGGCCTTCAGGGTCATCGGTTTTCCTAATTATTTTTTTTTATTTTCCATAATGAAAATTATTATCGACTGACTTTAAATTCTCATATATGTTTATTTTACTAATAACACCAGCTTGTTCGATAAAGATTCCGTCACATAGTTACACATGTCAGCTATTAATGACTCAATTATAATAGCACCCCGGGAAAAACGGATTAGATCTGGCCATATATAAACAGATCTGGCCAGATCTGCTAAGGCAGATCTGGCCAGATCTTTAAATTGTCTCTATCTGACGAGATCTGGCCAGATATAATCAGATCTGACCAGGTCTGGTCAAATTTTAAAATTGCCCAGGTTAAAAATGATTTTATATAATTATATATACTCATACATAATTATATACGAAAAATGGCCATATATAAATATATACAATTATTTTCATAAAAAAAAAAAAAAAAAACGGCGCGCACGGAAACCGAACCTGGGACCTGACGCTTGAGAGACTAATTCATTACCTGTTTACCAACGAGATTTGCTTGAAACGTGAGTAGGTAGAGTTTGTAGTAACTATAGTTAATAGCCTTAGCAGATCTGGCCAGATCTAATCTGTTTTTCCCGGGTACAAGTTAATGTGAATCGTGTCCATGATCGATGCGTAATAAACAAAGTTTTTTATCAAATTTATTGCAAATTATTAATTATCAATATAGGCTGATGGGAAGATTTATTAACTATTAACAAATTAATTTATTCGAAAACAATTATTTAATTTATTAAATTCTAATAAATATTTTTTAACATTCAATAAATATTTATTTGGGAGGAAAGTATATTTAGTAAAATAGTTTATGTATTTATTAATAGTTAACAAATATAGTTATATCTGACCAGATATAATAAAATCTTTTTGTCTGATTTTTTTTTCAACCTAGATATAGTTATATCTGTTTAGATCTGATCAGATATGACTAGATCTGATCATGTCTAATGTATTTATCAACTCAGATATAGTTATATCTGTTTAGATCTGATCAGATATGACTAGATCTGATTATGTCTGATGTATTTTTCCACTTAGATATAGTTATATCTGTTTAGATCTGATCAGATATGACTAGATCTGATCATGTCTGATGAATTTTTCAACTCAGATATAGTTATATCTGTTTAGATCTGATCAGATATAACTAGATCTGATTATGTCTCCAATCCCATGTCTGATCAGATATAAATTGATCTGACCAGATATAATTAGATCTGACCAGATATAATTAGATCTGACCAGATATAATTAGATCTGACCAGATATAATTAGATCTGACCAGATATAATTATATCTGGTCAGATCTAAACCGTTTTCCCCGGGACGACACTTTGAATTTTGCTTATCTAATTTATGTTTATTATCTTAGTGGCATTTTTAGATTAGCTCATTGAGTAGGATTGAAAAAACTTATCAAACAAGGTAAATTTATCTAGATAATGTGACCAAAACCGAGTCCGGTTATTCGAATTTTTACTGTATAATTTATGAATTAATTAATCACTACTATATTATGTAGCTATTAAATTTCCTGTAAGAAAAATAGCTTGATGATTAACGAGCTCACTGAAATAAATTTGACAAAATTTTTTTTCAACGATTTCAAAATTTCTTAATCCTCTTCAGAATTTTAAAAGCTATATAATCTGAATTTTTTCCGTCATAAAATCTTCAACAATATTGCTATGAAGAGCAATATGTTCATTAATTTTATTCGTTTCTTATAGAATATGACATAATCAATGCAAAAGTTGCATCAGACATTGACCGCGTTACAAAACAGATTATATAATAGAGGTTTTTAACCTTCTTTTGTGGCCTTGATCTTCTAATTTTGATCAAGTCACATACGAGTTTTGTGGTTGTTCTCTAAGTCTACTAAATTTCAAGAATGAGATGATTCCTGTTCGGATAAAGCGTTTTCCTATATAAAATGCACTGGAGTCGACCAGGAGCCTTTTCCAAGTAGAAATTTAAATTTTTATAAGTCCAAAAATTGCTAGTTTAAAATTTAACTCTTTAATTCTTAGACGCAAGAGTACTTACTTCTCCTAAAATGTGATTTATTTTATCGCATAAAGATACTTTTCTAAAAAATAAGCTTTAGTACGTCATTGTTTATACTGTTTCAAAACCTAAACGTTTCCAAAAATAATTTTGATTTTTTTTAGTGATAAATAACAGGGAATTGGGATATTATAGCCCAAAACTGTTTATGTCAGTGAAACTAAAAAAATATTTTAATTATACATATCTAAATTCGTAAAGCAACATGAATATGAATCCTTTTGGAATGTTAGTCATCAACACTAAGTTGCAATAGAAAACTAAACAGTAAATGAAAGTTGCAATAGAAATAAATAAACAGTAAATGAAAAAATATTGTTTTCTTACATTTAATGTATTTCTGAAAAACCGAACATTAGACGAAATAAACTTTTCAAACAATACTTTGATGGCTTATTGAGGTCAAGGCCCCGATTATTGTCACCCTATTTAATTTTATTATTTCATCAATAAAATCTGTTAATAATCAAAATTGTTGATATTTCATGACAATTTTATATATTTTTAAAACTAAAAAATAGTAAAATTTAATTCCATGGTATAAACTATTTACCGCAAAACAATTTCATTTTTTCAAGTAAGCCAAAACTGCTTATACGTTTGTAATTTCTTAACAACATTGTTAAGAAAGACCTTATTCTCAAATCCAGATTTCTCAATGTTTTTTTTTTTTTATGTAATTGCATTGTTTAAAATTATTTTAGATTATTTATAGTCTAAATAACCATATAATCATTTACTTATACTTTATCGAGTTAAAATTTATTTAAAAATAGCTGATGTCAATGATGGGGACACAAAAAATAACTTGCGTCAACTAATGATGAAGGCCATAATGTAAGGGAACATAACCTTCTCAACATGTATATCAACGTATGAATGTTTACATACTGTCATGTGATTTTATAAGAATCAAAGTATTTAAGATTAGAAAAAATTGCTCAAAAAAACCTGGTAAACAATATAGAAAAGCTAGGTCTTAACAAATTTTAAAATAATAAAAATTATTGATATTTTTGCATTAGTTATTAAAAATGATTATTATTAATATAAATTTAACTGTAATAAACGACCTGCCAATAGGGTCAATGGTATGTCAATAATCGGCTCTTTGAATTTTTTGCGCTGTCAATAATACATACATTCGACCTGATGGTTTTAATTTAAGTTGATATCATAATTATTAAATGTATTGCTATTAAAATTAATGAATTAAATTATATAAGAAAAAAACAATTATTAAGGTGTCCTATAAAAAAGTTGATAATATTGATTTGAAACACGATAAAAATTTCAAATATTCATAATCACTCTTATAGCGTCAATAATAGGGGCTTTTACCTTATGTAAAACAACATGAATTTGAATCCTTTTGGAATATTAATCATCAGCACTAAGTTGCGGTAGAAAAGCAGACAGTAAGTAAAAGTTTCAATAGAAAATAGACAGTAAATAAAAGAATATTGTTTTCTTACATTTAATGTATTTCTGAAAAGCCGAACATTGAGCGGAATAAACTTGTCAAACAATACTTTTATAGCTTATTAGTTTGAAAAGCTTTACAAATGACTTAAAATTAAGAATTAAAAGTTCTAATACAAGCCCTTTAAAAGTACTTTTTTTTGGACAAAGCACAATTTTAACAAATGTATCCTGTCATTTTAGAAAGTGAGCAAATTTAGAGAGCTCTAGTTATTAAATTTCAAAAATATTTATAGTAGTGCCTTTCACAACATTTCTATAATTAAAGACATACGTAGGTATACATGGAAAAAAAATTGTAGAAAAAATTACAATTGTCATATTGCAAGTCAAGATCAAATTTTCAATTTCATAATTTTACATTTTAAAATTAATCCTACTTGACCCTACTGACGTACATAGTCAGTTGAAAAAAGTATACATATACCATAAAGAGTGAAATTACAAGGCCAAACGCTAAAGAAATAATTAACAAACAAAAAAAATTATTTCTTGTTTTTTAAGCTTACAATTTTCGGAGCTATAACTTAATTTAGAAACAATATCCTCAAAATTGATACAATTTCTTTCTGCTTGTTTAAAACAATTTTCTGACATGATTTTGTACTGAAAAAATTCACTTCTTTACATGGTATTTAAAAAAAAAAGAAAACATTAACTTTACCTTAAAAATAACAAAATAAAACCACCTGCAAAAAAACACAATGAATAAAGATGATGATACGAAATTTTATCTTCTAAATTATTCCGAATCACTTCACAACATCGGAAATTACCACTTAGATAACATGAGCGCCATCTGCACTTTGGATTCAGGAAACCTCTCATTTCGGCACAGCATCTGCAGCTGCTGAACAAGACTCCTTGTTTGTGACTGCAGCCGATCCAACTCCATGCGATGTTCATGTTTCAAATCTTTGTCGTTTTGTGAATTCAAAAAGTGGATTTTCTCTTCATTGCGCAGGATAATATCTGCGAGTTGCATTCTTTCTGAAGCTCCGAAGTCCATTGCAGAAATCTGAGTACAATATCCGGTGTGTGTTTATAGTGGGTCAGGTTCACAGCGGAACAATCGACTGTTTTCTGTAAAGCACGAAGACGGAATGTCGCCCGGATTTTACGGTCTATCTCATTTATAAGTCGATGTAAACACGAAAAAAAAAATTTACAAAGTCATTTTGGACACTGAGTCGTTAACATTACTGATCAGAAATTCTTAGTGATCCACAAACTACTTATGCTCGTTTTTCCAAAGTTATTTCAAAATTTGGTTTACATGGTGCCTTAAGAATTGTCTTTTATTACTCTGAGTGAAAAAATATGGTTTTTGGAAGTAAGAATATTTAGTTAAGTAGCATCACCACTATTTAACTAAAGTTCTAATATCTGAAATTATTTATTATACTGAACCCTAATAGATAATTGCTTAAACTATTTTTAGTTAAATATCGGCTTAATAGTCATCTTGATTAACTTTAACTCAATAAACAGAAAAAGTAATTCAAACAACCCGGACCGGGAATCGAATCCAGATTTTTGGATTACGCACCAAGGGCTCTTCTATTTGAGCTATCTGAGATATCGTCGATAACAACCTTTCAGTCAACTAATAATTTTTTGTTTAAAACGATAACAGAACAATATTTATTAAGATATAGATTTTATAACTATTTATCAATAACTATTTATCAATTTATCGTTCAAATAAAATTTCTAAAAATTATGACTATCTTACCATCCTAATAATTAGACCAAAATAAATTTTGAAAATTACACGCCTTACACCACAAAACGGTTGATGTTGTACATTACTCTCGACACGCTTAAGTCAACTTTTGGGTTTTTGGTGATATTAATTTTATTTACTCAAAAAATTAATTCACTTCATGTAAACCTACCACAAAATACCGAACAGTGTTATAAATTCAAATGAATGTTCACATTAAACGACCTTGTCGGTTCGTTGGCCCACCACCAAAACATTATCTAAATTGAAGGTTAAAACTGTCATGACCAGCTCAACAACATATGCATTACGCGCTCCTTTAAATACTAATGTTTTTCTAAAGTTAGGAACAGAAAAGAGAATTTTCCGAATTTCCGAGTTTTTTTTTTAAGAACAATTTATATCAATACCCGGAACAAAGTATTCTTCAGCGGAATACCATTAATAGTTGCAAGTTATAGAAATTGGCACAGAATGCACATACATCGACTGTTTCTTGGAAGTCAAAATAGAATCAATTATTTGTTGAATTTAGAAAATTTCCATTTTGACGAAGCTTATTGCATTAAATTAAAATAAATTTAGTCAATTAATTAGTTTAGAAATGCCTTAATTTTAAATTATTGATGTTTATTTACTTAACTTTGTAATATGAGCTTATCGTCTTAAATTATCATCCTAAATGAACCTATGTATTGCACCGCTGGTTCTAAATCTTATATATTTAATTTTATAATTTCCATGTATATATCATGATTACATTCCAAATTCAAAAAACATTTTTTATTTTCATTATTTATATACGTGAACTTTATTAAACTATTTTCTTGTATAATTTAGCCATTTAGCTATACTACCTTGGCATTGAAATCAAATAATAAATAAATATCTTTCGGCTGACAAGAAAAAAGTCAATTTCTAAAAACATCAAAGCTTAAACCATTTCCTTCAAATTGATCTATTAATCTTTCAATCTATGATATTTCTTAGCAATTTTGCGGTTTGTAGTGATTCAAATCTATTTTTGATACATTATAAATGTCATCCTATTTAATTTATAATTTAATTAGAATCTTGCAATTTTATAATTAAAGAATTAGTTAAGTTATTTTAAAATAATCTAACCACAAAGTCTACCTTCCTCCTTATCGCAGGTAAGTGGCACTTTGTTTTGATAAACAATTACCTCAGGTCCATTACCTTAGCTATTTGCGCAGTGGTATGGTTTACGAAAACAACTTCAGTAAGGACACTAAGGACTCTCGTTCTGTGACCTAACATGACTAATGTTTATGCTCCGAAGTACAAATAGTTTCCGTTGAGAATGTTTGATTTAGCTTTGTTATGATCGATAAGAAAATATTTATTTCTTTTTCCACAAATTTACATGGAAAAAAAGTGATTCTTAATTTGTATTTAGTGTATTAAACTTATGCATTTATTACACCAAATTTGGAATTTTCATGGAGAAATATGTGTTTTAAAAGGATGCGCACGTAAGGAATTGATTAAAGAAGTTAATTTTTATATCTCTTGTATATACACTGAAAAAAAAGTTTTTTTCTAACTAGGAAAATTTTCCTTATGGATAAAAAAATGGTATTCTTATGATTAGAATACGAAAGTTTTTAAACTATAAGAATAAAGTTTTCTGACTGTCAAAAAACTATCCTAATAATAAAACGTGGAATTCTAAGTAAAGTTAAAGAAAACCAATTTTTTTAAATCAAGAAAAAATTTATTACTCTAGGTAGAAAAAAATCTTTTTTTCAGTGTAAACCGTGCACAGATAGTGAAAATTATAGGGTTGGTGGAAAAAATTAATAATGGTTTAAAAAAACTAAAAATCATGCTTCAAAATAAAACCGAATTAAAAAATAATAAACAATTTTCAATATATTTAAAATAATAATATTGTTATAAATACACATTAATTGCACGCCTCATAACCGGAGTGTTGAGGTAGTGCTCTACTCTCGACATGTCAAGAAAAGGAGTTTTCTCAAAACTGAAATTGATTTTTTTTTACTTATATCGCACTTACAGGATAATATGAGTGCACTTATATCAAGTCAGATAATGTATCAGACATATAAAATATATTATAACAATATAATAACAATTATTTTGTTTAAAATAGTAAATAATAACATTAAAAATAATCTTTCCTGGACGTCCGTGTGTTTGTGTTTATAGATCCGTGTATGCGGCAGGGAAATTACGCGAAAAAATAATCGTACTGGAATAATTTTTTTTTACCATCTAAAGTAACGGACTAAGGACTCTCTTAATTAATATGTGAACAATGAGTGAATAATTCACTGTCGTTTAATTGTTATTTATAAAAAACTAAGATACGACTGTGTATTTGTATATCTATGTATACATTCTATTATAGTATTTTTTTTTCTTTACCTTAAAATTATGGTCCCACTAAACCAGAGCAGAGTTTTCTGTTTTTTATTATTATGTTTTTTGTATTTCATTTTAATCAATTTTATTGTGGAAAATGAGATTATGAGGCGTGCACTTTTGGATTTTCTAAACTTTTTTTATTTTGTCATAAAACATAGAGTTCTCGATATCAATTTTAACTATTTTATGGGTAGATATTGCTAAAAATCATTTTCAAAATATCTTAATAAGTACCGCACGTTATTTTTTATAAAAAAAAAATTTTTTATTAATCACTTCATTCTTATTTTTAAGTGTGTTTGCAGTTTTTTAAACTAATATTTGTTGAAACGATGATATCTGCCGTTGTTTACAAATAAAATAAATACGTTACCTGGAGATACATTTTTGGCAGTGAAGATGTCCTATTATGGCAAATTAAATGGTTTCTACTCATGTGATATTCTTAAAATAGCTAATGTCGGCTTCGGTTTTTTTGTTTTAAAAAGTATGTTTTTATTAATGACAATCCGAATTTATAAGACAAATTAAAAACATTTTAATATTATAAGGTAAATCTCAGCATAATATTTTTTTTTAGAGTATCTATTTGAATATAAAGTTTTTATCGTTTTTGAGATTGACATAAATTAGCTAATGTCGGCGAAGTTGGCCGAGCAGTCTAAGTGCATGAGCTTACAAGCATGGAATGTGAGTGAATTCCATACATGTTTGTAAATTAATTAAAATTCATTAAAATTGATTACAATGAATTAAAAATTAACTAAAATTAATAATTTCGTTAAAAATAATAATATTTATTTTATGCCGTAAGATGGACGGCGGAGATCCTAGGGTCCACCTTTACAAGCATGGAATGTGAGTGAATTCCATACATGTTTGTAAATTAATTAAAATTCATTAAAATTGATTAAAATGAATAAAAATGAATTCAAATTAACTAAAATTAATGATTTCGTTAAAAATAATAATATTTTTTTTTTTTTTACGTGAAGCGTTCCAACTAAGAGCTCAAAATTAGTCTGCTCGTACATCGAGTCAACAGGCGAGGGTTCGAGCTCCAGCGATTGTTGGAATAATTCTTTTAATAGCCGCAGGAGGTCACTTCAGTAGCCAACTATACTGACATCTGTTTTCTTTCTGTGGTTTCCCCACTGTGCCAAAATTTTTAGATTAAGTACAGGATAAATACATTACTGTAATGCACAAGTTGGTCTACAGCCGCATATGCCTAACGCGGAAAATCCGTACGAGCCAAACTAATTGCTGAATTCGTATTAAGATCTGTGATCTATAAAAAGCGAAGTAATAATAATCATAATAATAATAATAATAATAATAATAATAATAATAATAATAATAAAATATACAATTGTTGTCACACGGAAAAAAAAATATTGTTGCTGGAGCCATCTATTAGATACCTACTCGTAGAAAGTTACTGTAGCATTGTGTATTCCTACAGCAGCAATACGGTATGGCTACTGAAGCGATCTGTTAGATAGCTAGAATCGCCAACTACATTTCTCTTACAACGCCCTCTTACCGGACAAAACATATTTATCCGGACCATATAAAAGTGACACACGTGTTTTTTTGTGCCA
>CAJNRD030001114.1:9068101-9123271 GCA_905319865.3 Cotesia congregata
ATATGTAAACCTCTCATAACTTTTGAACGGCTTGATCGATTTGATCGCGGTTGGTGGCATTTGAAAGGGTTCGACTAAACTTAGATTTTGAATACAAGTTGGACCGATTCGAACCGATAGATTTTGAGAAATCTCAAAAAAACTGCTAAAAAAAAATTTTTCCAAATGTGGTTTTTTTTTTAATAACTTTCAAACGGCTCGACCGATCAATTCCAAAAACTAATCAACTTTTAACGTCAAAAAACTACGTCGATCGCCACCAATCTGGTCAAAATCGGTTGATTCGTTCGTGAGTTATCGTTGACGAAATAAATCGAAAAAAGTGTTTTTTTCGAATTACACCAAAACTTTCGGTCTTATCAATTTGTGTTTAAAAATGTATCCTAGAATTCAAAAAACTGCGTCGAATTCCGCCAACCGCGTGAAAATCGGTTCATTCATTCAAAAGTTATTGCGGTTTGAAAATTCAAAAAATAATGTTCTATTAAAAACATCTCAGAATTTTGAGCTCGGAGAGCTCAAAATAACACATAAATTATATTTTGAGTTCTTCGAGCTCAAAAATGTAATAAATGCAATTTTGAGCGCTTAATTACGAAACTAGCGGGAAGTTGCAGGGATGGCCTTCAGGGTCAACCGTTTTCCTAATTTTTTAAGTATTTTTCATATGAATAAATTAGGGATGAACGGTGCTCTTTCAAAACAGTGGTATAGAGCTCACATCTATGATAAGATGGCAAAGGCTCATTTAAAAAGCCAAAACCAAAATTATTTACCTTCGATGTATAGGTAGTTATTAATTTTTATTGATAAACAGTGACGTGGCTGAGATTAAAAAAAATTGAATTTGAGCCTTTTTTCGCAGTTTTCAGTCCTAAAAAAATAATTAAAATCAAAATTTTCATTTGATATGTAAACTTTCGGAGAATGGACTAGAAAAGAATAATTATTTCAAAAGTTACAAACCAGAATGATTCCTTAAGTTTACTATCGAATCTTTTAAAAAATTGTATTAAATTCCAAGAAAAATTTGCTTATGATCTGTAAAAACTTTGAAAAAGATAACTAAGGGTAAGTGACTCTACTAGGATATAAAACCGCTATTTTTTCTACATTCACAATTTCCGTAATTTTCCAAAAAAAATTTTTGTAATATTTCATAAAAACCCTCTCTTTAAATATAAAAAAATCACATCTTATAAGAAGATTAATCTCAAAAATAATTATCATTTAATTAGATGAAAATTCAAATCTCTACAACCCAGTGATAATTAACAATTCACCAGAGCCTATAATTCCCGGTCAAACATTAAAATTGAAATGCTCTGTCAATACTCCTCACGGCCATTTGTATTTATTACGCTGGAAAATTCCTAAGCAGGTAAATATACTTACCAGTGCAATTGCTACATCTTTAATTTAATTAATTTTTTGAACATCACACTAATACTTTTATTTTCAGAGTAACAGAGTATCTTACAACTACTTCGAAACACAAAATGATGAACATTCTTTTACATATACCAGAGAATTAATTATCTCAGGAGTAACTAATGAAGATGAAGGAATCTATGAGTGCGAATATGTCGCTCCACAGTTGAAAAAACAAAATTCATCTAAGATAAACATAACCATCGATAATAAATCTTTAGCAGATCACAATGAAATTGATGCCAGTTTCGATTATCCTCAAATTGATATTCGTATGGGTAACTCAGAGAAAGTAGGTCATGCAGAAATCTAAACTGTTTATCGTTGCAAGCGTTTAATAAACTTTAAAATAGACGCTTATAATGTATGAATATCAAATATGAATAAATAATTGTTGTAAAATCAATAACTTCCAGAATTTTGAAAATTTTCAATTTTCTTAGCGGGAAGTTAAAAATAAATTGTATTTTTTTAATTAAAATTACTCATTGAAAGGTTGACGATAAAGTATCAATGTTAATCGCATCAATTATATTTATGTCTGGCCGAGGCACAATGTCTAATATCAACTTCGGAATAGGTAATTCACTTTCATATTTATAAAAATCGTTGAAGAATATTTTAACTATAGCATACTTATACGGCAAATGATCAATTACAATTGATTTTGACGAAAAATTGTTAATGCGATTCCGAATTACCGAGTAGTTAATTGGTAGGCTAATATTACACCAGTGCCGGTAATGATGTTGATCGAATAAACATAATTTGACTCTAAGACTGCCAGTAATTTTATCTACAACCATATCATAAAGAATTGTATACACTTGATATCTTGGTTGAAACATATTAATCACAAATTTTGTCGATGTATCTTGTAGCTTATAACTACTGCTTTGATTACTCCGAGAGCTCATAATTTCTTCAACAATATAAACTTTTTCTTTTATAACGTTGTCATTAGTAATCGACAAAAGAACATATTTTGCTGTAGAAAATTTCATCTTTTTCACAGAATCTGATGCTTTATTGCAAGGAAATTTAACTATCACTCCATCAAAATACAACTGATTAAAATTAATATTCTTTTGCAACTCCGCATTGAAATAATTAACAAAAATATTTAAATTATCAAAAGCGGGACACGGAATCAAATATTCAAACATGTTGATAGTTTGACAGAATTTTGGAACGAGATGAGTTGCCCTCGTAGCCGATGAAATCGTTAGCATATTCTCACCATTCCACATGAACACATCAGTCAAGATTAAAATAATTGATTTCGTTGAAGTGTTCCAAACGTCGTAGCAGCTTGATAATTTACCACCACTGCGTTTCAATATCACTAATTCAATGCAACAAATTGCTACTTTTGTCAATATAACTTTTACATGATCAATTATTGATTGGCAACAATTGATTCTCTTTCCTGCAGAATCATAAATAAACACAACATCATAGTTCTTGTTAGCAATAATGTGCAAACCTTTTAAGTTAGGAACAATTACTTTGTACCCACTATCTTTGATTTCAGACATAACACTTGGTGTTAATGTTTGTGAAGCGCGCAAGATGCTTCTGATTGGAAAAGTTAGATTATTTACGTTACACTTTAAGCATTTGCGAAGAGTGTAATAATCTGTTATCAAATCAATCACTTCATGAGAAAACTGACGTACATATTTTGTGTAATCTCTTCTCATGCATTGCCAATATTCAGGTAGCAGCTTTTCGAAGTAACTGCGTTGGAGCAGATAACGACACAGATACAAAGTGTAAATCTCAATGATGTCGAAGAATTCGTAGGGTTCGATCATTGAATTACGCTCATTAGAACATGCATTTAGTTTAAGTGGCTTGATTTTTGTGCAACTCAGTGCGAAATTAACCATATGGATGGTTAACTTTTTTGAGTCGTGTTTATGTTTTTCGGTCAATCTTTGATTGATTAAATTTTTTAATCCATAATATCGATCACAAGTAGATAATTTTGAGATATTTTTATGGTCTAAGAGTGTCCAAGGTTGCTCTAATTCGTATGGAGTTAAATTAAAAGCAGAATCTAATGATATGTTTAAATTGTTTGATTTTTGATTCGGACAAATAGGTGCAATGTTGCGTTTCTGTTTCAGTTCAAGCTCAACCTGAAAATTGTCTTCTGAAGGTTGAATTGAACTTATGCTTTTGACTTTTCCTTTTCTGAAGAACAATGGATTACTGTCATTTATTAACGAAATAACAGTTGGATCACAACATTTTGATACTCGATCTAGCTTAACCGTTGTTAAGAACCGAGTGTTTATTTTATTCCAAATAAGGGAGTCGTAGAATTTTCGGCAGGCACAATCAGTGTGAATAGTTAAATTACCGGGAACTGAGTTTCTAGAAAAAGATATGGGCTCATTGAAGAAAATGTTGTTTCTTTTCTCATATACTAATGAACAGAATGATTGTTGCGATAAGATGTCGAACTGTCGTAGCCAAATAAACAGATTCTCGTTTGTTAGTTTGTTTGGTTCGCCTACGTTCGAAATGATAAAATGGAATGCGTCATATAGTGTCAACGTAGACATTAAAGATATTTATTTTAATTGATTTTTAGATTAATACTTTTACTACTATTATAAACGATAGTAAAATTGAAAAATAATAATCTGGAGAAAATGCCATTGTTATTTTTTTTGAAATTATTAACAAAATTAAATCTTTTATTTTCAATCATACTGAAGAAATAGTTATTTTCGATACGTATGCGCAAAGATAGGTATTTTGGTAAGCTTGAAGTGACGTCACGAGGCTGAGGTTATGGGCCCATTCCCAACAAAACCGAGTACACTGTTATCGGTCGAGCAAAGCGAGACCAGATATTACGTACGAGATTTTGTTGAGAATGTATCCATAACCTCAGACGAGTTTCATCACTTCAAGTTTATTACCAAAAGACCTACCTTTGCGGATTTGTATCGAACAAAATTTTTTGTAATATCAACGGCGAAACTCGGATTTTTTGCTCGACGGGCAGAAAGCGTCAAATTTCGGCCCACTGCGCTAAATGAAATTGCCACTTTCTGCCTTCGTCGAGTAAAAAAATAGCATACACTCCTCGGGAAGTAAATAAGAAAGCCTCAGATCACATGTAATTGTTGGCCTCGGCTTCGCCTCGGCTAACAATTACATGTGATCTGAGACATTTTCTTACTTTACTTCCCTCGGTGTGTAATATACTATTGTTTACAATAATCGACTTGTCGCTAAGGCTTTTTTTTTCGATTTATACTTTCCTTGACGGACGATTGTAGAAGTAAACGAAACTAAATATCCTATATAATAGTTATTTTTAGCACCCGTGCGGGAATGTAGAGACAGATAGATAGAGAGATGTCACTTATCGATATGTGTGCGAGAAAAGTAGACTCAACTATAGCTGGCCAGATATCATTCATTTTATCCCTCCTAACTATAGCTCGAAAATCCAAGTTTCGTGGTTGGTACATTATTAATCTCGTGAAAGATTTTTTTTATATGCTCACGTGATCATAGGTGGCTAGATCCGTTTACATATCATAATTTACGAAAATTAGCCATATAAATATGCATCATAAAATTTTTTTCATGGAATTTCATGAAAACTTACCTTTTATCTCTTTTCTGCCAAGTAGAATTCTTAAGCGTTGCTTAGAAAGATAATCACAGGATATATAGTTGTACAATATATTTATGAGTTATTTATTAGGATGAAAGTATATACATATGCTGCGATTGTTTACATCAAATAACTATTAATAAGTTAGAATATATTCGTTTTACCTTACTTAACTTTCAAAGTGAGTAAAACATTCAAGTACACATATTATTTTTCTCTGGTTAATATCATCACTACTACAGTAGTTAGTTGTAAACATTATAACAATATGCCTAATTTCATGGCAAGTACATGATGAGAATTCAATAATAACAATAAAGTGTTTTCAAAGTATATCTATAAATAACACATGTAAAATCGATGATGATATGACAATCTTCATAAAATTTCTAAGAATGAAAAACAATTAATGAAATTTAGTAGAATAGATTACATAACATTAATTGAACAAGACATAGAATTACAATTTCTTTTTTCTGTAACTTAAATTAATCAACAATAATTTATTATATGCACTCGAATGTATTGTCCGATAAAACGCACACTAAAAATCTATCAATTTTTTATTCCTTCTTACTTTGGTTCTGATCTCTGGAGGTCAGATTCCGTTTAAAATATAAAAATTCCTAGTCATTCTTACACACATAATACACCAGATACACACATCTAAATATTTAAAGATAAATTTTAAAAATTATTAAAGATATTAAATCAACTCAGCTCAAAGCAAGCAAAGGTTCAACAGTCATACGAAATTTTCTGGCCTTATCTTCCTGGTATTTTTTCATTTTCATAAGTTTTCGCTTTCCAGAACTCAATTTTTTAACTGGTAGCTCAGTTGTTGTTGTGCTATCATCTCCAGTATTTTCATTGTCTTGCTCTTCTAACATTCTCAGAGTTTCAATGATATTCCTCGGTTCAGTGGCTCCTCCAACGGCAGCACTTTTCGTGCCATTTCGATTCGTATAAACAACAGACAAATGAGAAAAACTAGACTTGGGTGGAGCTGTGATGTCAGCAAAGTCGCGGAAATTCGAGAAAAAATCTCCTGGCCGAACAGGTTGTGGCTTAGGATTCCGATAATGATTGGATCGTCCTCTGTTGGCATGATTGGATGAGTAGTACGGATTATACAGACTCTCATCGCCATTGTACTCCTCGTCTTTTTCTTCAGAGTAATAAGTCCCTCCACGTATGACCCCGAAGTTGCCCGAACCTAGAAGTGGGTGTTGTGCATCTTTAACCGTGGACGCTGATGATTGATAGGGGGCTCGTTCGCGTTGGAAGTAGCCCAAAAAACGGTTTGGACGATAACGTTGTTGCTGTTGCTGTTCATTGTAAGTTAGTCGATGGTTGGCGAATAGTTCTGCAAAAGAAGGAAAGAAGTTTTGACTCTCTTGTTCTAAGCTTTTATCTTCCTGCGCTGTTGGAACTGCTTCGATTTTATCTGCTTCTACTTGGGACTCGGTCGTTGTTGTTTCTGGAGTATCTGATGCTTGATTGAATGCTGGTTCTTCTTTGGCTTGTTGAGACTCGTGATTTTCAGTTTCAGCTTCATCGGGTTCCATGTACATGTCCGAGTCATCTGATCCATCGTAGTCTCTGTCGTGAACTTCAGATGCAGCAGCTATCGAATCCTAAAAAAAAAGATTGAAAAATAAAATTAGATGTAGTTTTATTATAAACTTTATTAATATTGTGATTATTTCAAAACAACATTGAGAAAAAAATCTGGTTCTCTGAACTAGAAAAATCTAATTAAATAGCATCCCTACTATTTAATTGAAGTACTTTTACCTAAAATAATTTATCATATTGAACCCCAATAGATAAGTAAATTAAACTATTTTTAGTTAAATATCGGTTTAAGGTAGTTGTTACGTGATAGGCATTTCAACAGAAAATTATGAAATTTTTTTTATTGAAAGATAAATATATTAATAATTCACTACCAAAATTTCAGATCAATTGACCGCACCGTTTTTGACTAATTAATTTTCGAAATTATCTTTTACACGTAGAGGTATAGAGAGATGGTAAAGTTAGTAATGAAAATCTTCCGTACCACTCGAGTGGGCCAAAGATTTCATACTAATTTTACCATCTTTCTATACGGCTGCCCAATTTCAAAACACAGTAACTAACATTTAGAAATTTAAAAAAATTTTTCTTATTAAAAATAAGTTTGCCTACCAAATTGATGAAAAATTTGATTTATGAATAGAAAATACTTGAATATAAATATTTTTAAGAAAAAATTTCTTAATTTTCTGTTGAAATGTCTATCACGCATCAACTACCTTAATAATCTTGAATAACTTTAACTCAGAAAAAAGAAAAAATAATTCGGATAGCCCGGAACGGGAATCGAACCCAAATCTTTAGGTTAAGCAACAAGAGCTCTTTTAGTAAAGGTATCTGAGACATCATCCGCAAGAACCTTTTAGTCATCTAATAATTTTTTGTTTAACATGATAACAGAAAAATATTTATTAAAATATAGTCGATACACTGAAAAAAAAATTTTTTTCCTCTTAGAATACTGAATTTTTTACTCGAGTTTTCTTGATTTAAAAAAACTGGTTTTCTTAACCCTTAAATACCACGTTTTATTATAACGCTAGTTTTTTGACAGTCAGAAAACTTTATTCTTAGAGTTAAAAAACTTTCGTAATCTAATTATAAGAATACCATTTTTTTATCCATAAGGAAAAATTTCCTAGGCAGAAAAAAATTTTTTTTTCAGTGCATAACTATTTATCAATAGTTACTTAAATGAATGCATAGTTTGAATAGCTACAAAAAAAAAAGCTCAGAAAACTATATTACTCGCCTCATAAGTGAAGCGTTGAGGTAGTGATCTACTCTCGACATGTCAAAAGAAGTTTTCTCAAAACTGAAATAGATTTTGTTTACTTATATCGCACTTACAGGATAATATAAGTGAACTTATATCGAGTCAAATAATCTTTCAGACACATAAAATATATTACAATAACAATTATTTTGTTTGATATAGTAAATAATAACATTAAAAATAATCTTTCCTGGACGTTCGTGTGTCTGTGTTTATGGAACTGTGTATGTGTCAGGGAAATCGTTCGAAAAAATAATCGTACCGGAATAATTTTTTTTTATCTTCTATAGTAACACACTAAGGACTTTCTCAATTAATATGAGCATTCAATTCACTGACGTTTAATTATTATTTATCAAAACCTACGATACGACTGTGTATTTTATAATAGTATGTTTTTTTCTTTTTAGAATTATGGCACCACTAAACCATAGCAGAGTTTTCTGTTTTTTATTATTTTGTTTTTCGTATATCATTTTAATCAATTTTATCGTGGAAAATGAGATTATGAAGCGCGCACTTTTGGATTTTCCGAACTTTTTTTCATTCTTGTTACGTTATAATTAAGCTAACTACCCACTTTTTTCCCAGTGTCATTGGAATAATTTCAATGCAATATAATCAAAATGTTTTTCTTAACATTCTAATTATTTTCACGATGACATGGTAGTTTTTATTATCCAAGTATGGAAAAATAACTAATACAGGAAAATTCCCTATTTCTTTGTCTGTGCACAAAATTACAAATCACTACATAAACAATGATGATGAAGGAAATAGAACGTGATCGTGGTTTTGTTTAAAAAGGGAACGTGCCTACATCATTGCCTTGACATTTAGCATCTCTTATTCACAGCGTGCAACAACCTCATGTGAAACTTTAACAATCGAGGAGCGATCATCTAACAACTATCACTCGTCGTGGTAAATTATATTGATTGTATAGCGAACTAGAAATAATGCCAAGAAAAAAATTAAAGTCTCTAAGGTTGTGGATATAATGCGAGTTATTGTAAATCTCTGTGATGAGAGTTGCAACAAAGGTTAAAAACAATTTATAGTGAGATTATAAAAGTAAGGATACTTTATTGTTGTCGGGAGTATTTTATACGTGGAAAATTTTATACGTATTTCTTCTACAAAATATAAGCTCTTCAATACATGCAAGATAGTACATTAAATTTTATTTATAAAAAAATTAATTGAAAAAAAATTTTTTTCTTCTACAGAAGGATTTAGTACGGAGTACTAAACTGATTTAGTAACAAAATTTTTAGTCATTTATTTGGGAGAAAAAAAATTTTTCACCCATCAATATTATTTGTTACAGTTTAATAAATGATTTTTTTAAGCTAAATAAATATTAATATAAGCAAAGCATTATTACATGAAAATAAATATTTGTTTCTACCAAATAATGTTTAGTAGTAGGTACTAAATATTTCTTTGGTAAGTATTGTCGGTAGATGGCTATGCTTTAATTCCAATGTGATACAGAACCTATTCACTGACTCAGATTATTTTATTCAAATCGATTTTGGGAGATTTATCAAACCTTTGAAAACACACATACTCCCAAATGGCTTAAGGGGGTATTCTGGTCTAGAAATTAAAAAAAATCGATTTTTTTTTTATTTTCAAAGTTTAGACACTTAAGAACATGTTCTTAAATGGATTTTTCAAAATTCGAATTATTTTCGGAAATACAGCAGATTTTGTGACGCAGCATCTAAGCCGGCCGATCGGAGCGAGTCACACATCAACTGCAAGCTTCTGTTTCTTCGAAAGAAGGCAGAACAGCTCGATTAGCAGAAAAAACTTTGCAAAACATTGAGTATGAAGTAGAAGAAGGGTCAAGGTATGGATCTGGGATCTCCAATTAATCCAAAGTAAGTATTAAATATTATTATCCGAGTTATTCTACTGGAATTGTTTCTCAAACTTTAAACGCGTTTTTCTCGAAACTACATTTTTCGAAGTGGTTGATATGATATCTCAAGTTCTACCCAACCGATTCCTTTGAAATTCAGTGGGAATCTTCTTTATATATCTTTCTATCGCGTCTGCTTTACATTTTAAAAAATTTCGATTTGAAGTATTTTTAAAAAATTCGAAAAGGTCAAAAAAGAAGTAAAAAAAATTGATATTTCATGTCGACGCCATTTTGTGAATTTTATTTATTTTTTTTGGCTAAAGTCAACGCGATAGCGACATTTTCACTAATTAAGAATTTTCCAAATTTTGTTGTTTCAGCTCACTACAAGGGCTGGAATCATGTCAACCAGAGTGCAGCATTTTTTTTGTAGCCCCCACTTCACCAGTCTGTAATTTTTCAAATTTTTGATTTTTTCTTTTTTTAATTTTTTTTTATAATCTTAAAATGTCAATAAACATCATATAAAAAAACGTAAAATAAAAATGTTTTTCATTTTTTCTTATGTTAGTTTGAAAAATGCCTAAAATTTAGGCTTCTAGACCCAGGATGTCATTTCTCAGTGGAGTTTAGTTAAAATTTTTTAATTTGTCCATTGATATGTCAAAAACTTGTTTAATTTTAAATTTTATAAATATCTCAATTAAAAAATTATAATTTAATGAGATTTTTTTCTTTATAATACCTTATAATTTTACCTAAAATTATCTATTTAAATTATTTTTATTTATTTTGCGTAAAGAAGTTAGGTTATACGCTAAATTTAGTTGAAAAATTAATTTCTTTAATACTTTAGTACACGATTTATTAAGTAGCAAAAAATAATTTGTTAAATACTAATAAATATTTATTTGGTGGAAATAAATGGGCTTTAATAAATGATTTAGTTACTATAACTAAATATTTGATAATGAAAGATTTGTTACTAAATCATCTAGTAACTATATTATTAAATCTTACTAAATAGAACTAAATCCTTCTATAAGTGTACAAATTACAGGTATTGTCACGATATATAATATTGTATTGTTATTAACCAACGCGAAATTGTCAGAAGCACGTGATTAAAAGATAAGTAATTGATAAACACTATCGCAACGTGTAGTAGCATTTCAGTCAATTAAAGTGCGGCCACTTGGCTGATAATACCAAGCAAAATAGATAAGCTACTAATTATAACATAATTCGATACCCTGATTTAAAAAAAGTATTGAACCATGCAACTGTATATCTATATTGTATGTATATATAGATATACAGTGTGTGAAAAGTATTGAAAAAGTATTGAATTACATACTTTTTCAATACTTTTCAATACTTTTTTTTAATCAGGGTAATAACTATATTTAGCTATTATCTGACAGTACCGTTGTTTCATACTCAGTCAAGTCAACTAGAACTCCATTACAAATAAAAGAAGCGATAGTTTAATTCAATAAATAATTTTTCTCACCTCGTGCTCACTGCTGATGCGATCGACTGCAGTTCCATCTATAACAATAAGTAAAAAAATTCATTACAATCAGTCGATATCAAATTAATAAGATCTTTAGATTAAATACCGAAGAAATGGTTAAATAACTGATTAGTTACAACTGTGAAGTAAATTAAGATAAGAAATTTAAAAGTATGCAAATTATAAATATTTTATTTATTATCTGATTTGATATTCATATGAATAAGTTAGCTGTAAAATGAATCAAATAGATAAGCATACAATATTATTTCCTTGAGCATGTATTTAAATCAATTTACTCTGCTGAGAGCCTTATTAATTTTTCTGTTTTAAAGTAGACGTTGAATGTCTAGAGCTATAAAAAAATTTTAAATCATAAATAAATTCGAAAAAAATTTTTTGAGTTTAGTTGAGTTTTTCTTACTAATAGAAGACAACAATAGCTATGATTAAAAAAAGTAGAGCGAATTGAATGATTTTTCAAAAAGTTACAGTTATTTGTTTATAAGCGCTTGAGTGGAACCACATTTTTTTTTTTCATTAAAAAATTCACATCTCGTAAACTATTGGTCATAGAGACATCGAGCTAAGCTCATTTTGTTCGTTATTTAATTCTTTAAATTTAATTCAATATATGTTTCGACTACTTTTGCGTAATTGCCGAGATATTTTAATTTAAAGCTCAGTGCTAAAACTCTATTTTTATAGACAAAAGAAAAAAAGCAACACTTCTCACATCCACATGAATGATTTGAATATTTTTCTGAGTAATTAAAAAGAAAACAAAAATTCCAAAATTGGACCGTTTTGTCGAAAACTAGCCAACAAACCGCGAACTAGATCAAAATAGAACAACTAGCTCAGGAGGTGACTCAGTCAAAAATAAAAAAAAAAGAGTTTTGAATAGTAACCTAATATTCATAATCTTGAGCTATATTTAAATAATAATTATGGATATTAACGCACCAGCATATAATTTGTGTTTCTATTTTCTCTCTAAACATGAATAAGTGAATATTCACTTATTTAAGTGAGAACCGAGCCACTGACTTGAAAAAGTGGCTCGATTGGCACTTAAGGTTGTACGGACACTAATGCACTTTTGAAGATCAGAAGCTAATTTTTTGATATGTTATAAATTGCTATCTCATACGTCTAAATTAATTTTTTTGAATAGATCTGTCGAAGGGTTATCCTTTAATAAATTATTAAAAAATTGAAATTTAACATGTAGCCTATAGACTATTGGCGGATTGCACATATATCGATTTATGTGACTGCCTCATAGGAAGATTAAAAAACAAAAAACTTCTATTTCAGTCAATCAACTTTCGTAGAATACGTTAAAAATAAAATGAAAATTTTCTGCCGAAGGCTTTTAAAGATATTTTAATGCAAAAGATGAGAAATTCACGAAAATTTCAGGCCGACATATTTAAAAATAAACAAACCACGTGATTCAGCGCAGTGTGGCAACGTTGCACAGAATAGAGCGCGCGAATTTTGAATTTTAGTAATTCCTGTGTATTTTTATGGGTTATGTTTTTCAACTCAACACTACACAGTGAGATAAATATAAACAGCTGTTAAGTACGGTGTTGTCAGGTCCAAGTTTTGTGAAAAAATACTTGAGTCAAACGTTGACTATTTATTGTTGTTGTTAATTAAATTATTAAATTATTTTATTTAATAATAATGTAAGGTAACGATTAAATTATAGTAATGAATTTTGGTATTTAAATTTTTAAGTTTAATGAAAAAAAAATTTCGATTCTACTATGACTTACGGGGTACTGTCCGTGCAACCTTAAGTTAAGTGAATATTCACTTATTTGACGAATTTTCACTAACTCAGTTTTAGGGAGTTCATTGATAAATTATGCCGGTAAACAAAGCTATCTCAATTTTCTCATAAAATTCTTAAGTAATTGCTTGAGGACGAAAGAAATAAAATGACTAGTAGTAGCCCGAGGCTTAACGATGTTTTCCATTCAGTCCATAATTAATTAAATATACATGTTTGTACAACTATCTTTTCTTATTCTGTCTTGTCGCATTACGGAGAAAGTCATTTGAAGTACGTTTCTCTCAACTTTATGTGATACGAATATATGTATACTTGTTTATATTAAAGTATACGAGAAAAATATCATCAAAACTTATATTTGTTTCTTGCTCATTATAACTTAAGTTTCATAATAGCTTCACACGTAATTAAACGATCTATAAGCTAGCTTATGAATAAAATATTTAATTTTTTTTCAGGTACGTCCATATTTAAGCGTAATAATTTTGAATTTAGGTTAAGTCAAAAATCAATTTTGATTCATATTTGAAATTGTAGAAAAATTAAAGCTTATCACACAAGCTCAAATTAAGAAAATTTATTCTTAAGAAGATCTAGGACAGGTGAATATTTAAATTTTGGACAAGATACACTGAGAAAAAAAATAACAATTTCTTGGTTTAAGAAATTTGATGTCGATCAAATATTCTATTATTATTAAGGTAAAAGACCCCATTAGTGGCACCTTTAACCCCCATTAGTGGCACTTTTTCTTTCAATGAAAAAATGTTCTACTTGGAAAAAAAATTACAAATTTTTTTGATGAAAAGGTCTTAAAGATTATAAATAATATGTTTATTATTGAAATTAGTGATTTAATTAATTGAATAAGTACCAAAATCAAAGAAAGTGTCAGAAATGGGGTCCCCGCCACTAATGGGGTCTTTTACCCTAATTATTAATTTCTGAAGAGAAGAGCATCAATATTTATTTTTGGATAATAGATAAACAAGAGAATAGCTTTATTTAAATTAAGTAAAAATTATTTGAATCAATTTAACAAGTTCTTGAGATAAGAATATAAGTATATTCTTGAAAATTTTCAAGAACATGAATTCTTGTATCAAGAATATTTTCTTAATAATAGTATATTACACTATTAGGGCAGAAAGTTTGAAATTTCTGCACTGCGCGCCATGATGCCCGAGGCGAAGCCGAGGGCATCATGGCGCGCAGTTCAGGGCTTTCAAACTTCTGCCCGTGTAGTGTATACTATTTTTCTTTATAGCCGGTCGAAAATACGAAAAATATTGTGTATATTATATGAAAAGAAGTTGATGCCTGCCCCCGACATTTGCGGCACGAGCGAAGCGAGTGCTACTAGTTTGGGGGGCAGGCATCAAAGCAAAGTAACCAATGTAAATAAATAAAAGACTTATTTTATTTAAACACGATAAACTGTTCAATTGAACAAACATAAACATTTTCAAAATTAACTAACATACATTTTTTTATGGTTGGGAAATATAAAGAATAATAATATTATCGATAAGTTAATAAATCAACTAGATTCACATAATTTTTTTATGTCAGTCGACATAATTTTGTTAATTAAATAAATTAAATCCTTCACGATTTAAATTCTCAATGCTTTATGAAATATACAATCAGCGTAAGCAAAATACGGTTAGTAACAAATAACGAACATAATTAGGGTACTAAAAGCAACTTCACACATGTTTCAATGCGGTAGAAAAGTTTTTGCTCCCGCTGTAACAAAAGACGTATGCGTAGCTCTACCAATGCACGAATCTTGAACTTTCTGCTTTAAAAAGGTGCAAAATATGCGTACTTTCGACCGAGGTATAAAGAAAAAGTATTTTCTTTTCTCAGTGTACTGGGATCCTTTTGAACCAAGTACTTTATTGAATAAAAAATAATTATGAAAGGAATTATTGAATAAAAAATCATTAAACTTGGCAGGAGTATGTAAATAATAGTCTTTTGTAAATTGATTTTTTTATTTTTAAATTTAATCATGGAAAAAAAATAACAAAATGACAAATAAATAGGTACTGTTCGCGCGTAAAACTGCCTTATCTCAGGACCTATCACATATTCAAGTAAATAAACTTTACTATAAAGAAATTACTAATAAACGTACAACCAATATAATCTTTAAGATTAATTTGATTTTTTGGTTATTCTTTATTTTAGTTTACTTATAAGAACGAATTATTAAAATGCTGCTAGCTAAGGGTAGAAAACTAATTATCAACAAAAAATTTTATTTACTACACTTTCATGCAGGCCGCAAGAGAGTGCCAAAAGTAAATTATCTAGTTCAATTTTTTTAAGCAGTGTTTAGAGTATTTTCTGTTAGTCTGATAACCTCCTTCAGTGCATTTTATATGTGTTTCAAATAAACAAACCAATATATTCAATTGGCATTTGTTGTTACTGGTCCAGACTGAATTACCGACATCAGAATGTACTAGATGTTCTTAAATGGTCTTGTTATTACTTTATTTATTCAATCACTCTTGCTTTCTTCTAATTAAATTCCTCTGAATCATCGAATGCTAGTGAAAATCTAAATTAAGTAAATACCATAAGATGTAACTCTATTTTCCATCTAATACATCAATTTAAACTTCCTAATCTGTATTTTCTCTTATTTCGAAATATAATCCAAAACAAACGCTCATATACATAATAATCAATAACTGTTCATACACCTGCAGATACTTTAGTACAATTATTCGATGCTGTCTCTTGATTCGCATATACAAATTTGTACAAAATTATTACAGGAAATCATGTTTGTAGTACATCATAATAAACAATAATCATCTTAATGTGCAGTTATTTGTTAGTCAATGCCCATGTAAAATACTAGGAAATAGTTTCTACATACGTTCAGTTTAATCGCCGATTATTATTTCCTTATTCAGATAAGCTTATATAAAAATTATAATAGAATTGTCTAATTTTTTAAAGTTGCAGACACAGAATCGGAATATTGAAACTGTACGAGAGATTATTCAAAAAATTACTTTTATATAGTTTATTCAAGTGATCAGATGATAAATTAAACGATATAATTGATTTCTTTTAAGGAACTTCTAGACGAAATAGCAATTAGTCCAAGATTGGGCATCAATCATAAAAACAAATTTAAGTTCATTATTGAAACTTTAAAGTATGGTCGCACTTGATATAAAAAGTTCGGAAAATCCAAAAGTGCACAACTCATAATGCTCATTTAATTATGAAATAATAATAAAATAAAAAATTTGGAAATACATCTAAAATAGCTGTTATAGGACGAAAATGCTCAGACAACCCAAGTGGAATGAATGTACCCAACACATGTAGATATACAGTTTTTTGGTTTTTATTTTATTAATTGCAATTAAACGACACTGAGTTAGATAGCCATTCGCAATATGGGACTTACAATTCCTTCAAAGAAATAAAGAAAAAAAAATTGATTAAATTAATGGATTTTTTGGCTAATTACAGTGTTTATGGGTTTCATAGGGGCAGGGGGGGGGGGCAAAAAAGCCCCCTTAAAGAAAAAATAGTCATATCCGTACTTGTTTTTTACTCTTTGCACTACTTTTTAGCCCCTTGTTTGTAATTCAACATTGATAAGCTGTGTCCATTAAAATAAAAAATCTAGAATGTGGGGAAAAGTGGGCCCCCTCCAAAAATTTTGTCATAAACATTTTTTTCGCACATTTTGAACGATTTGAGTTACGTTTTTTTTCAGACGAGTAAAACTTTCGCACATGAGCAATAAAATGCCTTTTTCGACTAAATTTTTCTTGATCCTATCACGAAAATTTTTTCGAAACATCCTAAAATAATTCTCTGAAAATTTGAGCCTTCCAATATTACTATGAAGAGCTTGATCAAAGTTTGAAAAAATTTTCCATTAAATATACGAGTAAAACTCAAGTTGTTTCCTTAAATTTTCACAGCTCAGCAACATTTCATAGCATTATTTCAATCAAAGATGGGTTATTTTACTTAAAATTGAATGTTCCACAAAACTGCCCATCGTGGCGTAATCGTAACTCACCTAGCAAGGGAGTATGCACCACCAAATCCAATTTTTTCATTAAATTTACGTTTTTCTGTCCTTTAGTCATCACTGAGAAGAGTTACGAAAAACAGTTGAATGACTTACTAATAGTAAATTTGATTTTCTACAAAAAAGATCCCAAGCACTAAATTGCTAACATCAATATTTCAGGAGATATTTACGTCTTAAATTTTTGTAGTTTTAAATTTTTATCGACAATCACTTCCAAACAAAACTGTTATTCTTTCATTGTATATCATAACGTTTTTAACAAATTACTTATTTTAAAAAATTACAGAAAATACGGGGTATTTTATTTACCAAAAGATGTTTTTAGGATTTTTAAAAATTTTTTTACTCAACCCAAGAAAGAATGAATTTAAAAATAATCGGCTTTTTTATTCTCAAATAGCCATCACTTTTTTAAAAATTGATTATCCGGAAACGTATCATATCGAAAATTTTCGATTTTTAATCATAATCAAAAGTATAAATGATTTATTATTCAACTTTTTAATAAAAAATTTCAGGGGGCCCACTTTTCCCCCAAAATTTTGGGGCTTTCTAAATTTTAGGGGGACCCCCCCCCTTCACCTACTTGATGGACGGGAAATTTTCTTAAACTATTTTGATGTTTTTTCCGTTTCTATTGCTCTAAATTAATTTTTGAAAAGTATGGAATTAACCTTGATTATAATCTTGACAATAATAGTATGCAAAATATCTTGATTCCGTTAACTAACAAGGGTATAATACTAAAAATAGTTGCCGAAATGAGGCGAAAAAAATTTTTCGATCGTAAAATACTCTCTGATGTTACGGATCATGAGTAGTGATCAATTAAATTTTTCTAATACTCATAACGACACATTATTAAAATTTTCTTCCATATACGATTTTTATTATTAATTTGTCTTTAACCAAGCAAGTTTTTCTCTCAGAATCCGAGCTGTCAGAATTTACAAATCATTTCTTGTATTATTACTCCACATATTTAATACAGTAATTAGATCTCACTAGTTATAAATCCATAAAGTCTGTATATGATATATTATCAATGATGGCAGAGTCCTTGGACAGTTAATTGCATTCCAGATCACATCAACAGCTGCGCCCAGCTATAAAGAAAAATAATACCAAGGATCCTTGCATTGCCTTTATGCTCACTGAGAAATTTAATTAACTGTTTTTTCTACGTGTTACATAGCAGATTGTCATTGACACTTATGTTTCTGCCATGAATCATCAAGAAAAGATCTAATCCATCACTCTATTTCTGTACTACTTAAGCTTACTTGACTTTGTAAGCAGATTTATGTATTGAATAATAAGTAATCTTGAAATTGTTTGATATTAGGGCACAATATTGAATTCGAAGATCCTTAAAGAGAAAGCTTGATTAAACATAAAAGTTAACTGATTGAATAAATTGAAGAAAGAGTTGAGTTTCCATTGCATTTTCAACTCTGCCGCTCATCCCGGAAGTTCCTTAGCACACTATACCTTATCGGATGATCATTACAATAAGACTCATGTAAGTCCTTTCTTTTCTCCGTTCCACGCTCTTCACTGCATTCAAAAGAAATCTCTTAGAATAGAAATAAATAATTCATACGGTTTTTACCCACAGAATCGTGACGCATTTGTTACCAATGGCATCAATTAGTCAATTATCTGTAGTCATGTCGAGATGAAACTGAACATTGACTAAGTTACTAACTGATAAATGATCACTTGAGTTGAGATGTTTTAGTGACTTCCTGCTTTAAATTTGTTTTTATAATTTTGTTAACTTTTTTTTTAGAAAGATAAAAAATTTTAATTCTTAATTCAACTACAAGCTATATAATAATTATAAATAGCTATTTTAAAGAGTTTTATTAATGAAATTTTTTTGGAAATTTGAACTAGTTGATTTTAAAAAATTTCTAAAATTAAATTTTTAAAGAAATTATTTTTTAAAATTACTTTTAAACGATTGTACACTGAAAAAAAAAAAAATTATATAAAAAAAATAATCAATGTTTTAATAAAAAATTAATTTTTCTGCCCTCCGGCCGGAAAGTGGCAACTTTCTGGCCGCTGCGCTAAACAAAGTCGCCACATTCCGGCTACGTCGAGCAGAAAAATAGTATACACACCTTGGCCAGTAAAAAGTAAAGCCTCAGATCACATGTTTGTCAACCTCGGCTTCGCCTCGGCCAACAATTACATATAGTCTGAGTATACTATTTTTCTGCTCGACGTAGCCGGAATGTGGCAACTTTGTTTAGCGCAGCGGCCAGAAAGTTGCCACTTTCCGGCAGGAGGGCAGAAAAATAATTTTTTTTTAACAAAAAAGTTATGTTAAAAAAAAATTCTTGTTTTTTAGCTATTTAAAATTTTTAAAAAAATAATTTTTTTATTAAAATATATTGCTTATTTTTTTTTAAATAAATTTTTCCTCTCAGTGCATCGATAAATTCAAAAATTTACTGAATTTTCTATAATAATTAATTTATATCCTATTGACACTGAGAGAAACATATTGTTTAAAAAATTTTTTTAATTTTTAAATAATTCTGACGAATTACAAAATTTTTTTTACAAAATAATTTACTTGTCAGATTAATAGATAGATTGAATTGATGCAATGTAAACACGAACTTTTTATAATCTTATGAATTTTAATCTAACCATTCGTCAAGTTAAAAAATTCAATGATTTAATAATGAGGAGTAGAACTGAATTTAATACCCAAGATTTCCAGCTTGATAACTCAATCTATTTTCTTTTTAATTAACTCTTACTTTTTGATTACTTCTTACATTGTATTGCGCTAATTCAACTTGGCGATTTCTAATTCTAGATTGCAACTTTTTTTTTAAACACGTAGATAATAGAATTATATTATTAAAATCAATGTTATAATTACAGGATTGTTGGCACATCCTGAACATTAATGCACTTTCACACCAAGAATTATAATTATAAACACGAATAATATTTTAGCTTTTCAGGTATATTATAGAAAGTGTACATCACTTGATAAATTAATACAAAATTCAATATCTATTATTTATTTTACTTATACATACAAGATAAATCGATAATTAATGAAATCACAATAAGACGACAGTATGATTGAGTTTTACTTTATTTTACATAGTTGTAACAGTGAAAGTAAGTGATACTACATGGTATATGCATTGAGGTGTGTTGGCGGAGATTCATCGTATGATAGAAGGCAAAAGCTGCTCGGGAGAAGATCGTGAGTTCTTAACAACAGCTGTTGCGCAATAGTGCACTGGAAGGAAAGACTTTCTTTCGTTCATGCTTCTGCCAGCTAAGTATATCGTACATAAAGTGTTATATCTTTAGAGATTATCATTTCTCAAGTAATTAAAATTTTGCACTTTATTGTTCAGATGCGTAAAATTTCAAATGAAATTTTTTTAATTATATAGAAGTGGGTCTTTGTTTATTTTTAAATATTAAAAATTGAAAAATGGAAATATTTACAAAAAAATTTTCTAAGATGAATTTTTTAGTGAATTAAAAATATTTGATTTTTAAAATAAATTAATGAAAATTTTTTTTATTTAAAACTTCTTAAACAAAAATTTTTATTTTATCTATTGCCTCGATAATATTGTAAAGTAATAATGACATTAATTAAGAGATATCTTAGAGAAAAAAAATTCATAATCCAGCCATATATAGCTTAATTTGGTCGTTATTAGCTCTATCAGGCTATATACGGAAAGAACAAAATTGCACTGGATAACATTCCAGATTACACTCAGTGACATTTATAGTGAAAAATAATTTCAGATAGGTAATATAATCCAGATTATACTGGGTGATATCTGGGTTATCGTCATTGCAATCTTCCATTTTCCCTAGTAAAATCTCAGATTACATTGTGTAAGATTTCACTGAGTATAATCCGTAATTGTATCCTGTAGAAATTGGATTATACCTAATACACAGTAAAAAATTTTGTGTCATTTCGTCAAAAAATCTTGTGTTAAAAATTTTCGTGTTAAATATTCAACACTTTTTTATGTAAATTAAACATTTATTATATTAAATTAACACAAAAAAATTGACACAATTTTATTTAACTTAAAAATTTTTAACAATGAAGTTCAATTTTTTAACATTTGAAATTTAATTAGAGTATTATTTTGACTTGCACTTTGTTACTTTCAATGTGCAATCATTATAACATTCCCGTGTCTTTTTTACAAAAATGAATAATAATTGATATGAAAAAGAAAAATTTGTAATAAACATTGAAAGTTTCAGTTAAAGAAATTGCAGGTCTCATAAGAGAAAAAATCAGCCTAGTGTATAAACATAACTAATAGAATTAAAAAAATTATTTTAAACAAATGATAATTAAATAGAATAAATTTAATTACAATAAAAATTCATTATTTCTAAGTCAAATAAATATAGGTTCCGGATAAGTAATCACCAACATATCATATCCTAAAACCTTCTCCGAAACACACCGCATCTTATGCGGTATAAGTATTATTCCGATCGGTTCAATAGTTTTCGCAGCATAACCGAACGAAAAAACCGGCTCTCCATTTATTAGTATAGATAATAACAATAACTATTTTGTAAAAAAATTTAGTAAGCCCTTTCAATAATCTATTCTTTCCGTATTACTTTCCCGCATTTACAAAGAACGACTTTAAAATAAATGATTGTTTTGTCCTTCATAGAGTTTTTTACTTTTTTTACTGGATTAAATAATAAAAAGAAATGTTATCGTAATCTATCTTGAGCAATGATATCGCTTATAGTTCTGTTTATAGAAAAGCGAGTTAAAAAAGTAATCGAAAGACGTAATTTATTTATTCCACGTTCAGGTATTCTGTAATTGTCGACGACGTCTCAACTGTTTACAGTGTCACGTGCGAATTAGTTTTAAAAAAAAAAGTCAGCAAATTATAGCAAGCACGTTAAATATGTGTAAGATTTTTCAAGCGCTCAAAGCTCATTCTAGTTCCTCATAACTCGAGCCTTTTTCGATTATCTGCTGTCTACTTGTTGACGACGATGAAGTAACATTTACTCGTGCCCCGTGTCACTTTATGTCACGAGCACATTGCTTCTTGTTGCACTGAGCCTGTAATATTCCGTATACTGATTCTAGCAACCAAGATATGTCAAGCTACGTGTTGATGATCGCTCACATGGGAATAGTTAGTTCAGACGCACACACTACTGAAATAGCCAGACTGGACATTCTCCTACTGGTTCATCGTCATCGAAGATTTGCAATAGTTACTTATTCCAAGACTCCAGTTGTAAACGATTACTAATTTTACATCGTTAAAAGGGAAATGAGGAAGCACTGAGATTGATTAGTTTTATTTTCTTTTGGATGAGTATCATTTTAGAAAAGTCACTTGTACGGTAATACGCACATACTGTTCCGTGAGAGATGAACCTTATTATGTATTACTTAGATATCATCATTAAATTATCATTATATCATTCGAGAAAACTGTTTATACAAGTTATCTACCAAACCACGTATTTATTCGGAATAAATTTCTCATCTGTCTACTTACAAAAGCTTTTAGATTGCATATATGTAATTCAACGGAATAAAATCGTTATTTCGTGATTTTATTAATACTTAATTACTTTTATTATTGCACAATTAACTTTTTAAGACTTCCGCTGTATTTTATGTTAGAAGTCATTTTTATTGGATTGATATACTGTATTATAAATTGTAACTTTTAGTTTATTTTTTTAAATATTCAGTTATTGATTTTCTTTTTTGATATTTAAAGGAGGCGCAAAAAAATGGCTAATTTTTTTTTAAGTCTCTTATGAAAATATGTTGGATCATGTTTTCAAATTCGTCTCCAAAAATCAGCTAATTAACAACATTTTTAAAGCGCACGTGGTTTGAAAAATTTTTTAGAATTCGTCGAAAATTGAATTTTTTTGTTGAAATTTGATTATTAATATACACAGTAAAAAATTTTGCGTCATTGCGTCAAAAAATTTTGTGTTAAATATTTAACACTTTTTTTTCGATTTAACATAATAAGTGTTAAATTTACACATAAAAGTGTTAAATATTTAACACAAAAATTTTTAACACTAAGCTTTTTGACGCAATGACGCAAAATTTTTTACTGTGTATATTAATAATCAAATTTCAACAAAAAAATTCAATTTTCGACGAATTCTAAAAAATTTTTCAAACCACGTGCGCTTTAAAAATGTTGTTAATTAGCTGATTTTTGGAGACGAATTTGAAAACATGATCCAACATATTTTCATAAGAGACTTAAAAAAAAATTAGCCATTTTTTTGCGCCTCCTTTAAATATCAAAAAAGAAAATCAATAACTGAATATTTAAAAAAATAAACTAAAAGTTACAATTTATAATACAGTATATCAATCCAATAAAAATGACTTCTAACATAAAATACAGCGGAAGTCTTAAAAAGTTAATTGTGCAATAATAAAAGTAATTAAGTATTAATAAAATCACGAAATAACGATTTTATTCCGTTGAATTACATATATGCAATCTAAAAGCTTTTGTAAGTAGACAGATGAGAAATTTATTCCGAATAAATACGTGGTTTGGTAGATAACTTGTATAAACAGTTTTCTCGAATGATATAATGATAATTTAATGATGATATCTAAGTAATACATAATAAGGTTCATCTCTCACGGAACAGTATGTGCGTATTACCGTACAAGTGACTTTTCTAAAATGATACTCATCCAAAAGAAAATAAAACTAATCAATCTCAGTGCTTCCTCATTTCCCTTTTAACGATGTAAAATTAGTAATCGTTTACAACTGGAGTCTTGGAATAAGTAACTATTGCAAATCTTCGATGACGATGAACCAGTAGGAGTAAAATTTATTTGAAAAAAAAAACGTTTCCTGAAAATTTTATTTTCGAGATTACTTAAAATCAATTGGCCCGAATCACCTTAAATAGTTTAAAATATCTAGGGGCAAAGAAACTCTTTCGATTGCTGTCTAACCCGTTTGAATCGGTCGAGCCGTTTAAAAGTTATGAGAGGTTTACGTTCATGCACGAAACACACACACACACACACACACACACACACACACACACACACACACACACACACACACACACATACACACGGACGCACACACGCACACACATCGCCATTATACCTCCCAAACACTTCGAGAGTTGAAAATGTTGGGGGCCCATTTTGCCCCTAAATATTTTTGGATATTGAAAATTTTAGGGGGCCCATTTTGCCCCCCCCCTCCCTAATATATAATTATATAAAAAAAAAATATGGGGTGGTCGATATCAATTATAGTTAGTATTTTTGAAGTAGTTAATACTCAATTGCAAAAAAAAAAATAAAAATTTGCATTTTTTAGAGGGCTGTTGAAATAAGTCGTGATTTTTTACCATTTTATTATATATTGTTTAATATAAAAGAAATAGCTTAAATAAAAATATCGCTTATGATTGAGGTTTATATACAGCGTAATTGTATAAAGAAAAGCAATTTTTCTCTGCCATTGATTTCAGATAAAAATTGTGGCTTTCATCCTGTATACCAACTGCTATAAGTCGGATGGCAACCTACGATGTGTATTAACTGATATCTCCGCTACATTTTAAGTTATACTAGAAATTTGAATAGCGCGCTGCGCACGCGCCTAAATTTTAACCAATAATGAATCGTGGCCCGTTTTTTGCGAGTTTCGACCTTTGACTAACTTCAAGACTATCATGTATTTTAATTTAGGGGATTATTGTAAAATATGCAAAAATACTCATTAATATATGTATAAAATAACCCGATAGTTTCAATAAATAGCATTAATTTTTTATTCCTTAAAAAAATTAATGGAAATCAGCATGAAAACGTCTACACGTATTTCTCCCCTTAATTGCAAAATTAAAATAATTATAAAAGTGTCTTAAAAAATACCTCCTTCAATTTTTGTTTTATTAAATATATTATTTTGTTGATTACTCATTACAATTTTATTGAAAATTATTAAAAAATTTTTTTTTTACTTTTTAAATTTAAAATTTTTTAATTTTTAATACTATGAGTCTTTTTTTTAAGCTTAATATATTCATTAAATAATTTAATAATTGAAAAGGAAAAAATTTCTTCACAATTGACCATGAAACGGACGTGTTAAAATTAAATTAAAAAATCAATATAATTTTTAATTATAATATTTTTAATGTCAACTATTAAAGTGTAATCTGTTGAGAAAAAAAAATTTTTTTTTTTAATCTGTCGACAATTTATATTTTCATGGAAAAGAAAAAAATTGCCTAGATAAGAAATTTTATTAACATCATCGAGAAATGAATTAACATCAAAACTATCTTTAGATAGATAAGAATTTTTTTTTCTCCAAAAATTAAAAATACTGCAGATAATACACTAAAAACGATGATTATGTATAAACCGTGGAAAAGATTTAATATAATAAAATACAAGTAGCAAGATTACTCAAGATGTTAATATTGCGAAAGTACTAGAGCTGAGTTAACTTGTATACATATAAACACATACATTCAAACATATACACGAATGAATAATATAAAATATATATTATATTACACACACGCAAGTACATATGTGTATATTGTTTTTAAAACTTTATAATTACACAAATTTTCGTAATGAGGCCTGGGTGAAGGTATAAAAGAGTAGACGCTGTTAGCTAAAATGTGGAAAATATACATGCAGACTAGAAGACATTCACCGACTACCGCGAGTGCCAAAGGGAAAGACGGTGATTTGTGACCTGGTAAAGTAGATTCCACGACTCAAACTCTCTACTCGAACAATGGAATAAGGTATTTATAATACATAGAAGAGTCTCACGTTAGTCATGCCAAGCCGCATCATGAATAAAACGACGAAATGAAGGGACTAGCTGGTTATTGAGCTTCGATAAATTGAACATGAATTGCTTGTATCATTTAAAAATAATCATCATTCTCGTGAATATCCGGAATACATCAACATTCTCTTTCTTTGCTATAAATAGTTACGAAATGTATTTATTGCAAATAATCGTAAAGCGAGATCGTGATCATCCAGGACATCAATATGATGTTCCGCTTAAATCTAAGATTAAATGTAATTTATAATATTCGTGCAAGAGAACTATAAATAAAAAGTGCACACTACGAGGATCTATGAGATACTATGAATTGTTTTGATTATCAGATGAGATTATTGATGAAAACCAAAAATATAAAAAACTATTGCGAAGCATCAGAGAGTGCTTTATGATCAAAAAATTTTTTTCGCCTCATTTCAGCAACTATTTTTATTATTATACTCTTGTTAGTTGACGGAATCAAGATATTTTGCAACTATTGTCGAGATTATTTAATCGAAATTAATTCAATACTTTTCAAAAATTGATTTAATGCAATAGAAACGGAAAAAAAATCAAAATAGTTTAAGAAATTTTTCTGTCCGTTAAGTATGAAACTCGTAAACGTTGTAACATGCCAAAAAATCCATTAGTTCAATCAAATTTTTTTTTTTTAATTCTCTGAAGGAATTGTAAGCCCCTTATTGCGAATGTCTATGTAACTCAGTGTCATTTCGTTGCAATTAATAAGATAAAGAAACCAAAAGATAGTATTGCATGATTTATGATGCAAAGCATCAGAAAGTGCTTTACTATCGAAAAATTTTTTTCGCCTCATTTCAGAAACTATTTTTACTATTTTACCCTTGTTAGTTAATGGAGTCAACACGCAAAAAAGAAAAATGTAAAAATTACATTATAAATAATAACAAGCGTCGCTTCGTATAAAAAAACTAGAAAAATTGCAGTTCAAAATAACATTTTTGTAAATTCAAATTTTGAATGTTAATTTTCAGAGCTTTCAATGTAATATTTACATTTTATAATGTAATTCTTACAAAATCTATAATAATTACAATCTGAAATTGTAATTTTTCCAATTTTTTATATGAAGTGCCACGTTACATTATATAATGTAATTTTTCTCTTTTTCTTTTTTTCGTGAAGATATTTTGCAGACTATATTAAAAATTATTTAATCGAAATTAATTCCATACTTTTCAAAAATTTATTTAAGGCAATAGAAATGGAAAAACATTGAAATAGTTTAAGAAATTTTCCCGTTAAGTAAGAAACCCGTAAACACTGTAACTTGCCAAAAAATCCATTAATTCAGTTAAATTATTTTTTTTTTAAGTCTTTGAAGAAATTGTAGGTCCTCTATTGCGAATGGCTATGTAACTCAGTACCGTTTGATTGCAATTGATAAAATAAAAAAACCAAGAGTCTGTATATCTATATAAATTGTGCACATATATCCTACTAGGAGCGCCTAAGCATTATCGTCCAATATAAGCTGTTTTAGAATTTTTTTGAACATTTTTTGTATCACTATTATTTCCTAATTAAATGATCATTATGAGTCGTGCACTTTTGAATTTCCAAACGATATACAATTAATATAATTTAAAAACGAATTACAAGTTGGAATTAATAATTTTTTATTTTTAAGTGACAGTAAAACAAAGTTTGCGCTCAAGGCGCGGAATTTTTAAAAGAAATTCTTGAAACAAGCCTACAGATTCTCTTAAAAAAAATTAATTAATCTTTTTTCTGTTCAAAAGGAACACTTTCGATTATCAAATAAATATATTTATTCAATGAAATAATTTACAAACGTAAAATGTAACTAAAGAGCTGTTTTGTACTTGGGTTATAAATAAATTTATTTCGTAACATCATTTTATACATTGGAAAAAATAACAAGATGCATGCAACGTGGTATATCTTTGTTCCAAAGACACAATGCTGAGAGAGATAAAAAAAATAAAAGATAAACGTACAAAAGAAATAAACGATATGATCTTAAATGACTCGCTGTGACGCATTATCCGCTCATCTTTATTTAAAAATCAGCCATCGTTTATACCTATAAGCGACTTTAAACTTTCTCTTCAAGCTCTTGGTAGGTACAGATACTTTATTATCTAATATTTTTATGATTTGATTTAACTTCTAATACTTATAATAAACATTGACGTTAAATAATATTTATTTTCATTCAATAAAACTGTTATTTAATTTATATGAATAAACATTTGCTTTATTAAGCTACCTTGACTGTGAGTTGTAACGAATATTGATTATTAAGTGTCATTGCTCTTAGAGAATCCGAGATATTTTTTACGTTCAAATTAGCTATCATAATAAATTACTCGCGATAGTCTGATGTAAACAAATTTAATTGACAAATGATTTGTTTAAAAAAAATTCTATTTTTGACTTATAAGATTTTTTAAGACCTGCTAGAAATTTTTTTTATTGAGCTGATCATTTAAGAGGCCTTAAATGTTCTTATAAGACTCTTAAAATTAATTAGTTTAGAATTACGTTATATATTAAACTAATTTCATTAATGAATACAAGTAATCAACCAATCATTATGTGACTATCATAATTTAGTTGGAATTAAAATTTTTTACGCGTAAAAATTATCTCGTTTGTTTGATAAATAAATAAAACGATGTCTGCTCGGAAATAAGGCAGATGTTTAATTGGAATTGCGAGTTAATGTTTTGCTAGTAATATCTTCAGCTTATGTTGTTCAAATTACTATTATTATTGTACTAATTGTCCCGTCTAATATTACATTGAAGAACTTTTTTTTTTTTTAATGAAAATATTAATAACTTGGAGGGAATATTAATCAAAAAGCTATCTTTACAGGATATTTTATTACAGGCGCTTAATTACAATGATAGAAAATAAACTAAACTAAAATGATGTGTTAAATTTTATATTAATTTTTAATAAAAATTATTGTTCAGAGAAGTATTAGAAAAATTATTCACTTTAATTTTTTATGACAATAATAATAATATTTTCTTAATTATATTGAGATAATAACAAGTTAATAAAAAAATTAATTTTAATTGAACGAAAAAATCATTCTTAATTAAGGTAGTTGTCGTGGTTAAGGCATACCGTCAGAAAATTCTAAATTTTTGTATACTTATTAAAGACATGATGATACAATTACCCTAAAATTTTGAAGTTGATGAAATTTTAAAAACAAACTAACTGTCAGAAACTTTGAAAAAACTGACAGTCTTTTAATGTATTTGTTGTGAGTTTAAAAAAAAATAAAAATAGTATATTACAATATTAGAGCAGAAAGTTTGAAATTCCTGCACTGCGCGCCATGCCCGAGGCGAAGCCGATGGCATCATGGCGCACAGTTCAGGGCTTTCAAACTTCTGCCCGTGTAGTGTATACTATTTTTATTTATAGCTGGTCGAAAGTACGAAAAATATTGTGTATATTATATCAAAAGAAGTTGATGCCTGCCCCCGACATTTGCGGCACGAGCGAAGCGAGTGCTGCTAGTTTGGGGGGCAGGCATCAAAGCAAAGTAACCAATGTAAATAAATAAAAGACTTATTTTATTTAAACCCGATAAACTGTTCAATTGAACAAACATAAACATTTTTAAAATTAACTAATATACATTTTTTTATGGTTGGGAAATATAAGGAATAATAATATTATCGATAAGTTAATAAATCAACAAGATTCACATTATTTTTTTATGTCAGTCGACATAATTTTGTTAATTAAATAAATTAAATCCTTCACGATTTAAATTCTCAATACTTTATGAAATATACAATCAGCGTAAACAAAATACGGTTAGTAACAAATAACGAACATAATTGGGGTACTGAAAGCAACTTCACACATGTTTCAATGCGGTAGAAAAGTTTTTGCTCCCGCTGTAACAAAAGACGTATGCGTAGCTCTACCAATGCACGAATGTTGAACTTTCTGCTTTAAAAAAGGTGCAAAATTTGCGTACTTTCGACCGGAGCATAAAGAAAAAAAATTTTTGACCGTCTAATTATTTTAAAAAGTCCTGGTTAGAGCCAGGACTTTCGCAGTTGTTTCGCGTCTCCACGGGTACAGTCTTACGTAAAAATTATGGATTACTTAGCTACAAGCTCATATACTTTTGCAGCACGTATAATCTCTAATTTTTTTATATTTTTAATTGGAACATTGAAATTCAGCATCTTAAAAAAGTCTTAAAATTATCGGATAATAATTTTTCAACAATTTCAAATTCAATTTGAAAAGTCTGCTCTTGGAATTTTTTTTTTTTTGGCGTCTTAAAAGAGTCTTAAAACTTTCTTGGTTTGTATCACGTTTGAAATCTTAAAAAAACGACAATTTTAAGACACTCAAGACGATTTTTTTTTACAAGGGTTGTACCATGACAACTACCTTAAAATAAATTTTATTCAATAGAAGAATTTTTCTGTTTAATTAAAGATGATCAAACTTTTCGAAATGATATTCTTGATTCAAGATTATTTATTTTTAATCAAGTTAATTTTTTTATCAGTGTAGTTTTTGTAATTTTTGTTAAATCAACAATAAATATACACAGTAAGAAATTTCTTTTGTTTTGTGTAATATTACGAACAGATGAATTTTAAAATCCAGATAATGACGTTAATAATATCGTTATTAGGTAGAAAGTCATAACATTAATTGAGCATACCGGATTCTTAGGTACTGCAATATATTAATTGCGGAAATGATCAACAAGTGGAATAACGTGGTATTTACGGGCCGCGTAATTAGTTTGAAATACTTTTTAAAGTATCATCTAATAAACTAGCGTGGTTTTTTTAATATTATATTTTTTGTTATGACTAATTATTTCTGTAGTTGATTTTATTGTAGCTATTGGAAATTTTTTCACGGCATTAATGCTCGAAAGACATTTAACCAGACAATTGAAACAAAAGAAATAAAAATAATATATTGATTCGTATGAGAAAATAATCTTGAGCACCATTAAGCGATATTTATGTGGCATATTATCAATTAAGTGTAATTCTGGGTTGCAGCAAAATCAGCAATCCTGAGTAAATATATTAACCGGGAAATGCTAAATTAAATACAGCTTATACCCATGGCTAATCAAGCTAATTTCATTTATTTAAATTTTATTCCGAATTACGTATAATACCAGCTTAGTAATGATTCCCATATTTGCATGTGTTAAAAATTACCAATTAAGTATACTATTGAAATCCCGCTTTATGATTCAACACATAACAAAATTCGATCAACTATTTATTGTAGTTTATGTTATTGAATATTTAAATTAAACCAAACTGAGAAAACAGTTTGTTTGATTTAAATTCGTAGATTTATTTAAAATAATTTAAAAATACGTATTTAAAATTAACAAATTTATTTTATTTAAATATGGATTACTTTTAACAAAATACTATTTTGTTTTGGTTTATTTGATTAAATTCGCTTATTTATTTCATTCAAATAAAATTTGTTAATAGTTAACAAATCTCGTTTTAAATAAATCATAAGACGTTTGAGTCGCTACTGTCGCTATTTGAGTTATCTTAATTTTAATACCTTTATCGTCGCCTGTTGTGATTGAGTAATTTTATATACATACATAAATTTTAGATTAATTTAATAATGGAAAAAAACTATAAAAATCCAACTCTTACCTGATAATTTTAGTTTACTAGAAATTACCCTAATAGAAATTATATAAATAAACTCATTCTCATTGCTTTCAGCACCCTAAAAATATCTCAGATATTATTTACTATATTACAAAGCATGATTTCTATACCGACATTAAAATACCACATTTGTTTATAGTTAACAAATCTGATTTGACTGAAATATATGATTTTAAAGTATTAAAGAAAGACTAGCAACCTTTCAGTCTCTATGTGACTGCCGTGACTTGTGAACTATAAACAAATAAAATTTTGCTTTATTAAATAATGATTTTTGTTAAATTGCACTGTACTTTCTTAAATATTGACATTTTTAAAAATATAAGGTCATTCCGATATTACACTCATCGAGAGCTTTCATTTGAGTACCCATATGAATTTTTGATATATATATTATATATACATATATATAATATATATTTTAAAGATATAAACTCATCCTGATGCTGCACTCATTAAGAGTTTTCATTTGAGTACCCACATGAATTTTTGATATATTTTCCATATATACATATATATAACATATAAATATATGAAAAATTGATGTGGGTTTTCAAATGAAAGGTCTCGATGAGTGTAACATCGAGATGAGCTTATATCTTTCTAAACATCAATATTCAAAAAAGTACAATGCAATTTAACACAAGTCATTATTTGATAAAGCAAAATTTTAATTAATTACAATTCTATTTTTATTAAGAAATGACCTTGTATCTCATGAAATATTGATATTTTTAAATATATAAGCTCACCCTGACATTACACTCATCAAGAGTTTTCATTTGAGTACCCACATGCATTTTGATATATGTTTCATATATACATATATGTAATATATATAAATATATGAAATATTGATGTGGGTGCTCAAATGAAAGGTCTCGATGAGTGTAATGTCAGGGTGAGCTCATATCTTTAAAAATGTCAATAGTTCACAAGATACAAGGTTATTTCTTAATTATGTATCTAGAGATAGAGCATTATCGAATGTAGCCCAAATACTTATCATCATAAATTGACTATCGGGGAGACTGATATAAAACCTTGAATAAGCACAAATTTAAGTCAAGACCTTTGCGATGATACTAAATTCCACTAAAAAAAAAACCTATTTTATCATATTACTATCCTGAAGACAAAATTTTTGTTATTCTCTTAATAATATAGATTTGTTAACTATAAACAAATGAGTATTTTATTGCAATAAATACATTAAATGAACCATATCTTTGTCTCAAATAAATTTATTGATTTGTTTTAAATAAGTATTCGTTGGTGATATTTGAATAATCGATTTATTTAAAATAAAAGAGTCTTATTTGATTTAAATTTCAACATTTCTAGCGAAAATTTTAAAATTAACCAAGAATTAAAATTAAATGTCTTAAAAAAAACAATAAAACTTTCAATGACGAAATGACATTTAATTTTCACAAGCAGTTATTCTCTTTAATAAACAAGCGGCCTTTCATCACCTCCAAAAAATTATGACATTATTAAAAGAATAATTATAGATTATACTATGCAAAAATGTTAAATTGTGAATCTCGCTAACACCTTTGTAAATTATACTCATCTGTCGAGTAAATGAGCAAGCAGACTGTTGAACGATAAACTACCCTTTCTCTAACTATTACTCAACTGAAATGTAGCATCAAACAATAAAATACAATAGAATATCATTTTTTACAAGAATGAGAAGTTACAATTTATTAGTAATACTTTCTTTGAGTGATTATGATTCACTTGATTGAATGTCGGTCTCTCGACTCTTTTCATCCGTGACACGTGCAGTACCAACAGCAATTATCTTACATTTCGGAGACAATATTTTCTCTTTGCAATGAGACATTAAAAGATTTATTGTTCATTGCACCCGGAAGAATATTTATTTATACCCACTGGTTACATTGCACAAATAAAAAAATATTTCTATTCATAAAAAGCGATGTATACATCTATACTAATTGAGAGTTAATTTCTGTGCACTAAGTTAAAATAATAATAAAATAAATATCAAAAGATTGTACATAATTGTTTTTCTCCGTACTCGTTCGAGATAATAAAATAATTTCAATTACTTCCGAAGCGATCGTGTGCGTTATTACTGAAATTACGTCTATCTGATGTTAATAATTATTCTCTGAGCGTAATAATTTGTAACACTCGAGAATTTTATACTTAAAGTTTTATGAAAAGTGTGGAATTATTCGGTCGAGTTAATTTTAAGAAATCTAGAAATTGGAATTATTTGAAAAATCTTTTCGCTTGGTGAGTGTTTAAGAATTAAGCCAAGTGACTCAAGAATCGATCAACATTCTGTTTAAAAAAAATTATTCACTTGATTGCCACAAACCTGATTTCAATTGGTTTCAGACTCGTTTCTTAAATATTAACAACTATGGAACGAAGTATTTTAATTAGTTCAATATTTTAAAAGATTTGTTGGGTAGAAAAAATTAAGAAATTAAAGCTATTTTTTTTTGCGTTTTGTAACTTTAATATGGTTTTTAAATTTTCTAAAAGAGATTACGAGAATTTGTTGCAAACTTTATTTTTGGTTTCAAAAGACCAATTACTTGCTAAAAACGGCCCCAAAGGCGTGACAAAATTGTCCAAAAAATATTTAAAATGAAAAAGCATTTTTACACTCAAAATATTTCTTATGCTGAGAAAAAAATTTGGTATTGTTCTACTAACAATACGAGGTATTTTGCTTACCACTATACGCATACTGCTCAGAAGTATACCTATACCGATTATTACAATACACAGTAAAAAATTTTGCGTCAAAAAATTTTGTGTTAAAAATTTTTATGTTAAATATTCAATACTTTTTTGTGTTGACTTAACAGAATAAATGTTAAATTTACACATAAAAGTGTTAAATATTTAACACAAAAATTTTTAACATTAAGTATTTTGACGCAAAATTTTTTGTTATGTACTTCAATTTACTATAGTCAAAATACCGAATGCAAAATGGAATCATTATAACCTCACTTTACTGACATAATTTCATTTTTTAATAAGTATTTTAATTAATAAAAATTGAAGTTATGAGTGTAATAATAATTGTTAATTTTAAAGTTGTATCTAGAATTATAATTACTTATAATAAATTGTTCAAATTTATTTTCTGAGTATATATTCTAAATACAGTGGACATTAATATAAACAAGACAACATACGCGTGAAAACTCGGAATTTACTATAGTATTACTGCTTAGAATATAGATCTCAAACTAAACTCGGTATTGCTCTGAGAACTACTTACACACAGTAAAAAATTTTGCGTCAATGCGTCAAAAAATTTTTTGTTAAAAATTTTTATGTTAAATATTCAATACTTTTTTGTGTTGACTTAACAGAATAAATGTTAAATTTACACATAAAAGTGTTAAATATTTAACACAAAAATTTTTAACATTAAGTATTTTGACGCAAAATTTTTTGTTATGTACTTCAATTTACTATAGTCAAAATACCGAATGCAAAATGGAATCATTATAACCTCACTTTACTGACATAATTTCATTTTTTAATAAGTATTTTAATTAATAAAAATTGAAGTTATGAGTGTAATAATAATTGTTAATTTTAAAGTTGTATCTAGAATTATAATTACTTATAATAAATTGTTCAAATTTATTTTCTGAGTATATATTCTAAATACAGTGGACATTAATATAAACAAGACAACATACGCGTGAAAACTCGGAATTTACTATAGTATTACTGCTTAGAATATAGATCTCAAACTAAACTCGGTATTGCTCTGAGAACTACTTACACACAGTAAAAAATTTTGCGTCAATGCGTCAAAAAATTTTTTGTTAAAAATTTTTATGTTAAATATTTAACACAAAATTTTTTAACGCAATGACGCAAAATTTTTTACTGTGTATTGGTATTTTGATAATCACATTACGTATTTGTACCATAAGAAAACTCCTTCGATAATACTTTGTATACTGATAAGAACAATACTTTTTCAGTGCATTATTTCAATAAATATATTAAAATCATGGTGATGAATGAATTTGATGAAGAAAGTGATTCAATTAAAAAAAATCAATCTTTTATGAAGAAACATGTAATTTTTTTCTATTTAAAACAAAAATATTGATTAAAATTTTTCACCTAAAAAATTAGAACAATTTACTCAAAGCAAAAAACAAAATTGTTTCTGTAAAGATACAATAAACATGCAAGTTGAGAATTTTCTGTAAAATAAGTCTTTTTTCGAGTATTGGTGATAGCGGCATTATTAGTATACTAGGAAAGTTGTGTAATTTAAAAGCTAGCAGTTAGTTCAGTGCATGGAATAATCACCACCCTTTTTTTTTTCATCTTTCTTCATCCTTAATTTTTTATGTACCACTTTTGTGTATATTTTTATAAGCATTTAAACTAAATGATTGATTAATGATTCGATTTAGAAAATAAAATTGATTTTAAATGAATCGCTAAGTACCGATAAATACCTAAAATAAAAAAAAGTATTAAAAATGATATGCAAAAAAAATGAGTGTCAACCCTCGATAATATTTTGTATACTGATAGGAACAATACTTTTTTTTTTTCAGTGCAATCGAAGCCGGTATATTTTAAATTACTCGGAAATTAATTTATCTCTTTTTAGAGCAACATTACACCGACCATTTTATGTTTACAAATAAAATAAAAAAAATTAATTACAAGTAATTTAAAATTTTTATCCCATAACTTTTTACACATTACGTTTGTATTAATTAAAAATCTCGTATTTTAGTACCGTTTAATTTGCGATTAAGTCTTCAAAGGTGTCACGAAAAAACTATAAACTTACGCAAACATATAAGACTAATGCCGCTGATTAAACCCGGAAGAAATCTGATCATATATCATCTGACTTTATATATTTCTTTCAACAAAATTTATTAATAAATAATTAAACTATCATTTTAATGTAAAATTGAATTTTTGTAAAAGGTAAAAAAAATCAACTTCAATACTTGACAGATTATTTCCTCAATGTAATTTTCAATTTAAAATAAATACATAATTATAATGAAAAAGTCATTAATTTATCAACTTAATAGTGTTTGTACTTATGCATCTGTCTGACTGGTATAAAATTTACAGCTATTGGAAACGCTCTCTCGGCATTATATTGTCACGATAAATGTAGAATAAACTTTTAGTTGAGAGTTAAGTGTGAGACCAGCAGAAGTTAAGAGATAGATACGTAGAGACGAGCGAAGATTATACACACTATCTACCGACAAATTACAAGTACAATCTGAAAGAGTAGACGTGGTGCTCCACCAACCGCGTGAGATTTCCTCGCAGTTCGTGAGCCGACGTTTCGCAATTATAAACGAGTTGCGAGGTAAGAAGAATAATTGTTTCGCTTCACGGAGTGAAAGATTTACTTTTCCAGCTCTGACTCTCTCGAAAACAAACAAATAATAATATAATTGATTATACAAAATAGTTCGTAAAAATAAAATAACTTGTTAGTGATCTTAATTGTGTAACACGTTTTATCTTGATTTTGTTTTAATAAGTAATCATCATATCATTAAGTATTACAACAATTATGAAGAATATATTTTATTACTTAATCCGTGAATATTAAATAAATATAGCTAAACATTCCACAGGAGGCTTGGGATAATCAAGGTCTTTAGTGTAGCCATGCCACGGTATAAGCTAACACGAAACGCTTTCGTCTAGATGATATTAGTTGCTCTTTCTGTAATTATATTTTTATATTGAATGTTAAGTATTGCAAATAGAATTCTTGATGAAAATTATTATGAATTAGATCTAAAATTATGTTTAGCAAATTTATTTAGATTAATTTTTTTAGAGACGAAATTTAAAGATTAAAAAAACATTAAAAATTTATTTACGAAATTAATAAAAATTTTGCTTAAGGTAGTTGAATCGTTTATTTGAGAAACCCCATAAGTCAAAAATACTAAATTTTTCAGGAGAAGCAAAAAACATTTTTCTCGGTTAAATTTGCATTAACATCATGAACCAATGATGAATAATAATAATAATGTTAGTATCCCTAAAAAATATTCGAGCATGAAAAAATTTAATTGTGAATTACTACTATTCGTAATAATGATTTGAAGTTGATTGACTCATGGGGTTTCTCACCAAAACGAACAGAATAGTAATAAAATCATTAATTCTCCGTCAATCATTTATTATATTTATAAAATAAAGTACAAAATATGTATTGGAACTACAATTAACGAAAATTATAATAAATCATATATTTTTAAATTCAAATTAGTGAACTGAGAGTCAACAATAAAACAACATTTTAATTTATCACAATCAAACTTTATAAAACTAAAGTTGCGAAAATTATTGAAATCAAAGTATTTAACAGTAAATATAATGTATTTTTATTTGGTTATCATTAATTTCAGAATTTAAATCAGTTAAATCCGAGTCAACAATAAAACAATAATTTAATTTAATTTTTTAAACCCATCCTGTGAAAATTATAAAAATTTAAGCATATATTTTGCATTGAATTGAATTTTTTATACTCAGAAGTTTTTGAAAAATAAAAAACAGAAAGAAATTTATTTTTGGAATTTTGAAATTGAATGTTTATTCGAATAACCCCATAAGTTACTGACTTATGGGGCTTCTCAACTAAACGAGATTTATATCGACCGATTGGTTAGGTCTTGAATACGGATTTAATATTTTTTGGTACTGGTATAAGTGAGGGAAAATTCAAAGAACCGAAAATTGCAATAAACCCGGTTTCGAAAAAAATGTGGCTTATGGGGTTTCTCAAATAAATGATTCAGTTGTCATGTACAATATTGTCAAAAAATCAGAGATTATATGCACCGCAAAAGTATTTGAGCTTGTAGTAAGTAATCCATCATTTTTACGTAAAACTGTACCCGTGGAGACGAAACCCATACAATTGTTTTGTTCGACTCCGTAGATGTATACTTTTACATAAATTGTTGAACTTTAATCCGTTGTTTATAATTGATTAGACGGTCAAAAATTTTTTTTTTTCAACTCATAATAAATACATTAAAAGACTGTCAGTTTTTTGAAAGTTTCTGACAGTTAGTTTTTTTTTTATAACTAAGAAACAGATACAGAACTCCAAAGAGCGTATGCAGTCAATGTTAAATATCTAATTTTTAATTGAATTCATCTCGGGTTATAGGTGGTCAATCGACTTCAAATTTTTAGGGTAATTGTATCATCGTGTCCTTAATAAGTATACAAAAATTTAAAATTTTCTGACGGTATGCCTTAACCACGACAACTACCTTCCTTAGCGGATTCACCGCCACGGTTATAATATGGTCAATTCACGGTCAAACATTGGTCAAACATTAGTATATATGAAGTGATTTGACGGTCTATATCAGGTGTCATTGTGAACGTTTTTGACAATTGATTTACCGACTGTAGATCCGAGAAATACCTTTTTCTGTGGGTGAATTTACGGTGATTTGACCGACATTTCACCATCAATTCACCCGCATATCACTGACAAACAACTAGCTCATTTCGGTCGATTCACCGTGTCATCGTGGGAATCCGATGAAAGAAAATAGGTCCATTCACCCAGAATAATCGATATTAAGCTCGTAAAATGTTCGCGTATACGATAATTAAAAAAAAAAAAAAATTCATTATAAAATAACCTCGCCCAGACCGGGGATCGAACTTGGTTCACCAGTTTGAAAGTCGAGAGATTTTCCTGTAATGCTATCCCAGACTTCTGTTAAAAATGCATTTTAATCACCATGTATTTTACGGATACTTAATTTAGTTTTGATAATTATTTCTATTTCATGAATTCTCAATAATAAATCATTTTCTTTTAATTAGTCACCAAAAATAAATTCACTAAATTTTATTAATAAAAAAAAAAATTTTTTTTTCATTTCATGAGCCCATGTTAAATTAAAAATTTCATAAAACAAAAAATCCTGAAATTTTACAAAAATTTATAAAAAGTGTTTTTCTTATAATGTCAAAAATTATAGTGACTGAATACTTTTTCGAATTATTTTTATTGACTATTTATTTATTTTTTATTAGCCCCGTATATTAATTTATGAAATTTTTTTACATTTACAAATAAAACTTCATCCAGCAATTTATCAATGGATCGCTGGTATAAAATTTCTACTTTACCGTTACTATCTTCTTTACCGCCATTTGATCTGAAATTCACTCGCAGACTACCATGGATTCACCACCGAAATACTCTTTATTCACCGAATTTTTACTATAGTCATTCACCGTTGTATCTATGTCTGAAAACGATCAAGATGTCGGAAAATCATCGTTATTGAGTGGGAAACACATGGAGAAAATCTTGTGAATGATTGCTGTATGAACCATGCAATCATCGTCAGAACATTTCACAACTTCACTTATTTTTCACCGTCGAACGACGGTTGTTCGACCGCTAATAGACTTTCCTTCATCGGTAAAGTGAATTCACGGTGAATTCACCGTCGTTTGACCGTAGTTTAACCGTCACCAGGAATCCGCTAGGGTTAAGATCATGTAGTACAGTCTGATGTCGGGAATTCAGTATGGACCAGTGACAACAAATGACAATTGAATATAGGTATCGGTTTGTTTATTTGAAACACATGTAAAATGCACTGAAGGTTATCAGACTAACTGAAAATACTCTAAGTACTGCTTAAAAAAATTAAAATAGATAATTTATTTTTGGCACTCTCTTACGGCCTACATAAAAGTATAGTGAATTAAATTTTTTGTTGATAATTAGTTTTCTACCCTAACCTAGCTGCATATTAATAATTCTGTCTTATAAGTAATCTAAACTTAAATAAAGAATAACCAAAAAATTAAATCAATCTCAAAAGATTATATTGGTTGTACGTTTATTAGTAATTTCGTTGTAGTAAAGTTTATTTACTTGAATATGTGATGGGTCCTGAGATAAGGCAGTGTTACGCGCGAAAACTACGTATTTTTTTTAAATTTTGTTATTTTTTTTCAATGATTAACTTTAATAATAAAATAATCAATTTTGTCAATCTTAGCGAAATAATTTTAACCGTGAAAGATAGCTCAAATTCTTTTAATTTATCTTAAAGTTAAATTATTAATAAAGCGCACAATTAAATTAAATTATCAAAGCACACAATTATTTTTAATTTAAGCTATTATTTATCGCTTGTTGATAACTTTTTAATTTCAATACGCTGCAAGATGTTAAAAACCTTTTAACCCTAAAACAAAATATAAATTACCAAAAATTTATATCAATGCATGCGGCTAAAAAAATAAAACAACAAATAGTTAGGCAAAACTATTTTTATATTATTTATTTATTTGGTAAGATAAAAAATTTTCACGTCAATGTAATTCCTGAAATCTAGCGTGTCAATAATTTGGTAATAGTAAAAAGTGTAATCTACTGTAAAATTAAATACCGTTCGCTGGTTACGGGTGCATTATTACGAGCAGAATCTATTGCGTACAATTATGTTTACCTAAATTTTATTTGTAACTCATTGTTAATGCTTGAATGGATTAAATAATACGATGAGAATATTATTTTTTTTTCTCTTTGTTATTTATCGTACATTAGAGGAGTGTTTAATTGTTTTTTTTTTCCAAAAAAAACTTCAACTATGTATATTAAAATTCATATAAAAATTAATTTGATTTTTGATATTAAATCTTTAACTAAAAAGAAAATTAAAAAAATTTAATTGTCTTAAACTAAAATAAAAAAAATTTTAAAATATGGTTCGTAATTTTTTTGTGGTTGCTTAATTTCACTTTTTACTAAGTCGAATAACTTTTTCGCTTGATTTCGTCATAACAGACTATTTAACTTTTCAATATGGTTTTACATTGTTTTAACATAGACGTAAATTTTGAATTTAGGAATATACAATTAAGCAATACAAATAGTGCAAATAAAATATTGAAATTTTTTTAATAAAAGAATTTATATATAACACCTATTATGATGCTTACAAACGGTTTACTGAACGAATTGTTACCCATTATGGTCCCTGTCCATTATTTATAATCCTCGGTTGCCAAGAAAAATATTATTTTGACATAACTTTCCATTTACGTCTAGCATACATACCATATGTCTAAATCTAATATTCTTGAAGCAAGCTGTGTAATCGATAGTAGATACATTACAGACACTGTATTAGTACTAAATGATAATTTTTTATGAAGTAGATCTATCGATTCAGAAATCATTAGCATTGCCTAAGGCTTTTAGAAACAATACACACAAGCACAATCTATAGAGCAGTCATATGTAATCATTGAGTGGGTTAAAATATTTTTAGAAGTCACTATTATCGAGGCGGAATTGAATTAATAGTTTCATGTTGGCCTCGGAATTGTTCACCTCATTTTAAACTCTTCGTCTTGTATAACTTTTAAATATGTACACATCTATATATGACTGACCTATTCCAATACAATTTTTATCGTAAAAGGAAATGCCTTGAGGATCATTTTAAGTCATGATTCTGGAAATAATAGTTGTCTGCTTAAAAATACTCAAGAAACTACCTTAGCTTTAAGATTATATAGGTGTAGAAAAGCTCCATTCAGCCACACCCGACATGGATAAGTAAATTTTTAAGAAAGTTTAGAAAATCCAAAAGTTCACGCCTCATAATCTCATTTTCCATAATAAAATTGATTAAAATAAAATACAAATACTTTTAAATCTTTCACGCCATTGTCCACCCAGACAATAGATTGCACAACAGATTTATAGGTTATAGTTGAAATCTCAATCTGCAAATGCTTCACTAATAAATGAAATCATACTACCGTATAGCATCTGCTAAACTGGCTATAAGTAAGTCTATAATTTTCATACTCTAGATTATCAATCGAATTGATGTATTAAAATTTGAATCTTAAGCAGTACAATCGTAGATTAAGCTTATAGGCTGGGAATATATATAATACCTTAAAATCGATGAATAGGACTTATTTTGTTATAGAAGTAAATTTTAGGAAAAAAAAAAATTTTGTTCATTTTTGAAAATTTGACATTTTTTTTGTTATCAAAAAAAAAATATAAAAAAAATTCGGCCCTTTCCGAGCTACGCGGAATAGTTGTCAAATTGATTGAAGTTTTTTTTGAGAAATAATATAAAAAAAAAACTAATGACCTACTTTGAAAAAATAACGATTTTACTCGAAAAACCCGCATATTTTATCGAATTTATCGTATTTAATCTTTTTTGTGTATTTTTTCAAAAAGAACATTCAAAAACAAAAAAAAGGTACCCAAAGGTCAATATCAAAAAAAGTTATGGTTACTTGAGAATAAAAGCCATTTTTTTGAAAAATTCATAACTTTTTTTGGGTTGGACAAAAACATTTAAGAAAATTCTCAAAAATGTTTTTTTTATTTATTTAAAAAGCAAATTGTCTTTTAAAAATGTCATAAGTGTTGAAGCTAGTGTTTTTCAATGCCATTTATGTTTAAATATTGTTCTACAAGTGCGATAGAAATAAATAGAGACAATTTTAGTCAAAAAAATCACTTGATTTTTGTAAGGCGAGAGTAGAGCACTCCCTCATCCGCTTAAGCAAATTTGCTTATGAGGCGTGCAATAAATATGAAGAAAAAAAATATAATCTGCCCAAAGTACTTTCGTTAAAATTTTTTTTCTAATTTTTAGGCACTGAATAAATTGTACTGTAGAGTTCTAATGGTACACTAATCAATATAAGTATAAGTATTGTTATGCCAAATCGGTAATTACGTTTATAAATAATCCCACCCATCTAGTGAACGCAAGCCGAGCTCCATTGATCTCTCTAAGCAATTGTAGATATAAAACTTTTGCATGGTTAAAACGATTGATTTATATGAGACAGATATACGGAACCTACTTTTACCTAACTAATATTAACGTCTACAGTTCCTGAAGTAATTATTTATTTTTTTTTAGTTTAATATTATTTTTTTAGGCTTGAAAATTACTGTTGCAAGGTAAAACAAACTGGATTTTTTTGTAAAATAATTCGATTTGACCATTGTCTAGTCAAAGTTAAAAAAAAAAGGGATTTATTGATCACTGATTTAATGCTACCGACAGAATCATGGTACGAGTGATCAGACTCACGGAAACAGTAGTTTTATTTAATCACCATGATTATTGTAGTTTAATAACGGATTTTATTATTGCTTCCCGATTTACTTTAAACTATATAAGTTTATTATTTTTTTTTCGGATATTAGATAAAGGAAGGGACTAACACTGATATTGAAATTAATTCTTAGCTATTAGGTAAGTATGGAATCTACTGTAAAATTGTTATTGTAATTAAAAAAAAAAAAAAAAATAGCTTTCTTTCAAAATTTTAAGCTACTAATTAAATTGACCAATTTTTTACGACAAAACTATAAAATGATTAGTATAAGTGGTACTGTAAATTCGTCTAGTCATTAAGTTTTTAAGAATAAAATTTTCGATTAATTTTAATTGATTAATTAATTATTAAGAGATACATATAATTGAAGAGATACAATTAATTGAAACAAATTAAACTATCTAAAATGTTTCGTTAATTTATAAACATTATTGATAACACTATATTTTTTCGTTTCATTAAGTAAAAATAATAATTATATGTATACATATATGATCAATAAAAGAGAGATTTATTATTCATGCTTGTTATTTTTCTCACAGTCATTATCTCTAATTGCAGGACTCATGAGGCAAAGTATCAGAGAGTACTTTACGATCGAAAAATTTTTTTTCGGCTTATTTCAGCAACTATTTTTATTATTATACCCTTGTTAGTTAACGGAATCAAGATATTTTGCATACTATTGTCAAGATTATTTAATCGAGATTAATTACATACTTTTCAAAAATTTATTTAGTGCAATAAAAACGGAGCGAACATCAAAATAGTATAAAAAATTTCCCCGTCCGTCAAGTAAAACCTGTAAACACTGTAACTTGCCAAAAAATCCATTAGCTTGTCAAACTTTATTTTTTAATTCTTTGAAGGAATTGTAAGTCCCTTATTGTTAATGGCTATGTCACTCAGTGTCATTTAATTGCAATTGATAAAATAAAAAAACTAGAAGTCTGTATATCTACATATATTATTTACATTTATCCTACAAGGGGCGTCTAAGCATTATCATCCTTTTACAACTGTTTAGTATTTTTTTATCACATTTTTAACTTCCCGCTAAGAAAATTAAAAATTTTCAAAAATCGAGAAGTTATTGCTTTTACCCCGTTTTGCGAAAATCGAGTTTTCATCAGATCTCGACGTTTTAAGGTCACAGAAAGCTTCCCTGACTGTTCCCGCGATGGTGTCCGTGCGGCTGTATGTATGTATATGTGTGTGTGTGTGTGTGTGTATGTATATAAACCGATCGGATCGAAATAGGTGGCGATCCGAAGAGTATCCTTGCCATTAAATTTCGTGAAAATTTAAATCGATTTGTTTCGCTAGATTTTGAGTAATCTCAAAAACAAAATTTTCAAAAACCCGTTTTTTTAGAATAACTTCAAAACGGCTCCACCGATCACTTCCAAAAACTAATCAGCTCGTGAGCTTGAAAAACTACGTCGATTGCCACCAGTCTCATCAAAATCGGTTGATTCATTTGAGAGTTATCGAAAACGAAAAATTTCGAAAAAAGTGTTTTTTTTCACATAACTTCGAGATTTCTATTCGGATCGATTTTGACTAAATGAAATAAATATTAGAGCTCAAAAAATCACGCCGATCGCTACCACGAACGTGGAAATTAGTTGATTGGTTCGTGAGTTATCGTTGTCGAAAAAATTCGGAAAAAGTGAATTTTTCAAATTTCTCTAAAATTTTCAGTTTGATCAGTTTGTGTTCAAAAGTATATCATAGATTCTAAAAAACTGCATGGAATTCTGCCAACCGCATGAAAATCGATTCATTCATTTAGAAATTATTGGTGTCAAAATTCAAAAAATACTGTTTTATTAAACTTCTATCAGACTTTTGAGCTCGAAGAGCTCAAAAGCATACAAAAGCTATTTCTTTGAGCTCGGAGAGCTCAAAATATCACATAAATAGTATTTTTGAGCTCGAAAAGCTCAGAAACGTCATTAGTGCAATTTCAAGCGTTTAGGTATGGAATTGGCGGGAAGTTGCAGGGATGGCCTTTAGGGTCAACCGTTTTCCAGATTTTTTTTTATTATTATACAATCAAAAATTTTGCGTCATTGCGTCAAAAAATTTTGTGTTAAAAATTTTTATGTTAAATATTTAACACTTTTTTGTGTTAATTTACCAGAATAAATGTGTTAAATATTTAACATAAAAATTTTTAACACTAAGTTTTTTGAAGCAATGACGTAAAATTTTTTACTGTGTATTTTATAACTAAATGAGCATTATGAGTCGTGAACTTTTGGTTTTTTCAAGCTTCTCTATCTAATATGGTTTCAGAAATAAAATTTTTGAAACAGTAAAATTTTTATTGTTATAAAAATCTTTTTTTTTTTTAATTTTCTTGAGAGCAAAATCTTCTGAACGATCGATTTTGATGCAGCTTGCGGCAATCGACAATCTTAAAAACGGGAAGTAAAAAAAAGAGATCATAGAATTATTGATTACCATTAATTGAAATTCTTTCGGAAGCATTATTACCGTCCGTATAATTTTCATACAATATAATAGACGGAAAGAAAGTTACCAAACTCCTCTACACCGTGTCACATACTTGCATGTAATTATTTCTCTATTCAAGTGTGTTAAAGTCATTAGAATAAATCTCCAACCTGTTGTACCAAGCACTTGTTTTATGTCCACAGAAAAAAAACTATTAAGAAAACACAATTGATTTAAATCGTTGTTAAAAGCTGTTTAAAAAATAAATAACAAAGTTATTTTTATTATGTACAACAAAAGTAGTTGTAACAACACTCAAGTACATTATATTTTCATAAATAAATAAGAAAGTTGCGTAGTATCTGATAATTAGGGGCAAATATAAAAGAAAATATTGTAAGAAGAAAAATAAAGCCTGAAGCACAATTATCATAGTAAACGCTGTAATTGGCATCGAAGAATGTGTCAACGTTGATTATTATAACTTATAACAGTAACGAAACAAAAAACTTACGATAGAGGAAATTCCAAAGTGAAAGACTATACTAAATTTTCAATAGCACCAGTTTTAAATTGTTATCGTGTAGATTAATCGTCTAAACTCCCAAGCGATTAATTTTTTTTTGAATTTTATTAGAAATAATTAAATTAACTTAAACGGTTAATTAACCTTTAGATCGTTCACGCGGAACTAGTACAAGATCAATTGACCTTCGTTCAAGCTATACGTATGTATATTAACAACTTTCCTTAACCTAATATCGATTTCAACTGATCAGACGTTAAATTTCATTCATAATATATTCATTACAGATAAAACACTGATTCTATGTAAGATTGTGAAAAGACAGTAATTAATTATCGTGGTTCGGAAAGAGGTTTGACGAGAGTTGGGTGAAAAAATTCTGGATTCGAGAACATAAATACTAAATTTCATGTTGTTGTAAAGTCCGAGAGATAAGGGAGGTCGAAGCAAAACGACCTTCTTAAGCAATTGAACAGTTATTTTTAAAAATTTGAGACATTGAAAAAAAATTTATTTTATTTTTTTTAAAGCAAAATTTATAGAGACTTATTTTTTAAACGAATTTGACGTCTAAATATTTTTTAATTAATAGGGTATATGAATTTTTTCTTTTTTTTATTGTTCAATGTATAAGAAAGCCTATACTATATTTAAGTGCTTATTCAATAAGGTGGCACAAAAAAAAACATAGTTTTTTTTTTATTTCAGTCTATTTTACTAGTTTTCCATATTTTAATGGTTATCTTCAAAGATTAGCTCGGTAAAAAAATTTTTAGGAATTAGCCGAAAATCTTAGGCTCAAATTAGCCGATTTCTTTTCGTAAAAATCGTGTTTTTTCATTCAAAGTGTTCCAAAAAAGTGAAAAATTGAAATTTCGAAAAACCCTCCCAGCGTTAGCTGGGGAAAACTATTAACTAACGAATGAAATATCATTTTTTGATTTCAGATGATCCAGCACCAAATTATAAAGGGCACCGCGATTCTACTTTTTTCCGAGACACGTCCGAATAATTGCTGTCATTGCCGTATTTTTTAATATTTCTTCATGAAAATTTTGTATAATATTTTTCGAATGTCATATTTTACTGTACCATTAGTTTCAATGGAGAGATTTTAACTGCATCGTCGCAAAAAATTACAAAAATATGCCTTTTTTTGTACGAATTAATCTTACCCCCCCCCCCTAAAGCTCTTTAAAAAAGCTTTAATTTTCATATTTTATTGTATATTATATCATCATATATACTAAAATTGATGGTAGAATGAAGTTAGCTTAGTATCGAAAACATGGACCCTGATTCCTTATTGGTTCAAGATTAGAGCACGCGCGAATGCGCGCAATTTGAATTTCTAGTCCCCTATATACTAAAATTGATGGTAGAATGAAGTTAGCTTAGTATCAAAAACATGGACCCTGATTCCTTATTGGTTGAGATTTAGATTGAAGTTAGCTTAGTATCGAAATAACTCGAAAACATGGACCCTGATTCCTTATTGGTTCAGAATTAGAACGCGCGCGTATGCGCGCAGTTTAAATTCCTAGTGTCAAATAGAAATTACATTCAGATCTGCTATCTTTTTATGAAATTTACTGTTACATTGGTTTTTTTTTCTCGAAATTACTGAAATTTTAAAACTTACAATTGATTAAATGTCTTTAAACTTATTATTTTTACTCCTTATTTATTATTAAAGAATATTGATAATTGCAATGAGAAATTCATATTTACAAAAAAATATTACTTACTTTTTATAAAATTTAGTAATTAGAAAAAAACATATTTGAAATTCTCATTGTATAGTTAGTAATTAAAAAAAATAATATAATATTCGTCAAAAGTATGATAAAAAATAAAAAAATATCAAATTTACTAAAGTATAATCTCAATTACAAAAATTACGAATTATTATCAAGTGCAATGCTAGTACCACTAAGAAAAAAATACCATTATTTAAATTAAATAAGCAACTTTAATTTTTTCTGTTTTATTTTATTTATTTATACTATTAAAGAATTACGAAAAATCATGAAAAAAAAAATTACTAATTTTTTTGAAAAATAAGAATGACTGTAAAAAAATACTATTAAAGCTCAACACTGTAAACAGTTAATAAAAATATCATTTAAATTTATGTTCTCAAGTTTAGTTAATTAAAAATAAATTTTGTCTGATTGAAAAAAAAAAAAAGGACTTGGACTATTCACATTTATTTAAAATGAATAGTTCATCTACGCACCTTATCACATACATGAGTAATTCACAGACTAAATTTCGAAATGGATCGAAAAATAATAATAATCCTTATGTGCAAGAGTGACTGACTAACTCACGTGCTACACGTGATCGCACGAGACTATGTACACGTGCTAGTTCGGATTTAACTCGTGTATGTTTATCTCGTCCATAACTCGGCTGTAAAAAAGTTATACTGAAATAACAATAATGCCTATGAGAGAGATAGTATAGTGTACATAAAATTAATAGCTAAGAAAACTCTCCTGTATCTTGTATGCAGTATGTAGTGTGTAGTACTCTTACTGTGAGTCACGTGTGCTTCTATGAACAACCTGTAAGTCTAGCTCAACTCACGCGACTATAAGTAGTAAAAGTATCCTATTCACGAGTAATGTTTTTGTATGTCAATTACAGAGTTTTTTTATGATGACGGAGCTCATCCTTTTTTTATGTCAGATAAATGATAATAATTTTTCTAGGCATGCTGTTTTATACGATGAGGCTATGAGAACACGACCCGGACACTAATAAATATATACCTTTTATTACCGCGGATACAACATTTGCAATCCTGTCATTGACACTGATCCATACATTGACACATGGTATTTTATTTGCAATCAGTGAAATTTATATGAAGATAGAGAAAAATATATTCGTGTATCGAGATAATTATATGCAAAATTATTAATTGAAATTTCTCCTTGAAAATTTTTCAATCATTTAATTATAGTCACTTTAACGGTTGTTTAAATTTTTATTTTTTAAGCAAACAATTAGATGATTTTTTTAATAATACAGAGAAAAATTCATGGATTTTTTAATATAAAAAATTTATATCCTCAACATATATAATTTGTTTGTATTTTTGGCCCAAAATGTGTATGAATAATTTTTTTTATTTTTTTACCTACGTTGGAGATTTTTATTCTTAAAAAAAAAATACACGTAATTAGTAGGTTTTTTTAATTTTTTCTTACACGGCTGAAGTCATTAATAACTTAAAAATTTTTTAAATAATAAATATTGTATATAATTTAGCTGAAAATATTTATATGTACAAAGAAGTCTATAAAAATATTTTAAAATTAATTAAAAAAAAAATTTTTAGGGGTCGCTCCAGATTTTTTAAACTTTTAAAGTAAAATATTTACAATATTTTTCAGCGATTTTTAATCAAGAAAATAAATTTTTCTCGATTTTTAATTTAAGAAAATAAAGCATGAGATAATATAATAGATCATAAAGCATGATAGTCATAAAAAACAAAAAATACAATTACATCTGCTGGATTTTAATTAATAATTAATTATCTGGTATATTTGAAAAATAAAAAAAATATTGAGCACTTTTTATAAATCGAACCGAAAAAAGATTAAAAGTGTAAAAATTTAATTATTGACGATATTGAGCACTTTTTATAAATCGAACCGAAAAAAGATTAAAAGTGTAAAAATTTAATTATTGACGATGTTTTAAATTAAAAAAAATTTTATGGACTCTTAAAAATTTTCTCTCAAACTGATATTTGGAGAAAGCTTTTAAAACATTACATGATTTTTATAATTAAATAAAATTTATTCCAGGAATAATATATTAAAGTAATTTTTCTTTTGCAGTTCAACAGTCTGTTAATAAACAATTAAATTAATTTATGAACTTTCTGAATTACATCAAGTTTATGTTCGTCTTTAAATTTACGATCTTATTTTAATGTTTTGTGACTTCTTCTGATTATAAAATACTTTAAAGCCCTTATAAAAAAAAAAAGAAAAAAATTTTAGTCAAAAAAAAATCTTGAAACAAGAAAATTATTTCCAACAAATTTTTAAGCAAGAAAAATTTACTTAATTTAAAAATTATTTTTATAAAACATTTCAAAATGAATTTCTCGGTTAAAATTTTATTTTTGAATCAATTTAATTTTTTATCAATGTTAAAAATTTATTTGTATAAAATAAAAAATATTTCTTAAATATTTGCATTAATAAATAAAGTAACTTAATAAAATTAATTAATTTCACCCAATAAAATCAATAAAAAATGGCTTTGTATATTACCATGAATAAATCATTAACAAAACAAACTTTCACAAATATTTAATTCCAGAAACTTTTCAAAAAAAATAATCTATTTAATAAATCTGATTACTAAAAAAAAAAATCATTAAGAAGAAATCGTAGGTACTTTCACTGTATAATTAAAGTTTTAAACCCTTGAAGTAAAATAAATTGATGGATCACTCACCTGATTTGATAACTTGTGGTGGGTATCCTTCGGTAGTCCCGTGAACTGCAAAACCAACTAGAGTCAATAATATAATTCGAACTTTCATCTTTGCACTCTTAGTGTATTATCCTGCACGAACTGAAGACTATTTAACATTCAACGTTTCAAAAAAAATAATAATAAATAAAACACAGCACGATTATTACTCGAGTGTAAAAAACAGTTCGAAGTTCGTGGCAATAACTTTTTTATCTACTGTTTTTCTAACACTTTGTCTAGTAAACAAAATAAGTAATCAGAAGTAAGTATCGCCAGAGTTGTTGTCGCTGACGTACCGAGCAGTAGTCTGGAACACCACCAGGCGCTTTCACCGGTTTTATATTCCGGTATACAAGAGAAGTGAGTACCTCTTCTCTGACGAGGTGCAGTAGTGGGATAGGAATTCTGATGTATTGAGTATATAGAGTAGTTCATTGTAGTATGTACTCTAAGTGAACAACCGCAGTTAATTCTATTTTTTTTTGTGATTCTAATTTATGTTCATAACTTATTATAATATTTAAAAGTGTAAAAATGATGAAACAAACGAAACTTTTCAAAAATAATGTAATGTCACGCTGATGGACTAATTTTCATAACGAGTTTATTCTTCAATTACCTCATTAAGACCGTCACTCAACACATGCTCATTGCCTAACTTTATTTTTTGATCATTACTGGCAATCTGCAGTCACTCTGTGATGTGACTGCCGAGAGTTTTGGATTATGATTATAGAAACTGGATTAATAAATGTTCGATATTTTTAATCATAGTATAGATGATTTAGGTACGTTTAAATTCAATAGCGCTGCGATAAGATCACTAATAAATAATTCTTTTGTATAAGGAATTGAAGCGGTGCGAGCGAATTTTGTGTGAGATACCCGTAAAAAATTATCTGATAAAGCCATATCAAGTTTAGTTCGGACAAAAAAGGCCCCAATAAATAAAAAAAAATTGTTTTTACTAATGTTAGTGTCATAAATTTAGAACAATGTTATATTATGAAAATGAAGTTAGCCGACATTTCAAAATTTTTTAAAATTTTATATTGAAAAACTTCAAATTGAATAATTAATAAAAAAATTTCACACTTAAGAAACTTGAAAAATAATAAGTGTCATTTTTTAGAAATATTTTTTTAATTTTAATTAAATTAATAAAAAAAAAAAACAAAGATTTTTAGACGTCTGCTAACTTCATGACATTAAAGTTAGCAGTCACTTGATAAATTTTTAATTATACCTTTTATTTTTATATAAGTTTGAAAATTCAAATTCTCAATGACATGCAGAGGTTGGTTGTCAATTTGAAAATACAAATTGTACTTTCTTTCCCCGGAATTGTCCGAAAATTCATAAAAATAAATATATTAGATTATATGTTTTAATAAAAAAAAAGAATAAAGTTAGTTTATTAATATTGTTATTTAATTAAAAATTAAAATTAAATATACAAATTAACAATAAAAATTAAAAATAGAAATTAAAAATTAAAATTAAATATACAAATTAACAATAAAAATTAAAAATACAAATTAAAAATAAAAATTAAATATACAAATGCTTTTTGCAATTTTTGCACCTCTACAGAATGTTTTACCAGAAGTAAATAAATAAATAAATAAATAAATTAACAATAAAAATTAAGAATACAAATTAAAAATAAAAATTAAAAATTAAAATTAAAAATAAAAAATAAATATAGGGTAAATGTTCCAGTAGTTAACCGGGCACCAGTAGTTGACCGCTTTCATAAAAAAGTCCGAAAATTATTATTAACTGCATTTTTTATGACCCTGAAATTTATTTTTAACTATTGTTGAACTTATAATCATTACAATAAATAGGTATTCCAGATTTTATTTAATTTTTAGAACATCGAAAATAATTCATGAAAATTTTTCACCGCATAATCTGACTCAAATCGGTCAAATACTATAGTAGAGTATCCGAGAGGCGACTACATGTTTTAGTTAACAAAAAAGTTTCTATTAGGTTAATCTTGCCAAATTAAATTCTGAAGTAGTCTTTAATAGTTTCTTAACAAATCTCTTAGTAAGATTTGACAAAAACAATCAAGTAAATACCAATTCAACGACCGGTCAGATACTGGCACAATAAAACACCGTTGTACCATCAATAAATGACTTCGGTCATCTATTGGAATCTGCTATTTTTCAAAACACCAGTAATTGACCGCATGCACAATTGTAAGTTTCTAACCTATATAAAATAAAAATATAAATATGTTTACGTGATAATATTATGTTTACATAAGTGTTGTTATTTAAAATAATTTATAATTATTAAATTATTAGTAATAAAGAAGTATTTATGCTTATTGTTTAATGTGTTTCAAATAAGATGATTGTTGAGTCAAGTTTAAATTTGTACACCGATAGAAGGATTTATTAGCTATTAATAATTTAATTTATTTAGGAGAAAAGAGTACATTTGTTAATAGTTAATAAGTATCTATTTATATTTAACCAATATTTATTAACAGTTAATAAATATTTTGTTAAGTGAATTTGTGTTTCGCTTGCAATGTCATACTTGTGTTATGAAGATTGCTTATAAACAAAAATCATCTTTACAAATTATTTAAATTAATTATATTATTTTATAATAATGTTTACTGCAACATACCAAATTTTATCACAGCTCATAATTATCTTTTAATTTTTTAAAATATTAAGAACGTTAATTTATTTAGTGAATTGAATTATTATCATGCATTAGCTGTAAGGTTATAAAAAGTGTCAAAAGAAAATTGCTATTTTTGCTTTTCATTTTAAATAAATATTTGTTAAAAGTTAACAAATATTCATTAACAGTTAATAAATCTATTTCATAAATAATTTATAAACTGTTAATAATTGCATACGTGTGCCTCAAAAAAATATTTTGCTTTTGTCATAATTGAATCGAAGTTTAATTTACTAATCTGTTGCTTTTTTATTATTATTAGTTTCGTTCTAAACTTAACGAATTTTGTTTACTAACAACACAAATCTAATTTAAATAAATAAGCATAAAAACATTGTATACTAAACATAAAAAACTAATTAAAATTTACAAAATAACCAATGTTTGATAATCGGTCAACTACTGGAACACTCCGGTCAACTACTGGTGTTTTTATCTTACCTGCATTTAAACGTCAATTTATATGTAATTTTATTAATAATTATTTTAAATAACATCACATATCAAAAACTTGAATATTTAAGGTTCATATAAACTTAAAATTTTTAATTTTTAGCGTATAATAATTTAATTACGATCAATTACGATCGAAATGCCAAACATCCTTAATCGGTCAACTACTGGTGCATTTACCCTATTCTTGTCTAGCAATTTGAAAAAATCGATTTTTTCTTTTTTCATAATTTCAAAGTTTAAACCCTTAAGAACATGTTCTTAAATGGATTTTTCAAAACTCGAATTATTTTCGGAGATACAGTAGATTTTGTGACGCAGCATCTAAGCCGGCCGATCGGAGCGAGTCACACAACTTCGAGCTTCTTTTTCTTCAAAAGAAGGCAGAACAGCTCGATTAGCAGAAAAAACTGTGCAAAACATTAAGTATGAAGTAGAAGAAGGCCCAATGTATGGATCTGGGATTAAATATTATTATCCGAGTTACTCTACTGGAATTGTTTCTCAAACTTTAAACGCGTTT
>CAJNRD030001114.1:9125490-9164496 GCA_905319865.3 Cotesia congregata
ATTACGCTTCACGTAATAATTATCCGTAACTTCTATTCTTTCCCGCTTCACAGCATTATTTATATTTGTTAAAAAATGTGGAACGCTTCACGATTTTGCGTGTCATCCTTGATTACTAAAATAAAACAAAAAATCGCTTATTTAATGGGAAATTATTTATTTTTCTTTATAAAGTAATTTTTTTTTTTTTTAATTCTATAAAACAATTCTATTTTAATTCTATTAAAAACAAACTGTTCTTTAACTTGTTTCAGTTTAAACTATTATTTATTTATACACCTTCTTAACATTTATCAATAATTACGTTCTTGTCATGTGAATATTATAAAACAAACAATTATTTTTTATATCTATGTAATTAGAATAACATAAGAAGAAAAAATTATTCATTTAAATATAATTCGTTTAAATTTAGATTAAAGTTAAAAAAATATAGGAATATCAGATATAATAAGTAAGTTCAAAAATATTAGAAAATTAAAAAAAAAAAGATGTTTTTGTTTTTTTAATATCGATAAATTTTGAGAAAGTTTATAAATAAATAATAGTTTAAGTTGAAACAAATAAAAAATAGTTTGATTTTAATATTTTATATAATTAACAAAAAATTACTTTATAAAGAATAATAAATAATTTCCCATTAAATAAGCTAAGCGATTTTTTGTTTTATTTTAGTAATCAATATTTGTATATTTTAATAAATAAAAACAATAAATATTTTCAAGAAGAATTATTCTTATTCAGAATATAAAGGTTGTTTGAATTTAGATTATATAATTTAAATTTCCTTCACCGCCAGTTACCTAAAAAAATTTACCTTACCGACAACTAATTTCTTACTTATGACTTAGAAGACTTAGAAGACAGATCAATTGTCGTTCTTTTGTAATGTTTCATGGGTTACAGTTTAATTTTTTTCATAAATATGATATCTAAATGTTTTAATGTGTGTATTTTATTATAAAGAATTTACTATTATTTGACATACATTAAGTGTTATGTATGAAGTATTAAATGTATATAACTTGTTAGAGAGCAAGTTACTTTTTGAATTCCTTTACAATTATTACATTGGCTACATTTCCGTTCGGATCACTCAGATGACCCCCAGTTTTCTTCAAAATTTGAATTTTTAATCCAAACAAAAAAATTTTGACAGTAAAAATTTTAATATTATTTCTTTAAAAATTCAATTTACAAAAAAAACATAAAATTTACAATTTTATTATTATTACTATTAATTTTTATATTTTTTTTTATGAAAAAAATTTATGAAAATTAAGTTAGCCGACATTTAAAAATTAAAAAAAATTTTTTTATTGAAAAAATGACTACAAAAAAAAAAATGTCATTTGTTAAAATCATGAAAAACTGTAAGTGCAATTTTTAAAAAATATTTTTTGTTCTAATTTAATTATTAAAAAAAAAAATCAAAAAATTAAAAACGTCGGCTTACTTTAGTATTATAAAAAATTTTATGAAATTTACTAAAAAAATTTAACAGTTTTTTTATCTTAAATGTTCATACCTATTCAAAAGTTTAATTTAAAAAAAAAAAAATGTATTATAAAACTGGAGTTATTTGACAGCTGTCAATTTTTAAAATTTTTAATACAAATCATTTACAACAAAAAAAAAGAAATGCTTTTACAAATTTTCTTTATTGAAGTTTTATCATAATTTGATTGCTAAAAATTAAAAAAAAAATTGATGATATTATTTAGCTGTCATTTGACCATTTTTTAATTTTATTTAACAAAAAAATTTGTACTGAAAAATTCTTTTAAAAAAATTTCAATTTTAATTTATTAAATTTTCTAAATGTCAATTTTTTTGATTTTTTTAAATGTCAATTTATTTTTTTAATTTTTTTGCCATAATTTGTTAGAAAAATTCTTAAAATTTAATAAATACCTGCTGTATTATTTTTTTCATCACAGTTCAAAAATTTTATTTTTAATTTCCAAAAAACTTATTATTTTTATTAAAGCTTATCCGAACAAAAACAGTTTCACTGTAAAAAAAAGCGCGTTAAGTCCACGTTCATAAGACTATTAAGAGAAAAATTAGTTTTTTTCTTTACAAAAAGATATAAAATTAAAAAATTAAAAAATCCAAGTAACCGGTATGATTGTTTATGATTTTCGGAAATTAAAAAAAATTTTTTTGTAAATTTAAAAATTAAAAAAACAATTTTAGAACGTACTTGGTGCGTCATATTGTGCATTTCAATTTTTTTAAAGTCCTAGTAAATAGATTTTACGAATTTAGTTAAAAGTAAAATATTTTGCAACCGCGCACACTAAATACGTTCCAAAATGGTTTTTTTGATTTTTAAATTTACAACAAAATTTTTTTTAATTTCCGAAATTCATAAACAATCATATCGGTTACTTGGGTTTTTTAATTTTTTTATTTTATATCTTTTTGTAAAGAAAAAACTAATTTTTTTTTTCTTAATAGTCTTATGAACGTGGACTTGGCGCGATTTTTTTTACAGTGAAACTGTTTTTGTTCGGATTTATCATCTCCAACAAATTTATAACTCATTTTTAGCAATACATTCTTTCCTTATATATAATCAATTTTTATAATAAGGTAGAAGACCCAATTATTTTCACTGGCCTGGTTGTTTGACACTTGCAATTTTATTCTAATTAAAAAAATAGAATGTTCTCAAAAAACTAATTATCTTAAAATTTATAATTCAAATATGATGTTTATTAAATTATCAGAGTTGATTTATTTTTTTTAATTAAAATAAAATTGCAAGCGTCAATAACTATGTCTTTTACCTTAGTAATGTTATTAGTAAATTAGTAAAATAATGCTATTAGCAAGAAATTGCAATTTTTTGACAACAATGAGAATTAAAAATAAGAAAAGAAAGGCTTAATATACTATTTTTCATTTTTATTAATTTTAGTGTGATAGATTGTTTATAAATGAAGAATCATAAAAAGTATAGTTTCTCATAATTATCTATTCTAAAGATTTGTGTCGACCAAGCGAGGTTAAGTCGGCCATATTGATTGTAGTATTTTAATAATGAGAATACCAAGTTTTTTTATATCCAGTAAACTTACTCCTATGGATAGTAAACTTTGGTATTCTTATTTTAGGAATACTTTTTTTTTAACCACAGGGAAAAGTTTTCTAGGAGGAAAAAAACTTTTTTTTTCAGTGTGTATTGATATTGTATCAATGTGACATTATTCTTATCAGTAACATCATAGCAACTGTTTCTCTTACATTCACCGATGTACCTGATTATCTGTCTTAGCAAAATTATTACAAGAAGGTATAGTCTGCACTTTTAGCATTAACCGTAAAAGTTCACAAAGCACACGGATAACCTTAAAGGAACCTTTTGGCTAAGCAAGCAATATTCAACTAAATATCTTAAAAAATTCATCTTGAGATTGCGAGAGAATCGAGTTTGAGAGACAACAAAACAATAGTTAAGCAGCTGTTTCGTTATACCACGACGGGCCGTGCCCAATAAATGTAATTTAAGGAAGCTCTCGTTCTCTTGCTTTGCAAAAGTTCAATTGTAAAGATTAACTTGACTATCGAATACAATCTCATAACATCCCAACTAAAAATCAATTTTATTCTGCCGCAATCATTTTTTTAGATCAGCAAATTTTTATTTACTACTTAAGCGTGTGTCGATCATAAAGGATTTGTATTTTTATATAACAAGACGCTATTAATTGCCACGGTAAATAATAAACCTAAATAATCGTAAAAATAAAATTGCGTGGGAACTGAGTAAATAGTAGGATTAAATCGAGATCAAGATGTTAGTTATGCGAGTATATAATTGAATGAGGCTTGGAAATAGTCTCTTTCGAGAATCGTAACCTTCTGTGGGTGGATGACCTTGTTTTACAGTGCTTGAACGACACCATAAATGTGTAAATAAACACATGATTATAGAAAACTCTAAATTATTCTACAGCAGACTCGTTAAAATACACATATAAAGATAACGATTGACAAGTGATTAGATACAATGACCACGAACCTATACTCGCTTATAAATGTCAGTGTAACTCACTATTGAGTACAAAATAATTAAAATCTGCAATATTCACTTTTATTCGATTTATCTTAATACACTGACCTATTACCAATGATTTTTAATTTTAAATAAAAAAATAATTGCAAAACACGACAATACATTGAATTTTATCCAATAAGATCCTGTAATGTAAAGCTCTGAATGGCTATGTATTAAGAGTGAAAGTAATGTCAGTGATTTGAAACAATAATGTCGGATGATTGACGTTTCAAAATTAAAAGAAAAGATAATGTAAATCTACGGATTCTTAAAGAAAGACACTAAAGACAAAAAAATTTGGAAAACAATTGACTTTCCAGGCCATCCTTGAAATTTTGTGATAATCTCAAGCTTACAATATTCAAAAATTTGTACACTTCTTTAAAGAAGTTCCTCCGTCCAACCACTTTTCGACGGATTTTGTTAATTTTTTTTTTTTTTCACGGTTTAAGAATAACATTTACTAAAAAATCTCGGAGTTTAAGCATTTTTGATCGTTTATGAAGCAAAATATTTAATAAACAAATTCCCCATTTACAGGCTTATTTCTCATTAAAAGCATCTAAAACTCTCAGAATTCGTGAATATTCTGTTACATTAAAAAAATTTCTCGGCAGAATAGCAAAAAAAACTAGCAGAATAAAAAATAATATTTTTTGTTATACTCGCTCCAGAAGTTTAACTTCTAAGCGCTGGGTAGCGTCCGTAAAGGGACTCTTTTCTAGAGACTACCATACCGTCTTTTTTTCACGGCCTAGGCCGTGAAGTTTTACCCCCTCCTTTTTTTTACGAACTTTTCGTGTACACCCAGACGAAATTGAGAGAGATTGTAAAAAAAAAAGTCACATTCTAGCGTACCAACCGATAATTTTTAGTCTTAGTTACTATTGAGTGGCGCTAATTATTTCTCTGCTGGCAGTTTATTACGAAGCGGACCTAATGTTAATAAAATAACAACAACGCCATAAATAAATACTAATAAAAAGTTATTTACATTTTCTGGACATGAGCAAGATTTTAAAATTAATAAAAAGATAATTAATATAAAATTAATTTTTTTTGGCCTTGTGAAACTTCCTAAAATTTAAATATGTCATTATTTGCCTCCTATCCCTCAAAAGTTTTGAGAGAGATTGTAAAAAAAAAGTCACATTCTAGCGTACCAACCGATAATTTTTAGTCTTAGTTACTATTGAGTGGCGCTAATTATTTCTCTGCTGGCAGTTTATTACGAAGCGGACCTAATGTTAATAAAATAACAACAACGCCATAAATAAATACTAATAAAAAGTTATTTACATTTTCTGGACATGAGCAAGATTTTAAAATTAATAAAAAGATAATTAATATAAAATTAATTTTTTTTGCCCTTGTGAAACTTCATAAAATTTAAATATGTCATTATTTGCCTCCTATCCCTCAAAAGTTAAAATTATGGAGCGATAATAACAAAAAAATATTGTATGTCATTCGGCCGTTTACTGGCGATTTTGACAACGACGATTTTACGACATTCGCTTTAAAGTTTGTGACGCGAATGTTCGAAAACGAGCGTAAATTTCCGTCCTCGGCTACGCTTCGGACGTTAAAATTACGCCCGTTTCGAATCTTCCCGCCACAAACCTTAAGCTCATATCGAAATATCGTCGCTGTCAGAAAACCACCACTTCACGGCCTTATGACATAAATATCTATTTTGATTTATTGATAAAAAAAGTAGCACTTCATCGTTTCATTGTCGAGATATAATAATTATAACATTTTTTTCGGTCATTTTGATGTAGTATTTCTTATGATTAATAATTATTTGACAATAGTATCAACCTTCCGACAATAGTAAATGCTCTCTGACCACACTTTACCACAAAGAAACTACCTTAATGAAGTTTAACAAAGTCGAATGATCAGAAAATTGATTATATGTCAACATAAAGCTCTACCTATCACCCATGTTGCAATTAAAGCCATTAATATTTCAATGCTAATCCGGAGTAGCCATCGCAAAAAATAAAATCTAAACATGCAATTTTCTTTCATGCTACTCAGTGTAAATTACAACAACATAAAGTCAATATATCAAGCATCTGCAATAAAAGTACACCTCATAACCATATACCATGCTTCCGAATATACCAGGAAAAAAATCTAATTATTCATTGTGTTACCGATGTTTTACATTATTCCACAACATCATTTTGAAATTAAGTGGATTATCTCCGTGGACATTGAATACGTCCCAACTATTTAGAAAAAATTGTGCGTTTGATAACAGAAGTTTGTCCACCACTTCACATATTGGATCCTTCTATAACATGTTAATAATAATAATAATATTGGTGTTAAATTACTATAGTTTTTTTGATAAGATATATTCCAGCTATTTTTATCAGACCAAAGTTGGAATAATGACGATGGCGATTATGTTCGCATCAAATCTGTGCGCAGTTCTGATTCTTTTATTGTATATAATTAGGCAAAAAATTTTAGTGAGAGTCCTTAATCGTATTATGTATTTAGACAAAAGACTAAATGTTAGAGAGCATGAAATGAAACATACTGTTTATTACATACTATTTTTTGTAAATCTTGTTATCTTTACGGTCAACCATTTTTTGTTGCTCCTACAGTTCCCGACATTCATAGCAGTACTTATTCGCTATTTGCCTGGCATGATTGTTGTTGGAGTGATTTTACAGTACTCATTGATACTAAGCATGATTAATAAACGATTCAGAGTCATTCAATCAACAATCTTGAACTTCGAAAAATTAAAATGGAATATGCTTGGAGCAGAAGTGTTAGTTTCGCATCAAACAGCTATGAATAATATTGATAATCTAAAATCTACATACTACGCATTGTTTGAGATATGTCAAGACATAGAAAATTTTTACGGACTACCGATTTTATTTTCGATTTTAGCAATTGCTATGAGAGCTGTTTTCATGGTATACTTTATGATATCTGAAATTATGGGCGGGCTCAAAGGGGGTGTCACAATGTTCTATTACGGAATATCTATACTTCAGCATAGTTTTCTCCTGATTATACTGACCTCTACTGTAAATAAAATAATTATTCAGGTACATAAGACAGTTTTTATGTTGGCAATTTTTTAATTTAATTTCAGATTTTTTTCAGAATGAGAAAACAGCTCGAATCATTCTTTTGGTTGTGGACAAATGTACGAATCAGAGAACTGATGACAAAGTAAGTAGGACTACGTTTATTATTAATTAATATTAGCGTGATACAAAAGACAAAATAAATTTTTACAAATGCTGTTTTTTTTTTTACAATAGTGGGATAAATTTTTGAGTGATCTTCTTTGTTTGAAAATAAAAGTCACAAGTTGTGATTTATTACCATTAGATCGCACGCTCCTTATGCTTGTAAGTGAATAGAATTTTTCTATTAATCACGTTAATGTTTTTTTTTTTTGATTGATTTTATTAATTTTTTATTAATGTTTCAGATTTCTGGTTCTATTTCATCATACCTTATTATTACAATTGCATTTTAAAAATATTTTTTTTTTACATAGCAATATTAATATTCGAATTGTCAAGCTAATATTTTTCATCAAAAAGAATCACATCACTCAAGATTTTTATATTGTTTACACCTATACTGATAGAAGGATTTAGTACGGAGTACTTTACTGACTTAGTAACAAAATTTTTACTCACTTATTTGGAAAAAATAAATATTTTTACCTTTTAATATTATTTGGTACAGTTTAATAAATGATTTCTTGATATGAACAAAGCCTTATTCCATGAAAATAAATATTTAGTTCCACCAAATAATATTTAGTACTTAACAGGTACTAAATATTTATTTGGTAAGTATTGTCGGTAGATGGCTATGCTTTAATTCCAATGTGATACATAACCTATTCACTGACTCAGATTATTTTATTCAACTCGATTTTGGGAGATTTATCAAACCTTTGAAAACACACATTCTCAAATGGCTTATATATTATTTCTCAGTGGAGTTAAGTTTAAATTTTTCAGGTTGTCTATTATTATTAATATATATGTTAAAAACTTGTTTAATTTTAAATTCTATAAATGTCTCAAACAAAAAAATATAATTTAATAAGATTCTTTTCTTAATAATACCTTATATTTTTACTTAAAATTATTTATTTTAATTATTTTGATTTATTTTGAGTAAAAAAGTTAGACTTTACGCTAAATTTAGTTAAAAAATCAATTTCTTTAATACCTATAAACGATTTATTGAGTAGCAATAAATAATTTGTTAAATACTACTAAATATTTATTTGGTGGAACTGAATGGGCTTTGATAAATGATTTAGTTACTATTACTTAATATTTGGTGATGAAAGGGTTGTTACTAAATCATTTAATATCTGTAACTAAATCTTATTAAATAGAACTAAATCCTTCGATCGGTGTACGTTTTTATTGTCTCCATTATCGAGCCATTGCAGTGATTTTTACAAATTTTCAGTTTATTTACTATCTTAATTAACTGATTAAAAATTAGACTCTTTAGTAATACACTTATAGATTTGTTACAAGAGAAGACAAAAAAGTTGAAAAAATTACATTATAAATAGTAATAAATGTCGCTTTGAATTTAAAACTATAAAAATTGTAGTTTGAAATAACATTTTTTAAATTCAAACTTTGAATATTAATTTTCCAAGTTTTAAATGTGATTTTTACAAATTCTGTAAAAATTACAATCTGAAATCGTAATTTTTCCAGTTTTTTATATGAAGCGTCACGTTACATTACATAACGTAATTTTTTTCTTTCTTGTTTCTGTGTATAAAGATTGATTTGTTTTTCTCACATAATCACGATATTTCTTCATACTATTCTCAAAAGTAAACATTGGAACAATAATGGAGAGTTTTGATATAGTTAAATTGTTTTGCACAGTATTTGACAAAATTCAATCGATAATATGTCGTGTACAGCATACTCCAGAATAATTCGTGCTCATGCTGGTAGTGAATAGTATTGGAGAAATAATTTCGGAATTTGCAGAAATGAAATTTGTCAAGGACTGAGCTTTTAAATATTGTTGAGCTTTAAAAGTGGTGTAATTTACACAGAAAAGGATTTTTCATCGAAAATTTTGTGTTAAATTTTCTTTTGTTAAATATTAAACATTTTTTTGTGTTGATTAACAAAAAAAAAATTTAACACAAAATTTTTTGACGCAATGGCGCAAAATTTCTTACTGTGTAATAAAAGATTTGCATACTTATGTATTTTTCAAAATCAAATATCGTTTAGGAATCACAGAAATGTGAATTCTTGAAAATCTTCAAAAATTGGCAGATTTACTGTTTCTTTGCGAGGTAACTATTGAATGCGATAACTTGCAAAATTTTAATAAATTACAAATGAAATCTTAAAACGTTAGCTATAATTTGCTCTCTGATCACACTATGCCACGAAGAAACTACTTTATTGAAGTTTAACAAAGTCGAATGATCAGAAAATTGATAATATGTCAACATAAAACTCTACCTATCACCCATGTTTGCAATTAAAGCCATTAATATTTCAATGCTAATCCGGAATAGCCATCGCAACAAATAAAATCTAAACATGCAATTTTCTTTCATGCTACTCAGTGTAAATTGCAACAACAGAAAGTCAATATATCAAGCATCTGCAATAAAAGTACACCTCATAACCATATACCATGCTTCCGAATATACCAGGAAAAAAATCTAATTATTCATTGTGTTACCGATGTTTTACATTATTCCACAACATCGTTTTAAAACTAAGTGGAGTATCTCCGTGGACATTAAATACGTCCCAACTATTTAGAAAGAATTGTGCGTTTGATAACAGAAGTTTGTGCACCACTTCACATATTGGATCGGTCTATAACATGTTAATAATAATAATAATATTGGTGTTAAATTACTATAGTTTTTTTGATAAGATATATTCCAGCTATTTCTATCAGTCCAAAGTTGGAATAATAACGATGTCGATTATATTCGGATCAAATCTTTGTGCAGTTATGATTCTTTTGGTGTATATAATTAGGCAAAAATTTTTAGTGAGAGTCCTTAATCGTATTATGTATTTAGACAAAAGACTAAATGTTAGAGAGCATGAAATGAAACATACTGTTTATTACATACTATTTTTTGTGAATCTTTTTATCTTCACGGTCATCCATTTTTTGATGATCCTACAATTCCCGACATTAACATCAGTACTTATTCGCTATGTGCATAGCATGACTGTTTTTGGAGTGATTTTACAGTACTCATTGATTCTAAGCATGATTAATAAACGATTCAAAGTCATTCAATCAAGAATATTGAACTTCAAAAAAGTGAAAAGAAATATGTTTGGAGCAGAAGTGTTAGTTTCGCATCAAACAGTTATAAATAATATTGATAATCTAAAATCTTCATACTACGCATTATTTGAAATATGTCAAGACGTAGAAAATTTTTACGGACTACCGATTTTATTTTCGATTTTAGCAATTGTTGTAAAAGCTATTTTCATGGTATACTTTATGATATCTGAAATAATGGGCGGGCTGAAAGGTGGTATCGCAATGTTCTATTATGGAATATTTGTACTTCAGCATAGTTTTCTTCTGATTATACTGACTTCTATAGTCAATAAAATAATTATTCAGGTACATAAGACAGTTTTTATGTTGGCAATTTTTTAATTGAATTTCACATTTTTTCAGAATGAGAAAACAGCTCGAATCATTCTTCTGGTTGTGGACAAATGTACGAATCAAAGAACTGAAGACAAAGTAAGTAGGATTAAGTTTATTATTAATTGATATTAGGGTGATGCAAAAGACAAATATATTTTTATTGATGTTGTTTTTTCTTACAACAGTGGAATAAATTTTCGAGTGACCTTCTAAGTTTGAAAATACAAATCACGAGTTGTGATTTATTACCATTAGATCGTACGCTCCTTATGCTTGTAAGTGAATGGAATTTTTCTAGCAGTCAGGTTAATATTTTTTTTCGGATTGATTACTAATTTTTTATCAATTTTTCAGATTTCTGGTTCTATTTCAACATACCTTATTATTACAATTGAATTTTAAAAATATATTTTTACATAGTAATATTAATATTCGAGTTTTCAAGCCAATATTAATCATCAAAAGAAATCAGCTTACTCGAGATTTTTATATTGTTGACTCCTACGTTTTTCATTGTCTCCATTATCCAGCCATTGCAGTGATTTTTACAAATTTTCAGTTTATTTACTATCTTAATTAACTGATTAAAAATTAGACTCTTTGGTAATACGCTTACAGATTTGTTACACGAAAAGAAAAAAAAATTGAAAAAATTACATCATAAACAGTAATAAATGTCGCTTTGAATTTAAAACTATTTAAATTGTAGTTTGAAATAACATTTTTAAATTCAAACTTTGAATATTAATTTTCCAAGTTTTAAATGTGATTTTTACATATTTTGTAAAAATTACAATCTGAAATTGTAATTTTTCCAGTTTTTTATATGAAGCGTCACGTTACATCACATAACGTAATTTTTTTTTCTTGTTTATGTGTATAAAGATTGATTTGATTTTCTCACATAATTACGATATTTCTTCATACTATTTTCAAAAGTAAACATTGGAACAATAATGGAGAGTTCCGATGTATTTAAATTGTTTTGCACAGTATTTGACAAAATTCAATGGATAACATGTCGTGTACAGCATACTCCTAAATAATTCGTGCTCATGCTGGTATTGAATAACTATCTATCTAATACCTTCACTTATCAAAAAGCAAGACTTTAGTACGCTACGAGAATATTTTCTTTTCCGAAATTATTGTCGGTACTTTTATTTTGTAATTTATTGAATAATAAATAATAGATTTGCGCGCAAAGCTAAATCAAAATAAATTAAAATAACCTGAGTGATATATATTATTTAATTTAAATTTAAATCTACTCTCCCGCCTTCATTTATTTACTACGAGTTGAACGCCTTACCGCGTTCCAACGGGCGAATTAAAAGAATAAATTTACTATAGCCAATTGGGGGCTATATAACAGAGATTTGTCGAAACCTCGTCAAAGCGCCGAGAATTCGTGCTTCAGTTTTTCAAATTTTGTTTTTAATTATTAGTGTAGATTGATAGGAATTTTAAATAAATTACACTCGATGTTTGGGACAACAGGAAGAAATTTATTGTCCCAGAGGAGGAAAAATCTGATGGTCAGATAAAAAACCTCCTCGATGATAATTACAAGAAATAAATGTGTGTTAATGTGTAATTGTTGTTTAGTCAGGGTAGGACCTGAGCTATTGTTATTTCGTCAGGATAGGACCTGAGCTATCGTTATTTCGTCAGGATAGGGCCTGAGCTATTGTTATTTAGTCAGGATAAGACCTGAGCTATAAGAATAATAAATTGTCTCTTGGTGAGACCAGTTTAATGCGTATTGCCAATTGTAGGCGAATACTGATGACTCTTCTGGAGAGTGCTGTTAAATTGTATGTGTGTGAGAGAGAAACGATCAAAACCAAGGAGGCACGATCAAAACCACGGGCCGTCAATACCCAACAGAGTGAGAGAGAGCTTGGATGTATGGCGTCAGTCCGAATTACCGTGTAATTTCTATAAATTTGCATTTTACCGAAAATCATTGAATTCAAATTGAATTTATGAATATGATTCGAATGATAATAAATAAACTAATGTCAAACGACGTGATTTTTGAGAATGTCTCAATTGTACTGTATGATGTGTAATGTGCGAGAGCGAATGCGTGATAATTACTACTGATTTAAGGGCTTCAGAGCAACAATTAGTATTGGAGAAATAATTTCGGAATTCGCAGAAATGAAATTTGTCAAGGCTGAGCTTTTAAATATTATTGAGCTGTAAAAGTAGTGTAATTTACACAGAAAAGAATTTTTCGTAAAAAATTTTTTTGTTAAATATTCAACACTTTTTTGTGTTGATTAACAAAAAAAAATTTTTGACGCTAAGTTTTTTAACACTATGACGCAAAATTTTTTGCTGTGTAATAGAAGATTTGCATACTCATGTATATTTTCAACTTAAATAGTTTGGGAATGACAGAAATGTGAATTCTTGAAAATCTTAAAAAATTGGCAGATTTACTGTTTCCTTGCGAAATAACTATTAAATGGGATAACTTGTAAAATTTTTATAAATCGGATATGAAATCTTATTAAGTAAGCTTTAATTTGCATACCTACACAGTAAAAAATTTTTCGTCATTGTGTAGAGTGTTAAAATTTGTGTTTTGAATGTTACATTCTAGTGTGTAGTATTTAACACTCTCATGTGTTGATTTAATGATTCAACACACTAGAATGTTAAATTCTACACACTAGAGTATAATATTCAACACACAAATTTTTAACACTCGACACGATGACGAAAAATTTTTTACCGTGTACTCATCAGTCTAAACCAAAAATTACTCACTTTCTCTCTGTCTATTTAATGAAATTTAATTCTTGCATTCGTTTTGGAAATAATTATTTTAATAGTTTTGGCTGCCGAAGTTTTTTTATTATTTAATTTAAAATGACTCAAATTTTTTAAGGCTACTGATGAAGCGAAATCTGCTCTTCAACTTAGATTTTTAACAATCTATAATGTCGGTGATTTGAAACAATAATGTCCGATGATTGCCGTTTCAAAATTTAGGAAACAAAATAATGTAAGACTACAGATTCTTAAATAAAGATACTAAAGAAGATAAAATTTGGAAAACGGTTGACTTTCCAGGCTATCCTTGAAATTTTCTGATAATCTCAAGATCACAACATTTAAGAATTTGTATACTTCTTTAAGGTAGTTCCTCCATCTAACCACTTTCCGACAAATTTTGTTAATTTTTTTTTTTTTAAGGTTTAAGGATAACGTTTATTAATAATAAATATCGACGTTTAATAATTTTTCACCATGTAGAAAGCATGATATATCATAACAAAATTCCCGATTTTCAGGCTTACTTTCCATTAATAGCATCTAAAACTCTCAGACGTCCCAAATATTCTCTGTAACATTAATAAAATACCTCGACAGAATAGGAAAGAAAACTAGCAGGATGAAAAATAATATTTTTGATTAATTAATAAAAAAAAGTAGTACTTTATTGTTTTGTTGTAGAGATATAATAATTAAAACATTTTTTTCGGTCATTTTGATATAGTATTCCTATGGTAAATAATTATTTGACAATAGTACTAATCTTCCGACAATAATAAATGCTCTCTGATCACATTATGCCACGAAGAATCTACTTTAATGAAGTTTAACAAAGTCGAATGATCGGAAAATTGATAATATGTCAACATAAAACTCTACCTATCACCCATGTTTGCAATTAAAGCCATTAATATTTCAATGCTAATCCGGAGTGGCCATCGTAAAAAATAAAATCTAAACATGCAATCTTGTTTCATGCTACTCAGTGTGAATTGCGACAACAGAAAGTCAACATATCAAGCATCTGCAATAAAAGTACACCTCATAACCATATACCATGCTTCCGAATATACCAGGAAAGAAATCTAATTATTCATTGTGTTACCGATGTTTTACATTATTCCACAACATCGTTTTAAAACTATGTGGAGTATCTCCGTGGACATTAAATACGTCCCAACTATTTGGAAAAAATTGTGCATTTGATAACAGAAGTTTCTGCACCACTTCACATATTGGATCAGTCTATAACATGTTGATAATAATAATAATATTGGTGTTAAATTACTATAGTTTTTTTGATAAGATATATTCCAGCTATTTTTATCAGACCAAAGTTGGAATAATGACGATGGCGATTATGTTCGCATCAAATCTGTGCGTAATTCTGATTCTTTTGGTTTATATAATTAGGCAAAAAATTTTAGTGAGAGTATTTAATCGTTTTATGGATTTAGACAAAAGACTTAACGTTAGAGAGCATGAAATGAAATATAGTGTTCATTACATACTATTTTTTGTGAATCTTTTTATCTTCACGGCCATCCATATTTTGTTGATCCTACAGTTCCCGACATTAACATCAGTACTTATTCGCTATGTGCATAGCATGACTGTTTTTGGAGTGATTTTACAGTACTCATTGATACTAATCATGATTAATAAACGATTCAAAGTCATTCAATCAAGAATATTGAACTTCAAAAAAGTGAAAAGGAATATGCTTGGACCAGAAGTGTTAGTTTCGCATCAAACAGCTATGAATAACATTGATAATCTAAAATCTACATACTACGCATTGTTTAAAATATGTCAAAAAGTAGAAAATTTTTACGGACTACCGATTTTATTTTCGATTTTAGCAATTGTTGTAAAAGCTATTTTCATGGTATACTTTATGATATCTGAAATAATGGGCGGGCTGAAAGGTGGTATCGCAATGTTCTATTATGGACTATTTGTACTTCAGCATAGTTTTCTCCTGATTATACTGACTTCTACTGTCAATAAAATAATTATTCAGGTACATAAGACAGTTTTTATGTTGGCAATGTTTTAATTGAATTTCACATTTTTTCAGAATGAGAAAACAGCTCGAATCATTCTTCTGGTTGTGGACAAATGTACGAATCAGAGAACTAAAGCCAAAGTAAGTAGGATTAAGTTTATTATTAATTGATATTAGGGTGATGCAAAAGACAAATATATTTTTATTGATGTTGTTTTTTCTTACAACAGTGGAATAAATTTTCGAGTGACCTTCTAAGTTTGAAAATAAAAATCACAAGTTGTGATATAGTATCATTAGACCGCACGCTCCTTATGCTTGTAAGTTAATGGAATTTTTCTGACAGTTACTTTAATATTCTTTTTTTGGATTGATTCTTAATTTTCTATTAATTTTTCAGATTTCTGGTTGTATTTCAACATACCTTATTATTATATTTCAATTTTAAAAAGTTCTTTTTTTTGCATGCCTTGAGCGCGAACGCGATAACTGTGGCCGAAAAATCAAATTTCTTATTGTCATTTTTAACTTGAATTGTTATCATATATTTTTACATAGCAATATTATTTCCATGAACAGAAATCAAATTACTCAAGTTTTTCTTATTATTATTTACAATTGCGTTTTTTTATTGGTCCATTATCAAGCCATTGCAGTGATTTTTACAAATTTTCATAAATTCATTTACTATCTTAATTAACTGATTAAAAATTATACTATTTAGTAATATACTTATAGATTTGTTCTACGAAAAAAAAAAAAATTGGAAAAATTATATTATAAATCGTAATAAATGTCAGTTCAAATTTTAAACTATAAAAATTGCAGTTTAAAATAAATTTTTTAAAATTAAAAAAAAAACATCAAAATAAGTCAAAAAATTTTCCTGTCCGTCATGTATGAAACTCCGGAAACACTGTAACTTGTGAAATAATTTTTTTAATATTTCATAATTAAATGAGCATTATGAGTCGTGCACTTTTGGATTTTCCAAACTTTTTTTGAATGTTTTTTTATGCTATTTTCAAAAGTAAACATTGGAACAATAATGGAGGGTTCTGATGTATTTAAATTGTTTTGCACAGTGTTTGACACAATTCAAGCGATATAATGTTGTGTACAGCATACTTCAGAATAATTCGTGCTCTACTGGCAGTGAATAGTATTAGAAAAATAATTTCAGAATTCGCAGAAATGCAATTTGTTAAGGATGAACTTTTAAATTTTATTAAGCTGTAAAAGCAGTATAATTTACAAAGTATAAAATTTTCCACCAAAAATTTTGTATTAAAAATTTTTATGTTGAATTTGTTATCGTGTAATGAAATAAAACGTTTTAAAACAATATATTTATTTAATTCATTTCATATTAAGCAATGTTTAATGTTATGTGCAATGTTTACAATGAATTTATAAATTATACTAATATTACATTCAATTAAAAAAACTATTGCAATCTTACAGACTGATATTAAATCGATAAGTAAACATTGAGTCATTTGATATTGAAAAAATACAGATTTTCATATATAAGAAGCATAATTTTTGTTAATAAGCAGTATATAAACGAGCAAACATTCGAAATATTGTTAAATATATTTTAATATATACAAAATGAATTTTAAAATAATTCTTCTACTAACGGTCATTTCATTTGTTCAAACAAGTAAGTGTTACGTTCTCGTAAATTTTAAATTTATTAAAAATTTTATAAATTTATTTTAAAAATTTATAAATCATTATTTTAATTAATTAATCGTTACTCGAGGTATCTCGTAACGGAAATACCTCGAGATAACAAATTTCTAGAACGTCAACGCAGCCCAGTAGACTAAACAGTCTACGTTGTGGGTTTTGGACTGCGTTGATGTTCTCATAGGGTAACCTGAGATGCAACGTCGCTAAAATCTTATTATATAAACTCTTTGTAATTATTATTTAACGATACATTCTGTCTTCAGACTTCTTCTGGAGCAGTCAGTCCTCGGACTTAGCCGAGGAGCAATCTCTGCTGGTCCGAGGCTGAACCTGCCTTATCCTTTTTGAATAAATCTTATTAGTTGTTAATCAATTAATATGAATAGTTATTAAAACCTTATCCCCCAGGGTGTAAGCGCTTTTATTAGCTGTTTTCCACCCTGGTGAAATCGCCGAAGCGCTAGTCAGCGTTTTGGCATTCCAAATCACCTACCTAAAGCAGGTTATTTTAAAGTTATATTTTAAAATTTATAAATTTATATCGTTTAAAAGTACTTCGTGGATAAATCATTGACACGACCCACCTGGAGTCTATTGACATCCTAATGAGGTCAAAATCTGGACTTAAATAATTTTAATTAATATACCCTATTTTTGGGAACGTAACACAAGCATTTAAAATTATCCATGAAATAATAAGAGCAATGAAAAAAAAATTTTTTTTTAGATGCTTCGCAAAATCTAACTTGTCCAAAAGGAGCGGAACCCGGTTGTACCATTTCACCAAAATGCGGGAAGCGTTGTCCTTATGAGAAAATTGTAATTATTCCGAAATAGCCTTTTTTTTTTTCTTTTGTAGAAAAATATTTATTTTTTTATTCTAATTAAGCAATTAATTAATTGAATTATTTTACAGGAATGTTTCACTTTAAGTTGCGTTTGTCAATGTAAGAAAGGATTTGTTGTAGATCCATCACGACCTGAACGTTGCATTTATCGATTTCAATGTCCTGGGGGATATTGAAAAAAATTGAAGTTAATTTAATTATCCCGGGTCAAAAAATTTAGTCTGTTTTATGATTAATAAAAATTTTTAATATTTTTCATTTAATTTAATTTTATTATGTGTATCTATTTTATATGAGAATTTAATCTGTTTTTGCCCGTATTATTCACAATTCAGACCAATTTCAGATCATTTTTAATGTTATAATAAAATTGTTTTCTATTGTTTCAAGACCAAAATCAGACTTTTTTCGTCACAATCATTTAGCTGGTTTTGACCGCATCAAGGTCAAAAACAGACCAAAACGTTATATAATTTTTAGTCGGTTTTTCATCGCCTGTAGATCAAAAACCGACCTTTCACGAATTTGATAATAATAATAATAATATATTTATTTATTATTATTTTATTCATGTCCTCGAAGATCCTCTACAGGGCACGGCTTTTCATTCTCTGAAACTGAAATAGTGACAATTCACTATTTCGTAGTGCAATGTATACCAAAACGGTACTCTTCGCACTACCAAATAGTGGATACCGCTCATTGAATGATGCGTGAAAGTATAAAATTTAACATTAATCTTGTCAACATTTTAATCTTATCTCGATGTATTCACATTGTGTTTAATAACGATAATTAGAAAACTATGGATTTAGATCCATAATTAAACGATGAGAACTATTTTATAAACGTATATTAATACAAATTTATTAGTTATCACTGCAACTAATATATTCGCAGTTACAAAACTTTCATAATCCACGAAATGTTGAGCTATGACAAATAAATATAACAGATGTAAGATTATAATCGACGTTCAGTTCATAAAACAAGAAAGCGCATGAATATATTATAAATTAATTCATTTTTTTAAATAAATGCGACTTATAATTTATAATGAGATACTTTTAAGTCCAAAAAAATTATAAGTCACCATCTTAGGCGACTTTTGGCCTTCGAACATTTAGAATGAAAATTGTAGATCAAAAACAGTATAAAATTTAGTTTAGTTTAGTTTAGTTTAGTTTATTTAAAAATTATGCCAAGGCAATTGCCAAATGGCAAAGAGTACATATACATACAGTTTTTACATTATTGTGCAGTTTAACTTATAAATATTTAGAATGTTTTATAAAATAATATTTTTAGATAAATGATAGTGACATATAATACTATATAAGTATAAAAAATTTTAATTTATAATGAATTAACTAACAAATTTTAATAATCATTTATGTTACTATAAATACAGGTATGAAACTTTAAATTATAAAGAAACTATATAATGAAGATTTACTAAAGCTTGAGGATTAATGAAACAAAAGATAGACGACTCGGGATTGAACCTCAAAAAAATTGTTTTCATTCAAAGAATAAATATTTATTTTGTATGCTATATTAATGACTAGAATTATTTTTATAAAATAAATTTTAATCTTTGACCTTTTTTCTAAACATAAGTTTAAGATAAAAATTAATATCACTGTTTTATATAACTATTACACAAGCTTACAAAAAAGGAATCTCAGAGTGATTTATCATAACGTTAAGTGAATTCATTAACTCTCAACCAAAATTATTTTACTCCAAGAAATTTTAATCGGGTTCTCGTAAACATAAAAAGTATTATAATTTATTAATCCTTTAACTCTAATTGTAATTTTATTCTTTTATTTAAATAAATTTTGTAAAATTTTTTAGATGAATCGTTTTTTGTTGTTGTTCATACTAAATTTTGTGGCAGTTTACGAAGCGAATGCGTGCAGCTGCGTAGGGTTCTCTCTACAAGAACAATTTTGTCACTCTGACTTTGGTAATAATCTACAATATATATATTTATTTATTTATCAAGTAATTTAATCGAATGTTGTGTATAAAGAAAAAAAAAAGTGCGAAATAAAATAGACATTTCATTTCCACAGTAATTAAAGTTAAGGTTGAGGATGTTGCGAAAATGAATCAGTCATCGATTTTAATATATCAAGTGAATATATTAGAAACTTACAAGGTAATTGAAAATTTTATTTTTTTAATTAAATTTTATTTTTTTAATTTCATAAAAATCTAATTAATGTATTGGTCCTCATGAGGAAACTTTTGAAAAATTTTGCTACAACGTAGAAGACCCAGTTATTAACACCCGGAAAAAAGTAAACCGTAATATTCATTCGGATTCCGGTTAATTTTTATAGTTTCAAACAGTAAAGCGGACATCGGGGTGGCAAAAATATAGATATTACAGAACTTAATGTAGAAAGTATAAAAGCCACAATTTATAATTTAATATCCAAAATAAGTGATTAGTAGATGTTACTAAAGTAAATAACGACTCTTTCATCTTAAAAAATTACAGTTTCAAACAGTAAAAATTGCCATTTCAATATATAATCCATATTATGAAGAGAAAGGGAACTCAGATGAAAGAGAAGGGGGTCTCACTCTGGGAGAATTTAACATTTGAAACAGTAAAAATTATACTTTTAAAATATACATTTTACGTCCAAGCTAGTCGATAATTATAGTTTCATTTTTAGCGTTGCGTTTAAAATTTACCATTTTACTTTGTAAATATTAACGTTGCTTGTATTAGATATTTAGTAACTTTATTTTATACTTTTTACATATCATAAGATCATTTTTAGGTACGAAATTATAAATATCAAAGTCTGAATTCTTAATTATTGTACTTTAACATTTTAGACATTCACATAGCAAATATTACTGTTTGAAATAGTATTTTCTTCGATGTAAAGAGTAAATTTTAACGTTTAAATGGTAAATATTATAAAGTGAATAGTAAAATTACGATTTTACTGATTGAAATGGTAATTTTTAGCAGTTGATCATTACTTCTTATAAATCGACTATTATTTATTAGAGTTTACTTTTTTCCGTGCACTTGCAATTTTATTTTACTTTAAAAAAAAAAGTCAGCTCTAATAAATTAATGAATATAATTTTGAATTATAAATTTTAAGATAATTGGTTTTTTGATAGCATTTTATTTTTTTAATTAGAAAAAAATTGCAAATGTCAAACAACTAGGTCAGTGTCAATAACTGGGTCATTTGTCTTATATCGAATCAGTTCGTCAAGCGAATTCAGAAAATATACATATATGGTTAAAAAGTTTATGTATATATACGATATTACCGGCTTTGTCTCTTCTACAACTCCCTCAATTCTGAACGCATTTTAATTAAATGTAACATACTCATTTTTTGGACAATTTCTGACGTTAAGTTCTAAGATGAGCTAAATCTGCGGATTAGTTTACGAATAACAGCAATTTAAAAATTTTTTTAAATCTCAAAAATTTTCACTATTACCGTATTTCCGTGCAATAACAATTAAAGGCCATATCATTTAAAATTTTTGTAAATTGCATCTGAAAGCTTATTGAATAAACTTCAATTTGTAAACCTAACTATTAGTTTAGGCCAAAAATTAATTACTCTCTTTGTCTATTAAATGGAATTTTACTCTTGCATTCGTTTTGGAAATAATTATTTTAATAGTTTCGGCTGCCGAATGTTCTTTTTAAAATTTAATATGACTTAATTTTTTTTAAGGCTACTGATGAAGCAAAATCCGCTCTTCAACTTAAACTTTTAACAACCAATCCTATACTTGGAATGTGCGGACTTGAACTTCAGCGAGATCAAGTTGCTGTTGTGGGTGGAAAAATAATAAACGGACAACCAAACATCGGTATTTGCTATTTGCATATACGGAACTCAGGAGAAATAGAAGCTCAGGAGACTAACCTTCGTGAAAATTTTGTTAAATCTTGCGTTTCAGCTTAAGAAGAAATTATTTGTTAAAATTTTCTACTCAAATTAAGAGAATTTTAGAGATAATAATATTAAAAAATTTATATTAAATATGTCTATTAGGGTAGCTGCAAAAACTAACTAATTTTTATTTCAAGTCTTATTTCAGGCGTTTAGAAATTCCCGATTATATAAAATAAAATGACTATTACATCAAACGCCATTTAAATGTTATCATTTCATCAAACTCTACTGCGTAAATTGACTACGAAAAACTATTTACTGATATTTAAAAAAAAAATTATACCAAGTATAAATTTAACGATTTTAAATATTACTTTCTTTTACCGGCCTGTTTGCTGCGAGTTTTTTTAACTTAAGGCAGTTTTCATGGTACAATATTGTCAAAAAATTAGAGATTATATGCGCCACAAAAGTATATGAGCTTGTAGTTGAGTATTAATCCATATATAATTTTTACGCTACTGTAACCGTGGAGACGCAACCCATACAATTGTTTCTGTCCAACTCCGTAGATATATGCTTTTTTATAAATTGTTGAACTTTAATCGGTTATTTATAAATAATTAGACGGTCAAAAATTTTTTTCTATTTTTTTTTAACCTCACACCAAATCCATTAAAAGATTGTTAGTTTTTTGAAAGTTTGTGACAATTAGTTTTTTCTTATAACTAAGAAACTGGTATATAAATGCAGAGAGCGTATGCAATCAATGTTCAATATCCAATTTTTAATTGAATTCATCTCCGGTTGAAAGTGGTCAATCGACTTCAAATTTTAAGGGTAATTGTATCACGTCCTTGATAAATATATAAAAATTTAGAATTTTCTGACGGTATGCCTTAATCACGACAACTACCTTAAGGGGGCATTCTAGTTTAGAAATTTGAAAAAATCAAAAATGACGTCAAGTCTACAGATACCTATCCTTATATGCAAGTTGACAATAAGATAGTGCCGATATTTAAAAACAAGTTATCTTATAAGCTTATAGTAAACTTGAATAGAAAATTTCGGCAACTTAATGGCAATTGTTTCAATACAATTTTTTGAAGTAAAGTTGACCATAACTTAAATATAACTTGTAGATTAATACTTATTGCCAACCTACTTTTCGACAAGTTATCTATAATTTGCGGCACCAGGTTATCTGAAAGTTATAGTATGAGATGGCTATCAGGGTACAGTTGAAATTGTTCGCAATTTGTAGAATAAGTAGAATTTTTTGTTAAATTACCATTAAGAATAATATATTAATAGCTCTTATGGTAAGTTTTTAGCTATCGATAATCGGATTTTAGTAGGTTTTACACAAGTTACCATCAAAGATGGCTATCTAGAACCCTAAACAGTCATCAGAAGGTAATTTATCAAACTAGGATAAATTTATGTCACTTTAGTAGAGCTCATTCTTACCATACGTTTTAAAAACTCCATTATCCATCAATTCATTATATTTATATATAAAAACTATACTCATAGATCTAAAAATTCTGGAGTAGTTAAGAATTTTTCAATAAAAGCTTAAGAACTTACGACTGTTGCAATCAACGTTAAGAATTATTTACTTAATAAATTATTAACAATTATTTGTATACAGCGACAAATCCCAAAATAAATTTTTTGAATATGATTTAAAATCTAAATTCTTTATTGTACAATTAAACAATTATTATTTATTATATCTATACTAATAAATGGAGAGCCGGTTTTTTTGTCCGGTTATAACCCAGATTGCAACCGTTAATCTCCGGCTTTTAAAACAGCAACTTACTATCAATGTACTGCCGGAAGGTGGCGTTAAATAGACCGTAAAAATTGGTAGTAAAGTTTGCCGACGATTTGTTAATAAATTGATAGTAAATTTTTATATATTAAATATATCTAGTATATAATAAATATATGTAGTAAATTTATTTATTATATATACCCTTGTCTTTGCTCTCATTTAATTTCTTTCATTATGTTTCATCTAATTAACATCTTTACAACTCGAACAGATACTACAAGCTTCCAGCTTTACTAGTATTCAAGTTCGATGGATTTTCCATCGAACTTAGTAGGAGAGACGAAACTCTCGACACATAGGGAAGATGGAGTGTCCATCTATGGGCTTGAATTAAAAGATCCATTACTATTATTATTTATTATTATAATTATTAATACTACACGCAGAAAAAAATTTTATTAAGATAACCTAAGATATGTTGTGGTAACAAATGAATTTGTTAACATAGGGATAACAAATTATAAGTTAAAATAACAAAATTTAGGTTATAACAAAGTTATTGATATGTTATAACAACAAAACAGTTTCGTTACTATAGCAAAATCTTTAAGTTGATTCGACAAAATAATTTAGTTGGTATAACAAATTTTTTGTTGAAACAACAAAATTATGCTATTAAGATAACAGAGAGCAATTTTTTGAGTAACAAAATCAATTTGTTAAAGTAATTAAGAGAATACATAATTTAAAAATATGCTATAATCGGCGATCGCTGATTTGGAAAATATTTTGGCAACAAACTAGTTTTATTATTGCAACAAAATGATTGTCTTAGTACAACAAATTGATTTTGTGAATTAACAAATTGGTTTGTTAGTTCAAATTGAAACATTTTGTTAATGCGACTAATCGATTTGTTGCTATAACTACACTCATTTGTTACCCGAACAAATTTGTTAGTTATCCCGTCTTTTGTTATTTCAACAAAATCGTTTTATGCGTCTATACATATGTAATCGAAACGGCGAAACGGACATGCGCTGACATGCGAATTATTTGTAATTCATTATTATCATTATTATTATTTGTATGTATCGCCGTAAATCATAGTTATAGTACCTGGTTTTATTATCATAGCCTTTACACGCACGGGTGAAGTCTTGTATTATCGATCGCGAGCTAAAGGTTTATTAAATTTGGAAAAATGGCTAAAGAGGCCCTCGTGGTCGAACACGAGGCCTCGAACGTTTTACGGTGACGTAGATTGAATAGACACGCGGTGACCCGCTTGGTGTGAGAAAGACACGTGGGACCTCCGTTATTGTAAGGAGTGTGGATTTGGTGCCTTGGGTTGAGTTTCCTTTTTCGGTGAGTACTCACAAGTTGAGCCATTTTGTTATCCGTACACCGCTGTCTCCTGGCTTAAATAATTCATTTTTATTGTTTAATTAAATTCACTATCGATTAATCGGGTCGATCCCGTAGCGAGTAAGGGTTATTATTGGGAATATTTGTACCTGTCCTGAAAGCCGCGTGTTGGGTCCTCGATATGGCCAGCAATTTTTAATTAAGATATTACGTCATAGTTCATTATTGCAATTATTTTATCAGGCGTTAATTATTATAATTATTATTTTGAGCGCAATTTGCGGTTAACATTGCGGATTGTTAATTATTATTAATATACTGATTATTTTGCGTTATTTATAATTAATATCATTTGGTATTGTAATTATGATCACTCGAGTGTGACTCATTATTGACATTGTCGGATATTAGTTATTATTATATCTTTGTTATTTTTCACGAACGACTTGTCTTCGATATTATCAGATTTTGGTTACGATTATTATAATTATTGTTTTGATTGCGGTTATTGTTATTCTCGAACGCAATATTATAAGTTAAGCTAAAGAAAAAGTTATGTATATATTAATCAAGAATTCCATAAAGGATTTAAACTGTTGTTTAGAAAATAGAATAAGTTTAAGTAATATCGCTTTGAATAAATTCGTTAATTGATCGTCCGGCGAGGCCCCTGGCATTTTTATTAATTTTGGTAATTTTTAGATAAAATTACCTGGCGTCCTTTTCGTGCACTAACCCAGCCGGAGGAGTTTCAGGTTCATTTTATTATTATTCAAAAAGGGCGAGCGTAAAAATTTTACCCAGCCGGTATCTCCGCCTCCGGTGAAAATTTATTAAATTTTCGGGGACAGTTTTGTTACAAACTATTGCATATATAATAATAATAATTATTAATTATGTAAGCTATGTATTTATTTAATATAATTCAAGAAAATTAATGTGCATTTAAAATAATTGTAACAATGAAATAAAATTAATTGAAATACAAAATTGACTACTTCAATTTACTTGATTGCTTATTTCTTATAATTATTAGAATAGTCAACCACGAAAGTGTTGTTCTCAAAGCTTTTTATTTCAATAATTTTTTAATTTTATTGAAAAATTTGTATACAAATTTTTTTAACTTAATATATTAAGTTAAAAAAATAAATTACATGAATTTTTTAGTAGTTGTCGCTCAATTACTATTATATATATGGGTCCATAAATTCTTCGAATTACAATTTACAAAGACAAAGATACATGTTTTACATTAAAAATGTATTTTTTTAGTTTCTTGTAAAATCCTAAAGAAAACTGATTGCTATTTTAAGGTTAATATATTTTTTTTATAATTGATTAATCAGAAAATAATTAAAATTTGTTGAGAATAATTGTTTTCTGGATATTATTTGTCTTTGTAAGCTCTTTGGATTAACGCGAGTTGATATTCCAATAATAATTATTGTGTGGTTTTATGAAACCACAATGCAAGTGAAACTTTTTTTGGATGTTGACATTCAACTAAAAATTTTTAGAAAATTAATCAATTTAGGGTATTAAAATTGTGTTTTTAATCCTAACTTGATAATTGGTAAATGAAAAGGGTCAGCCTAAGAGATGTTGCCGCGATTGTGCTTATAGTCATTAACGGATCTTAATGAAATTTAGTACATATGTTACTCAGACGATTATCTCAAATAAGTTCAAAGACTAGCTATGTAAGTCAATAAGTTTAGAAATAATAACTGTTTGAATTTTTCTGAAGATAGTGGAAGTTGCATTTTTTGTCTTGTTATTTTTGAAGAACATTCAATTGAAATAAGATAGCTTATTATTGAAGTTATAATTGTTTTGGTGCATTTAGATGAGAGTGAAATTTTCGAGCTGTGTGCGCATAATGTCCCAAAAAAGCGACATCATGAAGTTGGCCATCAAATATAATTAAAAATATAGATTTCTTTTACTGACTATAGTTAACTCATATACAGGGTAGTCGAAAAGTATCCACCGAAACGTTATTATTTTTAAATTCGATAGAAATACCATTTAATATAAAATATATTATTAATCAATTCTAAAAATGGTAAATTAATTATTGGCCTTGGCTGCTCTGACGAGCGCCTTTCACTTTATCCCTACTCCGCGGCCGACCGTCACGCGACATGCAACACAGATGAAAAAGTTTGAGACGATGTAATAAAAGTTTCACTTTAAAAAAAATCAAAAAAAATAATGACCACATCATTTACCAGTCAACAGTTTACCAGAAAATTGCTTTTTATTTCCGGCAGTAAATTTATAGTAATTTACTGTTCGAATTCAACGCCAGTTGTCGCCAAGTGCTACAATCGTCGAACTTGCCAGTAATTTACCATCACTTTGGCGGTAATATTCGGCGATTATGTACCAGTATATGATCACTCCATGGACTGATAGAAGGATTTCTTATATAGTATTTAAAAAGATTTATTTGTATTTAAGAAATCATTTCTTAAACATCATTTCTTAGTATTTAAAAAATATTTCTTAAATACAAAGAAATCTTCTTAAATGCTAAGAAATCCTTCTATCAGTGTGTATTTGTATACCTATATTTGTGAATAGAGATATAATACAAAAACATGGAGTGATCGTATACTGGTACGTGATTATCTATTGGGGCTTTTACCTTACTGCGAAAACTACTGAACCGATCGGAATAATACTTATACCATAAGAGGCAGCGTGTTTCGAAGAAGGTTTTAGCATATGATATGTTGGTGATTACTTATCCAGAGCCTATATTTTTTTGACTTAGAAATAATGAATTTTTATTGTAACTAAATTTATTCTATTCGATTGTCATTTGTTTAAAATAAATTTTTTAATTCTATTGGTTATGTGTATATACTGGACAGATTTTTTCACTTATGAATTTTTTCAATTATTATTCATTTTTGTAAGAAAAAGACACGGGAACGTTATAATGATTGCACATTGAAAGTTACAATGAATATTAGCTAGAATAATTACATGGATAAAAATTCAATTGAAATAAGATAGCTTATTATTGAAGTTATAATTGTTTTGGTGCATTTAGATGAGAGTGAAATTTTCGAGCTGTGTGCGCATAATGTCCCAAAAAAGCGACATCATGAAGTTGGCCATCAAATATAATTAAAAATATAGATTTCTTTTACTGACTATAGTTAACTCATATACAGGGTAGTCGAAAAGTATCCACCGAAACGTTATTATTTTTAAATTCGATAGAAATACCATTTAATATAAAATATATTATTAATCAATTCTAAAAATGGTAAATTAATTATTGGCCTTGGCTGCTCTGACGAGCGCCTTTCACTTTATCCCTACTCCGCGGCCGACCGTCACGCGACATGCAACACAGATGAAAAAGTTTGAGACGATGTAATAAAAGTTTCACTTTAAAAAAAATCAAAAAAAATAATGACCACATCATTTACCAGTCAACAGTTTACCAGAAAATTGCTTTTTATTTCCGGCAGTAAATTTATAGTAATTTACTGTTCGAATTCAACGCCAGTTGTCGCCAAGTGCTACAATCGTCGAACTTGCCAGTAATTTACCATCACTTTGGCGGTAATATTCGGCGATTATGTACCAGTATATGATCACTCCATGGACTGATAGAAGGATTTCTTATATAGTATTTAAAAAGATTTATTTGTATTTAAGAAATCATTTCTTAAACATCATTTCTTAGTATTTAAAAAATATTTCTTAAATACAAAGAAATCTTCTTAAATGCTAAGAAATCCTTCTATCAGTGTGTATTTGTATACCTATATTTGTGAATAGAGATATAATACAAAAACATGGAGTGATCGTATACTGGTACGTGATTATCTATTGGGGCTTTTACCTTACTGCGAAAACTACTGAACCGATCGGAATAATACTTATACCATAAGAGGCAGCGTGTTTCGAAGAAGGTTTTAGCATATGATATGTTGGTGATTACTTATCCAGAGCCTATATTTTTTTGACTTAGAAATAATGAATTTTTATTGTAACTAAATTTATTCTATTCGATTGTCATTTGTTTAAAATAAATTTTTTAATTCTATTGGTTATGTGTATATACTGGACAGATTTTTTCACTTATGAATTTTTTCAATTATTATTCATTTTTGTAAGAAAAAGACACGGGAACGTTATAATGATTGCACATTGAAAGTTACAATGAATATTAGCTAGAATAATTACATGGATAAAAAGGTGCATGCCAATTCGATAGAATTGGAAAACTGTGCAAGTCAAAACAATACTCTAATTAAATTTCAAGTCTAGATCTAAAAATGCAATTCTATAAAGCGCCCAGCGGAGCGGGCGAGTAACAGCTAGTATATTGTATCTTGACAAGTACTTGAATGATAGGAAAGGCTAAAATAAAAAGTTTTTAAATCTCCATGAAATCAACAAATGAAAGTTTTATTTTTGATCGATTCCAATACAATTCGCTTATTATAATTATTATATTTACTAGATTTACATTTCACTTATTGTGCAGATATTTTGTAAAAACTGATTTACTGAATCAATTTTATTTAATTATGATTATTATATACAAATTTATTGAGATAAAAAATTATACAGATTGATGAGAATAAAATCACCAGTTGAGACGATATCGAATGTATTTGTAATGCAATGAATTTTGTTTTCACGGCGAATCCGCATAATTCAATGTAAAATATTACAATCATTATTTGCAATGTGATTTTCCTAAACATTCAATTATTATTATAATCATTATTAGTATTATTATTAATAGTGATATATTAGATACGGTTATTGTTTTATTATCATATTTTTTTGTATAATAATTTATTTGTCGTATACTTTCTGTATTACAGAGGTTGTATGGCGTTTACTTAGGACTTGTTGAGATAAATTTAAATGCGGTTTATTTTTTTTTTTTAATTTATTTTTTTAGACCTTTATTACTTTCTTTGTAGTATATTCTAATAAATAAGCTATAATTCCGATTGAAAAGTATTATTTACAAAGTTTTATCTAATATAGAGTGTTACATTTAGAATTTTTTTTTTTTTTTTACGACACTGAAATATTGCTTTAAAAATCGGAAAAAAAAATTTTCTGACAATTTTAGTCCTTGATTTAAATTTTAAATACTTTGTCAGTAAAAAGGTATTTTTAATTTTTTTGCAAAATAAGAATTTATCTCATTTTTTCTCAATATTTTGAAAAATTTTTTTTACTTAGAATTTTTGGGTATTTCTTAAAATTTAATATTTAAGGTAAAAGCCCAATAGATGATCATATACTGGTACGTGATCATCTATTGGGGCTTTTTCCTTATTAAAAAAGTTTCTAATAAAAAGTCTTAAAAATCATTCAGCTAAAATGAAAATACATTAAGCTCTATAAAATATAAATTTACTTGATACTACTATATTAAATTGTTCATATCTCCAAACGATGGATTTTTATAACAAAATTATAGGATTGATTTTTGTAGAAAATTAAATTTTCGACAATTTTTTCCTTTACACTTCCGGTAAAATAAACAATTCTCTTAAGATTTTTAAAAATATACGAAAATGTCCTAAAAATGACTTTTAAAATTAAAAAAAAACAAAAACTAACTTGAATTTTTTCTTAAACATAAAAAATCTAATATAAAAAAAGTACTTAAAATTAAAATTAAGGGCTTAAATTTGACAATTTTTTTTTCTCAATCCTTACTACAATATTTCAGTCTGCCTGCAAAAAAAAATTAATTTTAGATGAAACACCCTAATACAGTATCAAGTTAATTTTTCTGATAACAACCGAAAATAAAAAATACAACTTAAAAATAAACCTCTTTTAGTTTTTTAGTTTTCTACTTTTTTTATACCAATTTTTTGCATACAGTTATCAAAGATACTCTTTTTTACACTATAACAATATTTACAGATAATTTACAATTTACAATAAGTTAAATTTAGATAATTATCGTTAATTATTTATTTATTTATACCTAAAACTTAAAACTATCCGTGTTTCCACCAATTTTTATTCAAAAAAATTATAGAAATTCATTTATTGATTATGAATAGACGATATGTTTTTTTTTGTCTCCTTTTCTTATCGACAGAACATTTTTTTGACAATTTTAATAGAAAAATTGTAAATTAAAAAATAATGACCCGAAAAAAATTGATTGTGAGTTTCTATAATAAATTTTTTAGAATTTTCTTTAAGTATGAAATAAAAATTATTTGAATTATGGTATACATTCGTTAATAAGTAGTTTAAGGCGACTAGGTTTAAGGTCAACGTGCAAGTCGCAGACAAGTTAAAATGCTATAGCTTTTTATGTCCCTTTATATGGCGTAAAGTTGTTAAATAAAATAGTTGATTTGTTATTGTAAGTAAATTCATTTGTTATCACAGCATATTTTTTTGTTATCCCTGTTTGTGTTGTCCGAACAAATAATTTTTATGCGTGTTGAGTCAAGAAAATAAATTCTTGATTTAAGAAATGATTCTTGATTTAAGTAAATTTTTCTTGTCTCAAGAATTTATTCTCTTGACTCAAAAAAATCATTTTTTTCAAAATGGTATTCTTGGTTTAAGATTTTGGCTCTTGAGCCAACTTAATTTTTTTATTAGTGTAGTTGAAATTATAAGTGTAATAATAAATGTTAATTTAAAAGTTATATCTAAAATTATAATTACATATAATAAATTGTTTAAATTTATTTTCTGAGTATATATTATAAACACAGTGAACATCAATATAAACAAGACAACACACGCGGGAAAACTCGGAATTTACTATAGTATTACTGCTTAGAGTATAGATCTCAAACTAAATTTGGCATTGCTCTGAAAACTATACCGGTATTTTAATAATTACAATTTACACTACGTAATTAGTCATAAGAAAACTTCCTTGACAATACTTCGTATACTGATAGAATCAATATTTTTTTTCTGCGTGATATAATTACTTTCCCATGCCTTTGAATTCAATTGTCACTTTTTTATATAAAAATTTAATCAATTAATTTAACAGAATTTCTGGGGTCATGTAAATGAACTCGGAGATTTCTTCTTCTGAGTCTTGGTAAAAACCATCGAATAGCTGTACATACACATATCTATAAAAAGCCGGTGGCCTCTAAATTGCAGAGACTTTGGCCTCTCAACGCGTTAAGGGTAAGAGGGTGGACAAGAGAGCCTGGGCTGACCGGTTGCTATGGCGACCATATGGATTGATCCGAGCAAATATCATCTCCGAAGACACCCGAAAGAATCACCGGATTTTTAAAAGAATAGCCATAAGACCAAGCTAGACTGCTAGCGCAGGCTTCTGTCTGATGTATTATATTAGCGATGTTTATGAATTATACGGACATGGACTCTGCGTCCATGCAGACCCAAGAATTCAGAATTACAACATTTCTTAGAGAAAGAAAAATAGATATTTTAAACATTTTTAAAGATCAAAAAATTTTATGGTGAAAATTTTACCGTGAATATCGGAATTATTTCAATCAAGTAAAGGAACATTTTTTATGTTAATATCTACATAAGAAAAATTTCTATGATAATATGAGAATTTTTTTCTGTCAACAGTAAATTTTTCTATGCATAAATGGAAATTTTAGGAGTTTTAGTTTTTTTTTTTGTAAATTTTAAGTATGAGTTAATTTTTCCTATAAGACTAACAAATTTTGCTGAATCGATGCAGAATTTTTCCTGTGCTGAAATTAAAATTTTTTTGTACTGAAAAATTTCCTGTATCAATATTGTGCATATCAACCTATGTGGAGAAAGGAATTTCTCTTCTATTGGCAAAAGAAAAAAAAAGTGATTATAAATTGAATTATATCACCTCGTCTTTAATGACTGGACCAGCATTACCATCAACTTACGATAAGATCGTAACTTTCTTCAAAGTTGAGTTAAACAAGCTGCAAAGTCAGTCACAAACTTTGTGAACTTGGCAAGTGCCAATGAGGCATGTAATACCATTAAAGGAATCTTATTACGCCACGTAGGACTAAAACGTTTGCGGCTGCGCTTTTCATGTTTATCATTATACCTAGAATATAAATAAATTTAATTAAATTATTAATTAACTTCAAAATACAATTTAATTATCAAATTTTCACGATAATTTTTTAGTGCGTAAAATTTTTGACAACTTACAATTTTTTTTGCGGAAGTTGATGAGAAAAAAATAAAATTTCAGTAGATCTTCTAATTAAAACGATTCAAACTCATTAATAATTTCTCAGGATTTAATTAATTTATATTTTTATCAAATATCTTCTTTTGTATTTTTTTGTTTATGATATTTTAATCTTATTATATTTTAATGGTTTGATACATATATTACATTAGATAAATGGAAAGTTAATATAATTCATAGTACTTATCTACCGGTTTGTCGATCGCGTGTAGTGAGCTCAATTAGATACACTTTAGGAAATAGAAGTTTATGATGGCTCGTATATATTGAATGATAGCTGGTTAGGCGTGTGTGCATGACTAAATTCTGATTCGTTATAGGTACATGCTTTATTTTATTCGACATGGTTATTATTTATATAATGATCATCAAAATTCACACAGAGAGGGTAAACCCAAAAAGTTATATCTAATCTTAACATTTAAAATAAAAAATATTTCAACTATTTTTCTTTTTGCAAATATAATGAATATTCATTATTTTTACATTTATACCGATCAATTTTTTTATTCTTGCTCGAAATAATTAATTAAACCTTTCACATGAAAATTTTGTTTGTATTTTCAATTTTGATTGATAAATAAATATAGTTAGTGACTCGTCTAAGTTTCGTAGAGATTCTTCAGAGCATAAGGCATATATGACATTAAAAGGGGCGCTGGTAGTGGGTGATAGCGGTGGTGGTAACTGGTAAGTGCCCTGAGGGAGACCATCTGTGCCCTTATGTAACCACATCATCTATGCAGTTATGTGGATAATGTTATTTCTAGTTATAAAATATTTTATTATAGCAATTATTTCGATAGAATAGTAGATATTGATGTTAAAAAATTTTTTTAGAACATGTAGGACAGAATATTTAAATTTTGAACAAAATACTGGGACGCTTTTTGACCAAGTAATTATTGAATAAACAATCATTAAACTTTGCAAGAGTTAGTAGATAATAGTCTTTAGTAAATTGAATCTTTTACTTTTAAATTTAATCATTGAAAAAAAATGAATAAATAGGTAGTGTTCGCTCGTAAAACTGCCTTATCTCAGGGCCCATCACATATTTAACCCTAGACTGGTCACCAAACGCGACCTAACGACTTTGGTCGAGTGATGAGGGATTTGCCGCAATGCTTTTAGAGCATACAGTGTTGCCAGTTCATTCACGTTTGACAGGCAGAGACTAGAGGTGTTTTCGACAACGCCGCGGACAAAAAACTACTTACGACTCTGGTCAAGCGATGAGGAAAGCCCCGCAAATTTTTTTAAGAAATTTTTTTTCAGCAATTTAACGTTTTTGAAGATGTTTGAAAAAATTATTAATATATTCTAAAATGTTCAAGGAACAAATACAAATTTTTTTGAATAATTTTAGTAAATATTGAAGATGTAATAAACAAAATATAATTGAGCGCGGCGTCACGCTCATAGGGTGACCAGTCTAGGGTTAAGTAAATAAACTTTACTATAAAGAAATTACTAATAAACGTACAACCAATATAATTGCACGCCTCATAGCGCGAAGCGCGTGAGGTTGTGCTTTATACTCGACTCTTCAAGGTCAAGCAATTTTGTGATCTTTAAATGCCTCTATCACAACCATATTACACTTATACAATGATATAAGTAGATGTACACCGAAAAAATACTTAAATTAAACTATCTTTTGCTTTCTAAAATCATTTCATGTTGATATTTTGAAAAAAAAAACTTTTTGAAAAAAATTTTACGTGGACGTCCGGATGTCACCCTATTTTGGATGTACCAACGATTACTCCCGAACAAATAGATATTTGAAGACCGGACCTTTTTTATTAGTTTAAGAATTTGATTAACTGGGTCCGTATTTCATATCAGTGACCTAGTTTACGTATTTTTTTTTTAATTGAATTTTTATTAAAATTCACTACGATACAACCGTACAAAGCCAAACGAACTTTTCTTATTTGTCACGTGAAAACTATGGTGCCACTTGATCAAGCTAGATTTTTTTAGACTGCGTGCGCATATGACAAGAAAAAAGAGCGCCGATATTAAAAAAAAAAATAAAAAATACTCTGTAAGAAATTACTTAATTATAATTATTTTTTTTTTTAATCAATTACACAGTTAATTTTTTTCTTAAAAAATGAATGAGCGTTATGAGGCGTGCTTTTTTGGATTTTCCAAACTTTTTTTTGAGATTGATTTGGTTTTTGGCTATTCTTTATTTTAGTTTAGATTACTTATATGACAGAATTATTAAAATGCATCTAGGTTAGGGTAGAAAACTAATTATCAACAAAAAATTTCACTTACTATACTTTTATGTAGGCCGCAAGAGAGTGCCAAAAGTAAATTATCTAGTTTAATTTTTTTAAGTAGGTGTTTAGAGTATTTTCAGTTAGTCTGATAACCTTTTTCAGTGCATTTTACATGTGTTTCAAATAAACAAACCGATACATTCAATTGGCATTGGTTGTCACTGGTCAAGACTGAATTATCGACATCAGACTGTACTACATGTTCTTAAATGACCAACTTTCAATGATTTATTTTTTAAATCGATTTGTTGCTATTTTTATAAAAAAATAAAGTTTTTTTTATGGCTTAGAGACTTAATTTTTGTAGACCACCGATGATACAATCATTAATTGGTTCTTTTCTTATGATTAACAAATTGAAATGAAAGAGGGCGTTCAATTAATATAAAAATACTACCCGCGGGAAAATTCGAACGAACTTTAAAATTAAATTGTAAATAAAATTAATATATTAAATTTATTTTTGTAATTTATTATTGTACAATATATAGATTTTTTTTTATCAACGTTTGGTCTATAATAAGTAAAAAATTGAAAGTCAAATTAAAAGTATTAATATAGCTTCAATAATGCCGGATTAATCACCTAAATATTTATAAACAAGTGGACTAATTATGACTTAATCTTTATTGTCCCGATATCTAGAATCAAGTTTTGTAAAATAGTATAGTAATAATCATAATCATACGATATCATAAAATAAAAAAGGGTGAAAAAGAATGATTGCAGAGGGGATTGGAAAGATAGTTAATCTTCAGGCTCATCTTTTAAAAAAATGTTATTGGATATTCCTCATCGTTTGAATCGGCCATTCAAAAAATATTTTTGATCGATAGAATAATTTTTTTCGACCTTTTAAATTCGACATTTGATAATAAATCAGTTTAAAAAAAAACAAAAAATACTGAACTCAATAAATTTGTCATTAATTAATAAATACAAAATTTAGATGATTTTTTAATTTGACAAAATAAAGGATGCTTCATCTCACCACTAATAAAACAAATTTGTTATAACATTAAAATTAAACGATTGATTACTCGTTCTATCCGTCAGTTGAAGCTTAACTTTAAAAGTATTTTATTTGTTTGATAGATAAAAATGATTTACAATAAGCAGAGTGTACCGATAATACACATATCATAAAAGAGGCGTAAACTCGAAAGCGGAATAAGTTGGAAGTATGTATTGATGTATATACAATTTTGATGATCTATTTAATCATTCATTATTTTAACATATACATAAATTTTATTTATTATCTTTCATGTAATTGAGAACAAAGAAAATTTTTTTTCCGGTAGAATTTTTATTGAAAAGAATATGAATAAAACCCTTCTTATAAAGCGAATTAAAAATCATTCGTCTTCGCTCGGAAAATTCATTACAGTATATATTATTGATCGCTAAAAAAAAAAATATGATGATGGTACGATAAGAAGTGGATCAAATTCGATTGTTCTTTTGGAAATTAAGTTCCCGTAATTTAGCATATGAATGTAACGAGGATGAACCATTAGTTGATACCATGCCGTACGTCTAATCGAGCCTGATTAAATTTCCATCTACACATGTTGCGCCGAGAATTTTGTATAGAAAATAAAGTAGACATATGAGAAAAGAATACTATTTCAATGACGTATCATATTACAGTCACACATGCGATATAAAGTTTTACTCTGTTTGTATTACACTGGATTTTGTTTATCGCAAATTTTTATATTTCACTCAACAGAAATATTAAAAAAAAAAAATCATACTGTTTAAAATATAAAAATAAATTACAATTATCTGCATCTTAAGGTAATTTTTCCATTCAACTGCACTACAAAAAAAATTAACTTCAATCAAGAGAACAATTGTTGAACCAAGAAAATAATTTTGAAGAGTTTCATTGTCTTAGATCAAGACGAAAATTTCTTAAATTGAGTGAAATTTACTTAAATCAAGAAAAATTTCTTAGCTTAAGAATTTTTAACCATTTAGAAAGCAAGATATTTAATTACAAAGTTTCCGATTTTTAAGCTTACTTTTCAATTAAGGTAGTTGTTATAGTACAATATTGTCAACAAATTAGAGATTATACGCGCCGCAAAAGTATATGAGCTTGTAGCTAAGTAATCTATAATTTTTACGCAAGACTGTATCCGTGGAGACGCAACCCATACAATTGTTTCTGTCTGACTCCGTAAATATATACTTTTTCATAAATTGTTGAACTTTAATCCGTTATTTATAAATAATTAGACGGTCAAACATTTTTTTTTATTTTTTTTTAAACTCACAACAAATAAATTAAAAGATTTTCAGTTTTTTGAAAGTTTCTGACAGTTAGTTTTTTTTTATAACTAAGAAACTGGTACAGAACTGCAGAGAGCGTATACAATCAATGTTAAATATCCAATGTTTAATTGAATTCATCTCGGGTTATAGGTAGTCAATCAACTTCAAATTTTTAGGGTAATTGTATCGCCATGTCCTTAATAAGTATACACAAATTTAGAATTTTCTGACGGTATGCCTTAACCACGACAACTACCTTAAAGCATCTAAAACTCTCAAACTTCCCAAATTTTCTCTGTTACATTAAAAAAATTTCTCGACAGAATTAGTAAAAAATTAGCAGAATAGAAGGAGTTTTTTTTTGATTGATTAATAAAATAAAAGTAGCATTTTATCGTTTTTTTGTCGAGATATAATGATTAAAACATTTTTTTGGTCATTTTTAAATAGTGTTTCTATGGAAAATAATTATTTGACAATCGTATCAACTTTCCGACAATAGTAAATGTTCTCTGATGACCACACTATATTACGGAAAAACTCCCTCAAAGTCTATAGATCTCATCAAAATCTAATCAGCTCTAAAACTTGTTAAAAAAATTCCAGATAAAGTTATCATGTTTGCCCTCTATTCTCGTTTGAATATTTTATAGCATATTATTCGAATTATTATTGAGTGAACTAAAAATTTTTTTATCTCTAAGTAGAATCTAGATCTGAGTGATAGTCTATACTAAGTTAGATAAACGAGCCAAAAAGAGACAGAGTAAGAGTATCGAGTGGATCGTTTCGTCAGCCACGACGGATCATTCGATTTCGAGAGCCTATGCGCAAATCCAATAGAACCCCACTAGTTGTAGCATCAAATGTCACTGCTACCACTTTCTCTTTCTACCTTACTCGTTCTCATGTATATTCGACTACCAATATATATGAGAGGGATATATTTGTAGGGCTCCGAGCATTGTAGTTTTTGATTGGCTAATCTACGCTAATCTAATCGCACGCCGTCCGTCGATTATATATATATATATATATATATATATATATATATATATATA
>CAJNRD030001114.1:9165583-9195290 GCA_905319865.3 Cotesia congregata
ATATTTAATAAGCTTTATTAACTGTTAATAAATGATTTTTTAACATCGTAGGATTTAATATATGTATTAACAGTTAATAAATGATTTATTAAATACGATTTATTCAATGTTAATAAATATTTGTTAACTTTTAACAAATATTTATTTAAAATAAAAAGCAAAAATAGCAATTTTCTTTACACTTTTTACAACCCTACAGCTGGAATACATGATAATAATTCAATTTACTAAATAAATTAACGTTTTTAATATTTAAAAATATAAAAGATAATTATGAGCTGTGATATAATTTGATATTTTACAATAAACGTTATTAAAATATAATATAATTAAAGCAAATAATTTATAAAGATGATTTTTGTTTATAAGCAATCGTCATATCATATGACATTGCAAGCGAAACAAATTCACTCAACAAAATATTTATTATCTATTAATAAAAATTTTTTCACTATTAGTAAATACTTATTAACGATTAATAAATGTCCTTTCCTTCCAAATTAATATTTCTTGAATGTTAATAAATATTTATTAAAATTTAATAAATTAAATAATTGTCTTCAAATAAATTAAATTATTAATAGTTAACAAATCCTTCTGTCAGTGAACAATACTTTTTTTTCAGTATTGTTGACATAGATATTTTTCCAATAAAAGATATTAGAAATACAAATAATATGTGAGTTTACCCGTAATGTTTTTATTGCATTGACAGAAACTATTTGAACTCACCAGCAAAGTGTGATTACCAAAGTAATGATAGTCCCGTACAAGTTAAAGGTTTGTGAAGAGTGTTTACGGGACAATTTGAAGTGTTAGTAAAAGAAGAGAGGGTTATTTAAATTTATCTTGAATAAATACCATACAAATACGGCTATTTGAAAAGCTATCGTTATCGTTCGGTATCGTTCTTAGAGTTAAATCTTACCAATTTTCCTTAAAAATTTTTCTACAAATTGTTTCGAAAGATAATGAGTTTTTAAATATAGTTTTAGAGTTGCGAGCATGTAGCACACACGCGCTACACCCTTACCGAGCGTTATAAGATATAATCAGCATCTATGATGCAACTGTAAAAAGTAGGGTGCATATTTTGTCCTTAATCCCCTCTCTGATAGTACACACGTACATGTTATCTTGGTATTTCACAAGATCCCTCATTCGTAAAAAAATGCTAACATTATACTTTTGTCCAGTATAACATTACTTCATGTAACATACATCCTGGATTTTTGGAGCTTTAGATGGCTTATTATTTTTCTACGGCTCATCGAATCCATTGTGGTACTATCAATTACCAGATATTTTCACCCGTGTATATACCATCCATATACAGCCGCATTCTGTTTCTTGTTCCTTTTACATCTCGTCAGCACCCACAAACTTTATCCACTGGGGATAAACGTGACCAAGATCCCATCTGGTCAGAGATTATATGCTAGTTTAGTCAATACGAAATCAATAATTCCATGTGTTACTCACACTTTTTGCTTAATAGTTTCCTAAATACTTAGTAGACGAAGGAGAACGTCTCTTAAATGAAAAAGTTAATTTTTATTCAAACAGAAAATTTTTTCGCTAAAAATTATAAAAAAAGTGAACTGAGAGATAAATATACAGTAGCGCTCAAAAGTATTTTGACAAATACATTTAATGGTTTAATTAAAAATAAATATGAAACACAACAATCATTTATTTATTTTTTTAACAACTTTTGAATAATCTACAGGATAGTGTCAAAGTGGTCCTTTTTCGAAACAAAAGAAAGTTTAATTTTTAAAATATTAGGAAAATAGTAGCTCCAAAGTATTTTGACATTGTTGAAAAAAAACTAACGCAGAATATTGTCAAAATACTTTTGAGCGCTACTGTAGTTCTCTGAACTAGGAAAATCTAGTTGAATAGCATCACCACTATTTAATTGAAGTTATTATTCCTAAAATTATTTATTATATCAAACCTCACTAGATACACGTAAAGAAAATTGTACGAAAAATTACGATGAAAACATCGTAATTTTTAGTATAGGACATTGTAGCGCCGGACCAGAACTCAAACATCATAATTTAGCATCGTAAATTTCTATCACTCAAATTAAAAAGTTTAGGTCACCGAAAAAATAATTCTGTATCACCGAGGAATCGAAACCGGTGTCCTCTCCGCCACAAGTTCAAGGTTTAACCCTTTATGCTATTGAAGGGAATATCTAAATTTTCAGTTCAGTCATTTGATAAGACCTTCCATACAATAGTTGGTCATCTTTCGGTGGTGGCATCACAAACTACTGGACTCTGTCTCTTTTTTATTAAAACATATAGTATGCGTCCTTATTCACTTGCTCTTACGGAAAAAAAAATTTACTAAATAACATCGTAATTTTCAATAATTCAAATTGGATTCTGTAGACGGCAGCATCGTAAAAATCAACATACAGAAAGTCTAGTCCTGGATTACGATGTTACCATTGTGATTTTTCATAAGATTTTTTTTCCGTGTAGTTCACTTACTTAAACTGTTTTTAGTTGTATATCGGCTTAATAGTCATCTTGATTAACTTGAACTCAGAAAACAGAAAAAAAGGTTTGGAAAATTCAAAAGTGCACGCCTCATAATCTCATTTTCCGTAATAAAATTGATTAAAATAAAATACAAATACTTTTAAATCTTTTGCACTATTGTCTACCCAGAAAATAAAGGTAGTGAGCATGTGTTGTAAACGAACCTTGTTTACATAGATATACAAACGATAAGTGGATTTTATGGCTAATTATAACCAAACTACATTGAATTAGACCGTGATCTTCAAAAGGACTTAGTTTTGGATAATACTGAAGCGTATAAAAAAAAATGGACTTGATTAGTTAAGTTTTTCGGCAGTTATCGTGACCACACCACACCATACATACATCAGACACACGGACGTCCACGGAATAATTTTTTTAAACATTTTTTTTATTTATTTAAAAAGTAAAATGTCTTTTAAAAATGTCATAAGTGATGAAGCTCGTGTTTTTCCATGACATTTATGTGTAAATATTATTCTACAAGTGCGATAGAAAATAAATAGAGACAATTTTAGTTCAAAAAATCATTTGATTTTTGTAAGGCGAGAGTAGAGCACCACCTCATCTGCTTCGCTTATGAAGTATGCAATAATTCGGACAGCCCGGACTGGGAATCGAACCCAGATTTTTTGGTTACACACTACGGGCTTGGACTGTTAAGCTATCTGAGACATCGTCTGTAACTATCTTTCAATCACCTAATTATTTTTGGTTTAACACGATAACAGAAAAATATTTACTAAAATATGGTCGATATAACTATCTATCAATAGTAACTTAAACTAATGCATAGTTGGAGTAACTACAAAAAAAAGTTCAGAAAACTATTTTTTTTTTTATACTTGTGACGTTATAATTCAACTAACGATGCACTTTTCTCTCAGTATTGTTTTAACACATAAGAATGTGTAATCACTTTTCACACGTCTTATGGCGAGAAAAAAATCAACAGTATGCTTATCGTGTCAACACACTTGATATATTGATAATCATTGAATATCTCATTATTTTTTATCTTATAAAAATTTATATTATAAGCTTGCTATGAATGAATAATATGCACAGATAATATAAAGAAAAAAAAAATTTTTAACAGGATTGGTTAAAAAAAAAATTTAAAACAATAAAAAAAGAATGAATAGATAAATGAAAATAAAAATAAGTGTTTTCTCAGATTCGTCGAGAGATGATTTGCGTCGTGGTTAAATTGAGAGAAGAATCGTTCTCATGCATACCTATGTAAATCGAAATGACATTATCCGTGTGGCTCTTGCGGCTGCGTCGGCGCAAAAAAAGAAAAACTTGCCGATTTTCTGCCACACTGCTACTTTATATGTATTCTTGCTCTGCGCTTTCTGCTACTATTCTCTCTTTCCCGTACATAAGGGGCGTAAAAAACGAGAGATAGAAAACAGGGGCGGATATGAAGCCAAAAGCATTTGTCTCCTTGTGATTTTGTCGAGCCTTGAGCTATAAAGTTGTATAAATGCACTTCTCTTGATATACATATGTACATTGATAATAAAATACTCTCTGTACAAAATAAATGTCCACGTCAGAAAGAATCAAAATAGATACTAAAAATTTTCAATATTAAAATATTCACAAATTCAGGTAAATTTATTCTACCCAAATATTATCATAAGCGTCTATGTCACCACAAAATAGAACAAACTTTAAATTGTTTTTCATAATAATTCCTCAAAGTTTTCTTTTATTACTTAATTGGTTGCTGTCAAACAAAGTTTTTTGATGCTTTTCTTTATCATCGAGTTAACTTATTGTTTACTCAAATAAACAACTGTGGCTTTAACAGGAATCAGCCTCTCAGCAAAGACTTGTCGCTGCAACGGGATTTGTTATAGTACAATGACAGGACTGGTCTTGTTGTAGCTCTAGGACAAACTTGTCATTTAAAATATAATTTAAATAATATAATCAACCATAAATAATTTTTTCAATATAACATAACACGTCGATATCGTAGAATTTAATATGGAAATTTTATATACGTTTAAAAAAAAAGTTATTTTCCATTGAAAAATGCATAGTTAGCTGAATTACAATGTCACAAGTATAAAAATATAGTTTTTTAATTTTTTTTTTGTAGTTACTCAAATTGTGCATTAGTTTAAGCAACTATTGATGAATAGTTATATCGACTATATTTTAATGAATATTTTTCTGTTATTGTGTTGAACAAAAAATTATTAAGTGATTGAAAGGTTGTTAAAGACGATGTCTGAGATAGCTTAACTGGAAGCGCCCTTAGTGCATAATCAAAAGATCTGGGTTCGATTCCCGGTCCGAGATGTCCGAATTATTTTTTCTGTTTTCTGAGTTAAAGTTAATCAAGATGGCTATTTAGCCGATATTTAACTAAAAATAGTTTAAGTAACTATTGGGGTTGAATATAATAAACAATTTCAGGTATATGAACTTCAATTAAAAAGTGATGTTATTTAACTAGATTTTCCTAGTTCAGAGAACTATATTTTTCTTTCAGTGCCTAGATGGTGTCAAGATGATGAAATTGAATGTAAACTGAGTCAAGAATTCATAGTTAGCTGAATTATGACGTCACAAGTATAAAAACATAGTTTTCTGAACTTTTTTTTGTAGTTACTTGAACTATGCATTAGTTTAAGTAACTATTGATAAATAGTTATGTCGACAATATTTTTCTGTTATAGTGTTAAGCAAAAAATTATTAGGTAACTGAAAGGTTGTTACGGACAATGTTTCAGATAGCTTAACTGAAAGAGCCCTTAGTGCGTAACCAAAAGATTCGGGTTTGATTCCCGGTCCGGGAAGTCTGAATTATTATTTCTGTTTTCTAAGTTTTAAAGTTAATCAAGATGACTATTAAGCTGATAATTAACTAAAAATAGTTTATAGCACTGCGTGTCCTAAATTCGTATTTAGGACCCGCTCAACTGTTGACTTAAATAAACAATTATGAAACGAGTAGAGAGGAATTTTTTAGGCTACGGGCTCATATTGACGATCAATTCATAGATTTCTGCTCTAAAAATTTGACTTTCACAGCAAAAAAAAATAAAAAAATATATTTAAAAACATTCAAAGCCCCGAAAAAATAGAAAATAATAAATAATTAATAATTAAAATTACATCTTTTTGTCGGTTATGATTCAATCTGAAGTATGCTAAAACCTCAATTAATGATTCTCAAATGTGTTTATTAACGATTTCGCTCAGTCGTAAACATTATTCTGGTGTGAAATATTTTCTGAACTTTATTTAATTTAACAAAAATCTTACTCTGTAATAAATATGGACAGTGATAATGATTTAGACGATGATTATAATGATTTTGTTCCTGACGAGATAAAAATAAAGGGAAGAATATAGCTTTAATGCAATTTTTTATGAATAATTTTTTGGAATAAATTTGGTTGTTAAAGAAAATTAAAAAATTATAAAGTGACAGCTAAATTTAATATTATTTAATTTTATATATTGATTGTTTCAATGTGTGAATTTATTTTTTGTTAATTCATACTAATCACTTTGGATTTATTATTTGATATATATATTTGTTTCTTTTTTTTTTAACTTTTTATTTGTTTTTTGGGACTCGCTTCGCTCGTGCGCTAACTTCACGCCGTGTCATAATCGCTCATTTAAGCAACTCGTATCTTAATGTACTATTAAGTAACTATCTATTGGAGTTCAATATAATAAATAATTTTACACAGTAAAAAATTTTGCGTCATTGCGTCAAAAAATTTTGTGTTAAAAATTTTTATGTTAAATATTTAACACTTTTTTGTGTTGATTTAAAAAAATAAGTGTTAAATTCGGTATAAGAACTTCAATTAAATAGTGGTGATGTTATTCAACTAGATTTTCCTAGTTCAAAGAACTATACTTTTCTCTCAGTGTTTATAGAAAACCAAGTAAGTTTGAATCAGATGAACGCTAAGAAATTGAACTAAAATTTAGAGACCTCTTATTCGAATATCACTGTTCTCTAAGTCTGGAACTTGTTTTTGTTTCGGACGAATGTTAAGTTGAATGAAGTAAAAAAATAAATCAATAATCAATCAGCTTCCAAGTCTCATATTTGGAGTTTCCTTTAACCGTAAGAAATTCATGACAAAAAGGTTGAATTTTTTTCCATATCATAACATAATACCTTTTCAATTAAAAATGATTTACTTGGGTCTGAATACCGCAGCAGAGTTTTAAATTGTATTATTAGAGTAAATGAAGGTACTGTTAGGTACGCAGAGCATCCAAGAGAATTACTCAGTATAAGTACACGATGGTTGACAATCAATGCAGGAATTATCCTCATTAGGTCGATCCACAGTCGATTGGTACGCTTTGCTCCAAGCGGAATCGCACGTCTGGACCGATCTTAGGGAGAAACTCTGGGAGTATAGGTACGTCGTACTTGACTCGACGCGCGCAAGGTAAGGAGGAAGAATGATAAACGAATTGATGTGGACAAGTGCAAGCAAGAAAGAGAGACGGGAGCAAGATCAGACAGCAGTTTAACAAAGATGAAACGACAAAACGTTTAAATAAAACTAAATAAATAATAAAAATGAAAAAAGGAGATGATGCATCAGCGAGCTATTAGATCGAAAGCTGGTTACGTATATTGCCTAAAGAAAAACTGGAAATCCACGCGCTCTTGACGAGCCAGAAGAATCTCTGAGGCAGATAAAAGACAGAAAGAGACAAACGAATTACTTTATACTTGGATGTATAGTAAAGTATAAGAATCAACACACTAAAATTCTATCTTCCTTTACTTCTATATATACTATTCAAGTCTCTCCTGGCAAAAAGGAGTCGCAGACTTGGAGTGACAACTTAGCGAGCCGGAGCTCACCTCGCCTGTCCATTCGCTTCAGGCCACACACAGACTGCACTACGTACACGTTTTTGACTGAATATCTCTTTAATTCAATTTTTTTGCCCCACAAATGCTGCATTCTACATTTATTACTTTCATATAAGTATTCCACGTACTCCCACCCGCGCAATCTCTAATAAATAAATTATAATTTATCTTTAATAATATTTTTAATTTTTCTAGACAGTAAACATAGAATTGGATAGATAAATAAATGTCTGAAAAATTCGGGATTATATGTAAGACCTTTATAATGCATGTCTAGATACTTAGTGACTGATTGTGAGTATTTTTTTTATTTTATTTATTAATACCAGGATACAAAAATAGTATATACAATACAAAAGTATGCACCGATAGAGGTGTAACAAAAAACACCTGTACATAGACCTGGAAAAGCAAAAATATCAATACTTAATACTAAAAGCACAAGTATCATTTTAAAGTGAAAATACAAAAGAGCAATATATGAAACAAAAAAATGTAAAACAAAAAATGGAAAAACATGATTTAGAGATCAATTGATGCTATCCACTTAACTATTTCTTTTTTATTAAGCTTATTTTTTTTATATTTAAAGACTTTAATGTCTGTGGTAGTATGTTAGTGTAACATTTTTTAAATATACTTGTCATATACACGGGCGTTCAGAAATATGTACTGAAAAAAAAATTAACTTGCCTGTCTAAAAAAAAAATCGTCTTAAATGTGTCTTAAAAGAAAATTTTCAAAGATTATTTTGAGATGAGCTCATAGTGACAGAGCCCCGGAATATTAAAACGGAGCGTCTTAAAAAAGTCTAAAAATTGTCGGATAATTTTTCAACAATTTTAAAGAAGCGTACGTGAAAATTTTGCGGTTAAAAACTCGCAAAATCGTCTAAAAAATGTCTAAAAATTAATTTTCATAACAAATTTGAGAACCAAATTTCAAAAATCTGCTCTCGGAATTTTTTTAAGCGTTTTTAATTAATTTAATTTTTCAAATTAATGCGACTTCTAATTTTTAATGAGATACTTTTAAGTCCAAAAAATTATGTCACCATCTTAGTCGACTTTTGGCCTTTGAACATTTAGAGTGAAAATTGTAGATCAAAAATAGTATAAGATTTCATATTGAATTTGAAAACAATATATAAAGTCCATCTACAAATTAACTAGACTAAAAACCGATCAAACTTTTAAAACTTTTTAGTTTCATTAGATTAGAAACAGCATAAAATATTCATAGTTGCTCAATTATTTTACTAAAAGGTTATTTAGACTTAAAACAGATCAAAAATAATTTTAATAGTAGATCAAATACCGATAAAAATGTTTTTTAAAGTTCAAATACAGATCAATAAGTTCAAATGCAGATCATTTAGCTTAAAATCAGTTTAAATTTTTCGACTCGGGACGTCTTAAGAGAGTCTTGGTTTGTGTCACGTTTAAGATCTTAAACAAACGACATTTTTAAGACACTTGTAAGAAAATTTTTTTTACACGGATGAATCAAGAGAAAAATTTTTGAACCCAGAAAATAATTTTTAAGAGCTTAATTGCCTTGAATTGAGAAAAATTTTTTAGTTTAATTAAGAATAAATTCTTCAAAATTATTTCCTTAATTTAATTTAATTTTTTTATTATAAATTGAATTTAATTTAAATCAAAGTATTGTTTAGGAAATTTTGTAAAAAATATTTTTATTTAAAACATGAGTAAGATAGTAAATTATTTTTAAATAACATATTTTTGTGATGTGCGTATTTTTTATTTGATTAAAATAAAAAAATTTGTCACTGCTATCTGAACTTTTTATAAAAATACTGAATTTCTTTTTTTTTAGATATTATTTTTGAACTGAAAAATTCTAGAAAAAAATAATTGACAATTTTTAATTCAGAACTACTTTTATTGATTATTTAAAATTTTTAAATAATCAAACACTTGAAAAAACTTTATTTAAAAAATTTGAATGTGACTTAAATTAATGTTTCAATTTTTGAAGAATTATATAAATTATTTAGTTTTTATAAATATATATATTACAATATCTGTGATAATGATGGTTACAACTGTGTAAGATTTTATCACTCGATAATGTCAAAAGACTTCTTCCGGTATATCGGCCGACACGTGTGTCGTATAAAAATTATATTGAAACGCCCTCTGACAAATATTGCTCGTTGATGTAGTACTGGAATATATCAGCACCTAAGTCGTGCTGTATGCTACACAAACATATAAATAGTGTCAATATACAAATTCGACGTCTAAACGGCAGGCGTTTCTGTGTTTTGTCAAGCGACTATACAAAAAGTTTATTCGCAAAAAGTTTTAAATTTAAATAGCTAAAAAATGTTAAAGTGATTCTGAAGAGACGTAAAAATAATTTAAAATTTATCCAATACATATTATTGTATGCATGATCGATTAATCTCAAAATTTATATAAAATTTTAAGGTTTTAAAAATTGTAAATAAAATAAAAATCATAATATTGTAAGCTTAAAAAATTAAAGAATTTTTTCTTATGATTGCATTTGAAAAAAAAAAAAAGCTTATAAATTTTGTATTAGACCACGAGCTTTTATTTAGCGGGATGTCACCAGTGATCGGTTTTATCCGATCGGGTTCGTTTCAACATTCACTTAACTATTGGATTTTATGGTCACTGTAAATACGTCTCGGTTGCGACATGAGTTTCAACTTGAGATAACAGCTACTGGTCTAGCAACGGACTGCAACTCTACGTTTTGTAAGCAAATAACTTGTGAATTATATTTAGGGCATTCCATGCCAAATCGACCACTTTTGACACCGACCCTTTTCGATTTTTCTGAAATTTTGGTATCTTTCTCTACCCTATTGAAAACAATTTTCAGAATTTTTTCAAATTTTTTTACCTAACCAAAAAAAAGTTACGAGTTATTACAAAAAAACAGCTTTTTTTTTGTGAAATAACCATAACTTTTTTGAAAATTGACTTCTTGGGATGTTTTTTTTTTTGAAATTTTTGTCTTTAAATGTACTTAAAAAAAAAATAAAAATAATAATTCGGGTTCATATTCAATGTTTTTTTTTAACTTTTTGGAAAAAAACGAAAATTTCGGCATGATTGACATTTTTGATTTTCGATTTTTCTTTTTTATAAAAAACTTCAGTATTTTTTGCAAATTCCCTGAAATTTTCAGAGTGGTAAAATTTTTCTTTCTATTTTTTTTTTCAGAGTGGTATAACGAAAAACAAACATTTCAAGGGCGCGCATTACACAGTCCCAGTTAGCAGAGTTAAAAGCATTTTTGATGTCTAATGCAGCCACCAAACAATACTTTTTTGTGCCGCGATTCCATCTCTTTCCAGCAATCGCATCCTTAGCTGTGTTGACGACCAGGTTGATTGCATTCAGGGTTGACCGTCCGGTTACATGTCGATTCAACCCCTGAAAATTCGTTCCCGGAAATTTGAACCTGGTCATTTGAACCTCTAAAATTGAACCGCTGGTCATTTCAACCCCCGGTTATTTGACCCTCTGGAATTGATCCTTTGGTTATTTCAACCCGGTCACTTCACCCTCCAAAATTGACCCGTCGGTCATTTTAACCCCCGGTCTTTTGACCCCTGGAAATTCATTATTAAAAAATAGAAAATATATTCATATCAGTGGGGGGCTTCGCCCCCCAACCCCCACCAGGGCTACGCCCCTGACCCCAACTATTTTAACAATATTTGTGTGTATTTTTACTCAGAAATATTGAAACAAACGCCCGTAACCTTGTTGTGCACTTTTGACAAGATTAACTAATTACAATACTTAACTAATTACAATACTTTATTGGCGTGAGTGAGCTTCGAATATGAATGAAGAAAAGACAACATGGAAAAATGGGAAAAGAAAAACTATGGGGTGAGTCATTCATTAGTCAGCAAATGATGACTCATGGTAAAACTCAATAATATAATGACTCATTAGTAATGAGTTTATAAGGGTCAAATGACCGGGGGGTAAAATAACCAAGGTTGATTTTCGAGGTTCAAATGACCGGGGTTAAAATTCACAGGGTTGAATCGCTCGGCGACCTAAAATATGTGTGATAGTGATAACTCAGAAGATCAAAATGATCAACCTTGTGCAAAGAAAGTGAAACTACACTATGGCATACTACCAAGTCATCAGTAAGTAGATCGTATTTTTCAAGTGTCCATAAATGTAATTATTATATTTTTATGTTTAATTAATTATATTCATATTAATCATATAAGTAATTATATAAATTATATTAAAGATTAATAATTATATAAATTTTATTAATATTATCTTCAATTAATTATTTTCTTATTATTCATGAAGGAATTAATATGGAAAAATTTATTAATAAAATTTATATTTGCAAATCTTTAGTTATATATTGCAATAATTAACTAAGATTTGAGTTTATGAGTATATTGAAGCCACACTCAAAATTTTTTTTCTTTTTCTTGTGTATTTTAATATCAGATTTTTTAAAATATTTCAGTTCCCAACAATCATCACAGGGATCACAAAATATTATTATTGAAACTGGACGCTACCCTGATCAGTTAAACACAAGGCATACTATCAATGTTTTGTGTAAGACTTTATTAATCGAATAGTACCAGACTATTTTAATTTTTATCTTAGATTTTATTAACATATTTATATTTTTTTTCAGAGTAAACAATAGTAAAAGAAAAAGTCAAAAACAATACAGGGAGCGGAACAGAGAAAAATTGAAACATCGTGAAGCAGAAAGAAGAAAGCGTATAAAATCTTCACAAAGTATTATCGGACCGTCTACCTCTTCAAACTCAAATATAATGGAAGTAAATAATGAAAAACCAGTAATTGCTATTTCATCTACTCTTCAAAATAAAAGAGACCGTCAATAAAGATACAGGGAAAAGAACAGAGAAAAATTGAGTAAGCGTGAAGCGGAAAGAAGGAGACGTCTACAGAATGCAGAAAGTATTATAGAATTACATACTTCTCCAAATATAGAAAATAGAGAAATAATTATAGAACCACTAATCATAATAGATGAAGTAAGTACAAATTCTCGAAATTTAACTGGTTTGGGAGAAATGGAGCATAAAGTGTTTGACATATCTCAGCAAAATTTAAGTAACCTATCAAGCGCAAATATTGCGGAAATTCCGAATAACTACCAGTCAATTTAGATACCATAAAACAGCTCATGAATATTTCATCGATAACTTTAAAAATAATGAATTTGGAAATGCTTGTGAAGTGAATTAATTATGATTGTAGTATACATTTCACCTAATAACAAAATGGATCATATAATTTCATTTTTACATGAAAGGTTATTTCCTTATAGTCAAAGAGGTTCCATCCAATACTTTTGTAACGTACTTTCGTTATCATCGACCAATCGTCACAGTAATACCGGCAGAGGAAACATCGAATATAACTATTACTGAAGTCACAGATGAAAATATTTAAATTGTGGCCACTTGATATTAATATCGAATTTTTATATCACATGTAAATAAATGTTTATTAAATAAAGTTATCATTTTCTGTAAGAAATTCGTAATACTTAATTTTTTCATTAGGCTATATTTAATTTCTGTGATAATATTATCTTTTATGCATATTACTTGTACACACACGATGTTTCACATCTGCCAGGTGTCCCATGACGGCTCACTTTTTTTTTTTGATTTTCGATTTTTCTTTTTTATAAAAAATTTCAGTATTTTTTGCAAATTCCCTGAAATTTTCAGAGTGGTCAAATTTTTCTTTCTATTTTTTTTTTAATGAAAAAAAAATTTTTTTTTAAATGTTTGTTTTTCGTTATACCACTCTGAAAAAAAATAGAAAGAAAAAGTTTACCACTCTGAAAATTTTAGGGAATTTGCAAAAAATACTGAAGTTTTTTATAAAAAGAAAAATCGAAAATCAAAAATGTCAATCATTCCGAAGTTTTCGTTTTTTTCCAAAAAGTTAAAAAAAACATTGAATATGAATCTGAATTATTATTTTTATTTTTTTTTTTTAAAGTACATTTAAAGACAAAAATTTCAAAAAGAAAAAAAATTCCAAAAAGTCAATTTTCAAAAAAGTTATGGTTATTTAACAAAAAAAAAGCTGTTTTTTTGTAATAACTCGTAACTTTTTTTTGGTTGGGTAAAAAAATTTGAAAAAATTCTGAAAATTGTTTTCAATAGGGTAGAGAAAGATACCAAAATTTCAGAAAAATCGAAAAGGGTCGGTGTCAAAAGTGGTCGATTTGGCATGGAATGCCCCATTTATTTATAAAAATTTATAAATTTTAAATTTTATTTGAATTTTTTTTTCATATTTTTTAGTTTTTTTATTCATTTGTTATTTTGAGATTATTAATTGTTATATTAATAATAATTTGATAAATTTTCATCATTAAATGCATTAAAGATTACTTATGCAAGTCAAAAAGTGATATTTAAAGATTTTTTATTACGATTTAATACTTTTTTTTTTACGAACTATGCTCTGCAATAAAAAAAAAAAATGTTAGAACAATTTAATAATACTGTGAAATCAATTGGAATAGAGATTGATAGCAAAAAATATGGATCACTTTTGCCAAAATACTAGTATAGTCGACTTATCCATCCCCACCCTCGGTCCTGGATAGAAGCAACGGGCAGTAATGACATCTGGCAGCGATATGAGACAGACGGCGAATAGCCGGCGGCCAACTTAAGTTGAGTAGTGAAGAAAGGGAGATTTAAACGTAAACTATACCTTAAGTTCATTATATACGTTTAAATAAAGTTAATTTAACAACAATTTCACTGTGAATTAGTAAAAGTTAGGGTTGATAAACTGGATAGGAAATATTACATCCTACACTATGTAATTCTTACGTTTCTTTTTTTAAGAATCGATCACTAATAAGACAAACTAGGAAATAAGTTTTAAAAACTCAAAATATAAAAAGTAAATTTCAAGCGTATCAATTTTTACAGAATAAAACTGTTATATTTGTTACACCTGTAAAATAATGTAATTTTTACAGTTTTGAAGCAAATAAGAGAAAGTTTTGTCGACCTAAAAATTTAATAGAAAAAATTGTGATGAAAAAATTCATTTTCTGTTATCGTGTTAAACAAAAAATTATTAGGTGATTGAAAGGTTGTTACGGACGATGTTTCAGATAGCTTAAATGGAAGAGCCCTTGGTGCGTATCCAAAAGATCCGGGTTCGATTCCCGGTCCGGGCTGTCCGAATTATTCTTTCTGTTTTCTGATAACCTAAGATATGTTGCGGTAACAAATGAATTTGTTAACATATAACAAATTATAAGTTAAAGTAGCAAAATTTAGGTTATATCAAGTTATTGATATGTTATAACAACAAAACAGTTTCGTTACTATAGCAAAATCTTTAAGTTGATTCGGCAAAATACTTTAGTTGGTATAACAAATTTTTTTGTTGATACAGCAAAATTACTCTATTAAAATGACAAAGTGAATTTGTTGGAGTAACTAAGACAATTTGTTAAAGTAATAAAGAGAATACATAATTTTAAAATATACTATAATCAGCTATAGCTGATTTGGAAAATATTTTGGCAATAAATTAGTTTTGTTATTGCAACAAAATGATTTTGTTAGAGCAAAAAATTGATTTTATGAATTAGCAAATTGGTTTGTTAGTACAACTTGAAACATTTTGTTAACGCAACTGATGGATTTGTTGCTGTAACTACACTCATTTGTTACCAGAACAAATTTTTCAGTTATCCCGTCTTTTGTTATTTCAACAAAATAGTTTTATGCGTGTAGTATATGTTGCGCGCGCAAGCGCGCGTCTGCATATATTAATATGAAATTATATGTATTTTCATGCTTATGAGATATATTTGACCAATCACGTTACGAATAGTTTATTTCCTTGTGGATATTTTCATATTTTTCATCTAAATTATACTTGTGGATGTTGAAAATAAGGTTCCGCGCGATTTTCGTTTCACGACCGCGCCGATGTCAAAATACGATATAGCAGTTGCGCAGAACCCTATTTTCAAAATTAAATAAAAATTACACTGATAAAAAAATTAACTTTACTCAAGAGCCTAAATCTTGAACCAAGAATACCATTTTGAAGAAAATGATTTTTTTAAGTCAAGAGAATAAATTCTTGAGACAAGAAAAATTTACTTAAATCAAGAATAATTTCTTGATTCAAGAATTTATTATCTTGACTCAAAAAAATCATTTTCTTAAAAATGGTATTCTTGGTTTAAGATTTTGGCTTTTTGGCTAAAATTAAATAAAAATTACACTGATAAAAAAATTAACTTTACTCAAGAGCCTAAATCTTGAACCAAGAATACCATTTTGAAGAAAATGATTTTTTTAAGTCAAGAGAATAAATTCTTGAGACAAGAAAAATTTACTTAAATCAAGAATAATTTCTTGATTCAAGAATTTATTATCTTGACTCAAAAAAATCATTTTCTTAAAAATGGTATTCTTGGTTTAAGATTTTGGCTTTTGGCTTTTGAGTCAAGTTAATTTTTTTATCAGTGTATTGTTTTGGAAGCTAGAGATCCGGGAGTCGAGGCTTTTTTTCAGAAATTTCTTCCTCTTTAAATATCTTATTTCCGATTTTGATATCACCTATACACAGAAAGAACAAAAGTCTTGAGTCAAGCGTAAATTTTCTTAAATCAAGAAAATCTTAAGGAAGAATGAAAATTTCTTGAATGGAGTTGAAATTTCTTAAACGAAGTTAAATTTTTTTAAGCCAAGGAAATTTCTTCTTGCTCCAAAATAACTTCGGCCTTCCTTATAATTTTCTTGGTTCAAAAAATTTTTTTTTGTGTAGTTATTCAGTTATTGACGACAAACTAAGATTTTTTGTTTTGTTTCTGTTTTTTGTTAATAACAAATTAAAATTTTTATCAAAAATACAAAAAAAACATTATTTTCAGAATTTAATTTCGCATCGAATGAGTGATTGTTCATATTTTTATCACAATTTCTAAGATTTTTATCAGCAATTTTACACAAAATTCTCACAAAAAATTTCCGTTACTATAATGGAACCATTCTACACAAGAATAAGATCAATTCTTTTCTCTCCATGTACATATATAATCCTCCTCTTTATCAGTAAATATAAAAAAAATTTTTCTTCTTAATAATTTCTTGATGTAATTTATAAAATTTCTAAAACTCTTGTTTTCATTTATTATCCTATTAATAATTAATGAAATAGACGTAGTCGTACACACATGATTCGCTAAACGGTATTTTATGTTCTAGCGTATTACATTTATTTAATATTATTTACGGCGGGTTTTACGACGTCAATGATACGTATACGAAGTCTATCCAATATCAAATATAACGTCGTAACCTGGAAAAGCGCGGAGGGTGGCAGAAGCAATAAATGTACGGCAAACGGCGCTTTTCTCGATAGAGGCCCTTATACAGCAGTACCAGTTCATCTTCCTTCAAATATAGTAACAGGGAGAGGGGCCACGAATATACGTACCTATCGAACGAAATGATATTCATTTCTGGGAATTCCACTCGAGAATGGAACCTATAGAGGAATAACACTTCTTTCCTTACATCTTTTCGACTTTCATTTTATCACTTCCTGACTATGACAATTTTGTATATAGATTTATCTTTACACGTTATTTTCAATTGAATCAAATGACAAACACAATGCTTGGTGAGTTTCCGAAAAATTCAATCAATTTGCTGCAAACATATGAGCTTTTGTTTACTCATCGTTTATTACGACGAAATAATTATTTATTTCAAGCAATATATTATTGTCGGCACACAAGATAATTGTTTTTTTACTGTTGCAGCAGTAATTCTGGACAAATTGAAACATGTGTGGTCGAATAGAAAACATATATAAAATATACGTCTATACATGTGGAAACATGGATAAATATACATACATATGTACTTCTAGTTTATAACCACTCACCCGTTTCATTTTATTCTCTATATGTTCAACCCTTCATAAAATTAAATAGTCTCGCAGTACAAAATAAATAAAAAATAATAATAATATAGAAATATTTTTATGATACCATGACAATTAACTCTTTAGCGATCGATTTTTCAAAAGGTTTGATCCAATAAATTATGTCAGGAAATTAGATGTGTAAAAATAACGCATTGAATTTTTTATAATACTAAAATTATAGCCGACAATTTTTGTACTTTTTCAACAATTAAATTGCAAGTAAAAAATTCGAGTTTGATTTGAAGTAAAAAATTCTTAAAAAATTTTCACGCATTTTTCAAACCTTCTACATGTAAAATTTTTTCTTTTAATTTTTTTTAAATAATTTTTCCAACAAAAAAATTTTCAAATTTCGAATTTGTTTTTCATGAATTTTTTAATGTATCAGTGATTTTATTAACTATTGAATTAAATTTTTTATATCATTAATCATTAATTTTTTTTTTTTAATAATATCATCACAATACATTAATTGTTATTTTTTTAATAGATATTTTGATTTAAGAATTAAATTTTTCGATTTTTAATTAAAAATTTCACAATTCTAAAAAATTATGAAGTTTTGGTGGCCCAAAAAAAAATCACCAATATTTTTTTTTCCGAGTTTTCTATGAAAATATTGCAATTTATTATATTTAAAAAATTCTTTCAGATCAACAAAAAATTTTTAAAGTTTAAAATTAGAATTCTCAATTTTATTTTTAAGTGACTTTTAATTATGATTATCAACGAACGATTATTTTTTTTTATTCACAATTTTTCAGTAAAAAAATATTACAATAATGAAAAATAAGATTAAAAGTACAAAAAAATTAAAGCTTTGAATTTTAACAATTTTTCAAAAATTCCGAATGACCTTTAAACATTTTTTCTACCAAGTAAATCTTTTTTTAAAGGACTTAAAATAAAATATTTTCACAGAAAACTCAGTCGGTTTTTTTGCGCGACTTTATTCTATATTGACTTGACGATATATTACAGTTCAAGAAAACTTTCATTGTTTTTGCATAATTTTTTATGCAAGAAATTTGTAGCAAAATCTCTAAACTGAACTTTTATCATCGTAAGATTGTTAAAAGAATAAAAAGATTAATTTCTGCTCAATGAAGTTACTTTTAAAAGTTTATTAATAAGCATCGATGACTGATAGGATTATAAATTTTGTTTCGTAAAAGATAGTAAGAGTATAAAAACTATAAAAATAGTGTGGATTTTGGTCAAACACGTTACTTAGGCGCAGTAGCGGACGTGGCGGTAGAGAGTATCGTAAGTCGAGACAGGGTTGTGATCTACACTACGTCGGTTTTTGGGGTAGCAAATTCCCCAGAGGCGGTAGGCTAAATATATCCACCCACCTACCAACCCTCAAGGGGAAATGTCAAGACAACATGGCCGACGCCCGTCATTCGGCTATATACCACTGCGTAATATACTACACAAGAGAAGTAGCAAGTAATATATAGGTGCATACATATCTATATCTATATATATATATATATATATATATATTTTTTTTTTTCTAGAGTAGCAACCGATTTTGAGCTTGCAAGGTATAAAATTTTCAGAAAATCGATTTGAGAACAAAATATTTTCATCGATATTGAGAAAAAAATTTTTTTTCGAAAAAATCGAGCAATTTTTGTAATAAAAAATTAATTTTTTGAAAATTTTGAACAATTTTATTCAATAAAATTTTTTCTCACAGTAACTTTTTTTTTTTGATTTGGAAAAAAACAATTTTAAATAGTCAACTTGCTAATTTTAATCTAAAATTTTTTTTCAACAAGAAAGTTGCCAAGAAAAATTTTTATTAAATAAAATTGTTTAAAATTTTCAAAAAATTAATTTTTTGTTACAAAATTGTTTACTTTTTAAATAAAAAAAATTTTCTCAGTGAAATTCTTCATTTCTAATTCGATTAAAAAATTTTTTGCACAAAATTTATTTCAATGTTGTTATGATAAAAATTCAAAGTAATTAATTTAGCAATCATAATTTTCTTGAAAAATTAAATCATTATTTCTTTTTTTTTCCAAGCTTTTATTGGATACGATTTTGATAAAAAAAAAAAATAAAAATTTTGCACCTTAAATTCTATAAATGTAAATTTATATATTAAATAATGATAGTAAAAATAAGAATATATGATGTTTATGCATTTTTTAGTTTGCCATTCGACCTATGGGGCCATGGCATAAATGTTGATTAATAAATAATTAAATAAATAAAAAATTATAACTATTGAATAAAAACAACCCCGAAAATTTCTTTTTTATTGATCTAATTTTCTGAGCGAGATTTAAAAATAAAACAAAATGACAAATTTTAATTTCATAGAAGACTAAAAAAAATAAATGTCAATTTTTTGAACTACTTAATATATAAATAAATAATAATATAAAACCAAAGATTTTCTTTATAGACTTTCTAGCTATGGTTGCTTGATATCAACTCTGGCCTCTCAGCGATATACTCTACCACTTTATTCATTTTCTCGTACCTGCCGAGGCCGAAAAAGTCATCAATATACCATGGTAACTTCTGCTTCTAGCTATCATGTGAGTTTATCCACATACAATGGTATATGTGAGCTTACTTTCTATATATATATATATATATATATATATATATATATATATATATATATATATATGTATAGACATAAAAGTATAGACATATCCTGTGTGGGTGTAGTAAAACCACGAGATGTTGGCGGGAAACTGATGCGAACAAGTCCCTTCTTACACTACCACTATTTCAGTATTGAGTACTTTTTCTTTTTCATTCTATTTCCAAACTCACCCTCGCTCCAAAAACACGCACGCGACAAAACTTTTTCTGTATATATATATGAGGCGGAGTCACGCCTAATCCCGCATGTCAAAATGAAGGTCTCAAGAGACTATGCCAAGAAACTGTGTATATTTAGATGTGGATATAAGTTTGTTGGTAGTTGGCAAAATGTTGATCAAATATTCATCAATATAGGTATAAAATATATACCATGCCAAATCAACAAATTTTTTTGAAATTTATTCAATATAGTTTTTAATATTAACAGCTTGGATATTGAATTCAAAAAACTTCTTTATAAATAGCAAGTTTTACAATTTTTATCATGAATTTTTAGATAAAAAAAATTAACTGTAGTTTCAGTGAAAATTACTAGATAAAATTAAAATCATTTTATCTAAAAATATTTTTTAGAGCCAACATTCGCTTGAACTACCACGTTGTTGATTATAACTCGATAAAATGATAAAAAAGTTGGGAGAACTCCTAGAAGTTCTAACTAAAGCATACTTGGCTTCGGCACGTGCCTGAAACAAGTTAGAAATAAAAATTTCAATTGGTATTAAGTTATAATCGGTTTTGAATAAATAAAATTCAATCGAATGCACTTGATCTTCAATTGACAAGTTGTTATATTAGGTAAGTTCATTCTTCGATTAAGTCCAGACGGAAAAATGAGCTTGTTTATTTTAAAGAATTGTAAATTTATAATTGCTTAATTTTTACAACAGTGAATTTTTTTTAATTTTTCGGTAAATAGCATAAATTATTGTGATAAAAATAATTTGTATGTTATCATAGAAAATTTTGTTGTAATACATTACAAAAAGGGAATTTTTCATGTAAATAGAGGAAAAGTTTTATTGTTAGGATAGTAAAAACGTTTATATACAGAAAAAAAAATTAACTTGAATCAAGTAAATAATTTTTAAGAACTTGATTTTTTTGATTTGAATAGAAAAATTTTTAAACTAAAAAAATTTTCGGTAATTATTTACAAGTGGGGTTAACCTATGCTGGGCCATGTTAAATTTTTTTTTTGATCAAATTTTTTTCAATTGTTCGCTTTTTATGTACTTTTCAAAAAACGATAAAATAGAAATTTCATCCAAAAACATGAAAGCTAAGTTTTTTCCAACTTTTAAAGGCAAAAATGCTATCGAAATATTTATTTTTTTCTTTCACGATATTTTTTATCTTAAATGCGCCGTAAAAACAAGCAGAATTAAAAAAAATTAAGAAAAGTTAATTTTTTACCTAGTTATGGCCCAAAATGGGACTGACCCACCCGACTTGTAAATGGGGCATTCCATGCCAAATCGACCATTTTTGACACCGACCCTTTTCAATTTTTCTGAAATTTTGGTATCTTTCTCTACCCTATTGAAAACAATTTTCAGAATTTTTTCAAATTTTTTTACCCAACCAAAAAAAAGTTACAAGTTATTACAAAAAAACAGCTTTTTTTTTTGTTAAATAACCATAACTTTTTTGAAAATTGACTTTTTGGGATGTTTTTTTTTTTTTGAAATTTTTGTCTTTAAATGTACTTAAAAAAAAAAAAAAAAAATAAAATAATTCGGATTCATATTCAATGTTTTTTTTTAACTTTTTGGAAAAAAACGAAAATTTCGGAATGATTGACATTTTTGATTTTCGATTTTTCTTTTTCTGAAAATTTCAGGGAATTTGCAAAAAATACTGAAGTTTTTTATAAAAAAGAAAAATTGAAAATCAAAAATGTCAATCATCCCGAAATTAAAGTACATTTAAAGACCAAATTTCAAAAAAAAAAAAAACATCCCAAAAAGTCAATTTTCAAAAAAGTTATGGTTATTTAACAAAAAAAAAGCTATTTTTTTGTAATAACTTGTAACTTTTTTTTTGGTTGGGTAAAAAAATTTGAAAAAATTCTGAAAATTGTTTTCAATAGGGTAGAGAAAGATACCAAAATTTCAGAAAAATCGAAAAGGGTCGGTGTCAAAAGTGGTCGATTTGGCATGGAATGCCCCAAATAGATTAGATTATATTTATTTATTTATGCCAAGGTACAACAGCCAAATGGCAAATATAAAAGAATACAATATTTACAGTGAAGTATAGTCTTAAAACTAGACTAATCTATATAAACTAAACAAATTTATTATTATACTTACAAAAGTCCGATAAATACTGAAGAAATTATTTCCAATACAGTTTTCATAATAGTATAGTTTTAATATTAATCTTAATCGAGTTAGCCGAAAAGTTTTATAGAACAACAATACAAAGTAAACTAAAGTTCATGTTTCGAAATTTAGTTATAGTATTTAAGTTTTGATCTATGCTCATACTGCATTTTCATAATTTAACCAAAAGAAAATTATCAAGTATCTAAATCAAACAAGTAATCAAATATCCGATTTTTAAAAATGTCTAAATTCGATGCATTTATAATAAATCATTATTAAAGTAAATAATAATCAAATTTTCTTGATTTAAGGTATTATACTTGATTCAAGAATTTTTCTTTATTCAAGACAATGTAACTTTTAAAAATTATTTTCTTGGTTCAAAAAATTTTCTTTTTCGTTGTATTAACATCGAAATGTCTTTTATATAAAAAAGTTATTTTTACAATTCTGTAATAGTGAAAATTAATACAACATATTAATTTTGTCCCTTTAAAAAATCTTAAGAATTTTCCGTTTTTTTTCTTTGTAAAATATTTTTATTCGAATATCGAGATATATAATATCGAGTGTCTTATTAGAAGAATCTAAATAAATTCTACAATAAAAAAATATGTAAGTGGGTTTACTATTTGTGCGATCTTTCCCAATTGGTATGAAGGTTAAAAATTTTTTTCTCTTAAAACGCGTACACGCAGGGGTTAGGAGTATAAAGTCACTCAATTATTCAAAACGTCATCCCACCGCGTTAGAGATCCCTTGCACGCATATAACGAATAACGTGTTCCAAGATTCACTTTGTTTTTTTTTATTTTAGTTTCCCTCTTAGCTTTATTTATTATTTTTATCCGTTTTGTTTTCTTTAACACACGCAAGTATCAAATAAAGTTGGTAAAATTTTTTATTAACCATAAAGAGTAATTCTAAATAAGTAGTACACAATTGAGAGTAGTACGCAGATAAATTTGTGCCCTTGAATAAAACAAAAAGAAAGGGAAAAGGAAAAATTAAACATGAAAGAAAAAAATCAAGTACTTGAGAAAAAATGGGAGAACAGTAGTGTGATCGCTGATGGGTGCCGCGAGCAGCGCTTGTGCAAGAGACAACGGAGTAGAAAGAATGAACGAATAGTAGATGCGGAAAAGAGAAAACGAATCCCTTGGGACTATCGACTGCGCGCTGAGTCCGGTGGGGCAAGTCGATACTCCAGGGACAAACTCTACTCCCACTCAAACTTTTCTTCCCTGTACTACTATTACTCTGCTTCTTCCTCTTTGTCCTTATATTTTAGCCACTCGTCACCTCTTTCTCTTAAACTGGCATTCAACTTTTGAACACTTTACGCACGCGCCTTGTCTATACACAACCTAAACCTTAATATTTACTTTTTCTTCTTATAAATAAGTACATCAATCATAAAATGATAAAAGAATTTTATAACTTGTCTTCGTACATTTTTATTACAATTATGAGTTTATTTATTTTTAGTCAATCAGTGTCGTTAAAAAAATACACTCCGAATAATAATAATTACCCAGAAAAAAATATAAAACATAATTAGATATAATCATGCGTTCATTTATGATTACAATCAGATTATACTCAATTATATATAAATTTTTTTTTGCTAAAAGATAGAATTTGATTTTTGATATTAATTTACGTAAATTATAAACCAGTCTTACAATAACATTAAAATTAATTAAACCTACTTACTTAGCTCAGAAAAAATTCATTATATTACAATGTAAAAAATAATTATGACAAATGAAAGTTAAATTAAAATTCAAAGCATTAATCTTTATTAATTTTTAGATACTGTTCGAGAATAATTAACTGCCGATTTTGGATGTCTAAATTTTTACACTGAAAAAAAGTATTTTTCCACTCACAATATTTCTTCTGAGAAAAAAAACTTGGTATTGCTCTACTAACAATACGGGGTATTTTGCTCAGTACTATACGTTTACTGCTCTGAAGTATGCCTATATACTGATTATCACAATACTTAAATTTACTATAGTCAGAATACCGAATGCAAAATAGAATTATTATAATCTCACTTTACTGATATAATTTCATTTTTTAATAAGCATTTAAATTAATAAAAATTGAAATTATAAGTGTAATGATAAATCCCGAGTCGAAAAATTTAAACTGATTTTAAGCTAAATGATCTGCATTTGAACTTATTGATCTGTATTTGAACTTTAAAAAACATTTTTATCGGTATTTCATCTACTATTAAAATTATTTTTGATCTGTTTTAAGTCTAAATAACCTTTTAGTAAAATAATTGAGCAACTATGAATATTTTATGCTGTTTCTAATCTAATGAAACTAAAAAGTTTTAAAAGTTTGATCGGTTTTTAGTCTAGTTAATTTGTAGGTGGACTTTATATATTGTTTTCAAATTCAATATGAAATCTTATACTGTTTTTGATCTACAATTTTCACTCTAAATGTTCGAAGGCCAAAAGTCGACTAAGATGGTGACTTATAATTTTTTGGACTTAAAAGTATTTCATTAAAAATTATAAGTCGCATTTATTTAAAAAAATAAATTAATTTATAATATATTCATGCGCTCTCTTGTTTTATAAACTGAACGTCGATTATAACCTTACATCTGTCATATTTATTTGTCATAGCTCAACATTTCATGGATTATGAAAGTTTTGTAACTGCGAATATTAGTTGCAGTGATAACTAATAAATTTGTATTAATATACGTTTATAAAATAGTTCTCATCGTTTAATTATGGATCTAATTCTAGAGTTTTCTAATTATCGTTATTAAACACGCAATGTGAATACATCGAGACAAGATTAAAATGTTGACAAGATTAATGTTAAATTTTATACTTTCACGCATCATTCAATGAGCGGTATTCACTATTTGGTAGTGCGAAGAATACCGTTTGGTATACATTGCACTACGAAATAGTGAATGGTCACTATTTCAGTTTCAGAGAATGAAAAGCCGTGCCCTGTAAAGGATCTTCGAGGACATGAATAAAATAATAATAAATAAATATATTATTATTAATATTATTATTATCGAATTCGTAAAAGGTCGGTTTTTGATCTACAGGCGATGAAAACCGACTAAAAATTATAGAACGTTTTGGTCTGTTTTTGACCTTGATGCGATCAGAACCAGCTAAATGATTGTGACGAAAAAAGTCTGATTTTGGTCTTGAAACAATAGAAAACAATTTTATTATAACATTAAAAATGATCTGAAATAGGTCTGAATTGTGAATAATACGGGCAAAAACAGATTAAATTCTCATATAAAATAGATACACATAATAAAATTAAATTGAATGAAAAATATTAAAAAATTTTATTAATCATAAAACAGACTAAATTTTTTGACCCGGGATGTTAATTTTAAAGTTGTATCAGGAATTATAATTACTTATAATAAATTGTTTAAATTTATTTTCTGAGTATATATTATAAATACAGTGGACATCAATATAAACAAGACAACATAGGCGGGAAAACTCGGCAGTATTACTGCTTAGAGTATAGATCTCAACACAAAAAGAAAAATGTTCATGAATCAAGTATATAATTTTGAACAACTCAATCTTCTTGATTTGAGTCGAAAAATTCTTGAACTAATTAAATTTTTCTTGATTTAAGGAAATTTTACTTGATTCAAAAATTTTTCGTCTTGATTCAAGATAATTTTCCTCTTCAAAATTATTTTCTTGGTTCAACAATTTTTCTCTAGAATTAAATTAATTTTTTTTTCAGTGAAACTAAACTCGGTATTGCACGGAAAAAAAAATATTGTTAAAATGACTATCCAACGTATCCTCAAACGACGTTTCCTTAAAATAACAATCCGGATTTCTAATTTAAGGATCTGTATAGTTGAATTAACTAAATGTAACGCTAAAATAATGATATGGATCGTCATTTTGATGATACGCTGTATAGCTGAATTGGCTATACAGCGTATATCTCTAAAAAAAAGTGACTATACGGCGTATAGTCAGAATAACGATACGTATCCTTATTCTAACAATATTTTTTTCTCCGTGTGCTCTGAAAACTAAACTGGTATTTTTATAATCACAATACGTAATTTTACCATAAGAAAACTCTCTCGATATTATTTTGTATACTGATAGGAACAATTTTTTTGTTTTCAGTGCATTACCTTAATAAATCTATTAAAATTATGGTGATTAATGAATTTGATGAAGAAAGTAATTCAATTAATACAAATCAAGCTTTTATGAAAAAAAATAGCATTTTTTTCTATTTTATACAAAAATATCGATTAAAATTGTTCACTAAAAAAATTAGAACAATTTACTCAAAGCAAAAAATAAAATTGTTTCTGTAAAGACAAAAATAAACATGCAAGTTGAGAATCTTCTGTAAAATAAGTCCTTTTTTCGAGTATTGGTGATAGCGGCATTATTAGTACGCTTTTTTAGTGTTCTTGCAAAAATTGAGGAAGCAATTAAAATTTCCAATTTTTTAATAGGCTGTATTTCAGAGTAAAATAATCTTCCAGAAATCAGCAAAAGCATTGTAAAGCTTGAAAATTCTAATTTTCAGATTTGTCAGCTAAGAATTTTTCAAAGCTTTTATTATCATGCAATTTTATAAGAAATATTGCGAAAAAAAATAAAAAAATTTTTTTTTTGGTCCATGAGCTTTAATTTTTCTCAACTATGCCACCACATGTACTTAATAGTCTGATAATTCAGCTTCAGCATATAGCATGTATCTTATCATCGCAAATATCTTTGTATGGTAATAATGTTATTATTTCCTATAAAAATAAGAAAATTTTAGTACCTTCACAGGCGCCATGTTAATAGGACAGGACGCCGTAGCGGACCATGCAAGAGTTGCCATGGCAATGGCTCACATGGGGAGGGTATATTCACCCTCTCTTATATACAATCCCTCTTTCACAAGTACCAAGATGATAATAATACCGCCTGCCTTTCCTATACCTCTCCACTACGATGTTACTATTTTCAACTGTGTCTAACACATGATAACATTCATACAATTCATATACAAGTAGTATGACCATAAAACATACCATCCACAAGTTATGCACTTCCAAGGACAAAAGTTCTGTAGTTGTTTTTATTGTTAATAATAATATCTCTGGATTTAAGTAATCTTATAAAAGAATTTATTTTTTATGTCAAGTTTTTAACTTTTTTTAATCAAAAGCTAATTTTTCAATTTAAAATATGTTAATTATGTAATTGATTTTTTAAATAATTTTTTTTGCATTTAAAAAAGTTATTGAGGTCATTTTTTATATTAAAGTAAATTTTCTCAAAATATTTTTTCTATTTTCATTTTTTTTTTAATTCTTAAGCTACTACTTTAATTTTTTTCAATAAGTGACATTTTTAATTTGCAAAAAATTTTCTCCAATTTTTTTTATAAATCTATTTTTTACCGAAAATTTATGAGCGATTAAAAAAAAAATTGTAATTTAAAATGTCGATAATATTATTTTATATATTAAAATTACTTTAAGTAGTAAAAATTTGCTTTAGTCAGACACAAAAAGTAGTTTTAACAATTTTTTAAAGTCTAACTCAGTAAAAAAATTAAATAAGAACATAATAGCCGACTTAATAATACTTTTCCAAAATTTTTACATTATAATTGTGAATAATTATTAAAAAAATAAAAATATAGTTTACTTTTATTTTTACGATAATTAAAAAAGAAAAAATTCTTTCCGTGTACAAACAAACAAATCAACTCATCTTGCACTTAGGCTAATTTCATTTTTGTAGCTTACACGGTATAATATAATATTGAAGCATGAATTACTGCAGTATTGTCAAAGAACAACCCTTTGATGTCAACGCGAGTTTGCGAGTGCAAGTTCTATAAATCAGTTATGCGTGTGAGTAGATTACTCCTTTCACTTAGGAGTCATTACTCTCAAAGGAATCTCTCGTACAAATCTCAAAATTATATTCAATTGAACCTATTAGTGTAAACTTTATAGAGCTTAACGCATCATAAATTTTTAATGTATTATCAAGTCAAATTTAATTTGACGTATTTGTTAGAGTTACAACTTTTTGAAGAGATTTTATACTGAAATACAATTAAAATTATCTTTTGCTTCGAAACTTTGAGCTTTAATGCCTGTTCACCCGAGCAAAACAAGACAATTTCGGACCGATGCAAATTTCGGTGGGCAGAAACTTATCAGTATCGTCCCTAGAGAAGAGCATGAATTGTCTCTGCCCACGGTGTTATAGTTTCTGACTTCATTTCAGTTCTGTTGAAACTTCATTTAATTATTATGGAGTTAAAAATTATTAATAAAATTGACAGATGGATTGAGACATATTTTATTTCGTAAAAAAAATTCATATAAGGTAAAAACCCCCATTATTGACACTATAAGAGTGATCTTGAATATTTGAATTTTTTTATCGTGTTTCAAATCAATATTGTCAACTTTTTTTTTATAGGACACCTGAATCATTGTTTTTACTTATAGAAATTAATTGATTAACTTTAATAGCAATACATTTAATGATTATTATATCAACTTAAAACCAACAGGTTGAATGTATGTATTATTGACAGCGCAAAAAATTCAAAGAACCGATTATTGACATACCATTGACCCTATTGTTGACAGGTTTTTTATTACAGTTAAATTTATATTAACAATAATCATTTTTACTAACTAATGCAATACTATCAATAATTTTTATTACTTTTAAATTCGTTTAAGACCTAGCTTTTCTATATTTTTTACCAGGTTTGTTTTTAGCAATTTTTTCTAGTCTCAAATACTTTGATTCTTATAAAATCACATGACAGTATGTAAACATTAATACGTTGATATGTATGTTGAGAGGGTAAGGTTACCTTACATGATGGCCTATGTCGTTAGTTGACGCAAGTTAATTTTTGTGTCTCCATCATTGACATCCGCTATTTTAAAATTAATTTTAACTTGATAAAGTATAAGTAAATGACTATATAGTTATTTAGACTATAAATAATCTAAAATAATTTTAAACAATGCAATTACATAAAAAAACATTGAGAAATCTGGATTTGAAAATAAGGTCTCTCTTAACGATATTATTAAGAAATTACAAAAAATGAAATTTTTTTGCGGTAAATAGTTTATACCTTGGAATTAAATTTTACTATTTTTTAATTTTAAAAATATGTAAAATTGTCATGAAATATCAACAATTGTGATTATTAACAGATTTATTTTATAATGAAATAATAAAATTAAATAGG
>CAJNRD030001114.1:9195482-9209107 GCA_905319865.3 Cotesia congregata
TATATATATATATATATATATATATATATATATATATATATATATATATCTTATCACGTGTATAAAGAGGGTTTACAGTCATGGTTCAAAGTATATACTCTCACCCGCATAAGACGTATTACTGGGTTATGAATTATGGAGTATCTCGGTATAGTAGCTCTCCAAGCTTCTTGAATAGCTTCCAAGATCTTTAGCTAGCTATCTCATGATTTCAACTAAACTGTGTGTATATACCTTATATAGCTTCTTTTTTTACTAATATCATGCTTTGCCAACGACTAGATTCACCTATTTTCAAATTTTTCATTTTTTTGAGCCAACAAAATATTTTTATTTACTTTGAAAAAATTCAAGTTCTATTTCCGACCACTGGGTGGCGTTCGCAACAATGCTGATCTACAGAGACTCTACTTTACCGCGTATTTTATAGACTAGGGCGCAAAGTGTGCCTCCCCTTCGTTTTCCTAAAAACATATACTCGATATTATGGTTACACATTTCAATATTATAGTTATCGAATTAATTCAGACTATAGCTTATTTATTATTCACAATTCAATACACTATACCAAAAAATATGACCCACGTAGTTATCCATGTATCGCCAGCCAGCTTATGATAGTTTAAGGTCTACCTAAAGGGTAATGGAAACTGGTTAAACATTAAATATCCCCGGATACTTCGCTAACCCCTTATGCTTGTATACCTAAACTCTCTCAGTTGCGTAAAGTTATCTGGACATGAACTTGCAACAAAAAATGTGTTTACACAACAAGAATATATGTGCATAGCCATATGTGTGCAATATGTACATCCATCGATAATAGTAGTTGCATAGAATATACTCATGCATAATATCGCTTGTACTCATATCAATATAGACATCTATATCTATATATACATTTTACTTTCGAAAGGTGAATTTCAGTAAACATTCTTATTAATTGACATTTGAAGTTACTTCTTTATTATGCACTTCGGTCTATAGGCTTATTTTGGTATGTACTCAGTATGGGCGCTTGTTTCCGGGCCATTTCATGCTCATATAGTTTCTGCTGATTTATCAAAGTTAATGTAACTCGCTGACTGCAATGCTCGTGAAAAATTTTCATGTATACCTAGATCATATGGCATGATTTGGTGATATTTGGCAAATATTTTCTATTTTTTTTTTTTATAAATGTGTACGACAATAAATAAACAAAAATTGATTAGTACACGATTTAATAAGAAATTGATGTCACATGAGCTCCTTAGGAGTGTAAAATAATATTTTTTCATATTTTAATGTTATGAAAAACAATGCAAAAATAATACATAGTATATAAGTATGAATAATATTTTTTTTTTCGAATTTTGTCTATATGGACAACTCGTGTTCATTTTAGATATTATTTATTTTTATAGATTTTAATTTTGTTCTATATTCATTTATAATATATTTTTATGAAAAATTTATTGCAAAAAACTAAATTATTCTTTGGGTAAAATAATGTTTTTTTTTTTTTAGTTTTAAAATATATTTATTGAATATTCATATTTACATATATATTTATACATACTCTGTACAATTCATATACTTTATTTAATTTCATTCATATTTCCTGGCCATTTTTGGCTTTAGCTTATATTAAAATTTTTTTTTTAATTTCATTTCAATGATAATAGTTACTATAATTTTTTTTTTTTCATAATATAGTTTAGTAACAGCATTTAGGGAAAAATTTTTTTTAATTAAAAACCTACATGGCTAAAATAATGATTTTTTGTTTGTAATTAAATACTTCAAACTTACCTTTCTGGTAATGAGACAATTTAGCGATCGTGCGCCATCTGTTGGAAATTTTAAACACTAATTTTTTTTTTAATTATATATAGACATGGACAGCCATATTAAGTCTGATAAGAGTATATTAAATCATATTAGAAAATATCAAGCCGTATCAAGGTTAATATGGCTAAATATGTCCATATATGGCATGATATGGCCAATTATCGATGTTAGGTAATTTAATTGAATTTATTAAAATTATATCTGGACATATGGAACAGGTTAAACTTAAAAATATAATAGAATGTCATTATCGAAAGTGAAAAATATAACATTTACTGATAATAAAAAACTTATACGAATCAAATTGTATATGAAACAAAGATTTTATGTTAGTGAATCCAAGCTACTTGTCTAAGTTTTTATGTGAATCTACGTTTTGAAAAGACAGCATGACTTACGTGTACTGAAAATCGATAGATATAAAACAGCAGTATATATTTCGCCGACAGGATGAAGTAGAGTAGGTGATGCGGAGGATGAGAGAAACCGAGGTATAACGTTAGGTAGTTGGCAGTAGGATGGCTTTTGATAGTAGGATGAGAGGCTACCAGATTGTATATATATATATATATATATATATATATATATATATATGTGTAGACTTTCGAATCAAAGGTATTTCCCGAAGTACCGTGACGAGTTGAGCCAGAAAAAAGATACATTTCACGAAATTCGCGTCGTAACAATACAAAATATACGGCTAGAACAAAATTCGATAAAGAATCTTTTGACAATTTTGATAATGAATATTCAAAATTAACAGAATCAAAAAAAAAATTCGCTTTACATTAATACAGAAAAAAATATTAAAACTAAACTCATGCACGTATCAGATGTTTTAGCAGCGTTGAATTTTATCGATAAGGGTTGTGCACGCGGAATATACACGTTTAGGGTAAACAGAAAGTCGAACCAATTCAATCAAACCTTGCGAGCAATAAATCATCTACTCTGCTTGCACGCACACCCTACCATTTGTTTATACTCGTGTACCAATTAGCGATTGCTACATGTTCGACTTTTTTTTGTATGCGAACACGCTTAAAATATCTAAGTTTTTTTTGTATATCCATAATTGAACAATTTAATTATGTAGGTAGCAATAGTGTTATTGTTATTTTCGGCTGGACCCTACATCGAATATTTTAATAGTGCATGAAGAAATATACAGAACAGAATTTTTACTTAAATAAAAACAATTTTCATATTCATACTTTAATTTCTGATCAAATGAAATTCTTTTTCTTAACTTATAAAAATAACGTAGTTGTGTGTAATTAAGAGAATAAGAAAAATTTGGTCTCCAGCGTATTTATATGATAGAATGAGTTTTTTAAATTAAATTTAGTATCATTGGAAAGGTCGAGACCTGAATTAGTGCCTTTTCAATGTTTCATATTATGCTTTTCTAAAATAGTTCATTTATTTATGATAAGTTTTCGAAGTAGTTACAAATAGATTCTAATTTAGCGATAAACAAAATTTGTTTATTTATTTATTTTGTTTTGTACATATCAATGTGGTTGTATGTCAAAAATTAATTATACACGGAGAGAAAAATATGGAAATCATTCCTATAATTTTCATGAAATGTTTTCTTATACCACTTTAGGAGCGATTACTTAAATTATGGGAATTGTACCCATAATTTTTGGGAAATGTTACTATAATTATGGGAATGGTTTCTATAATTACAAGAACGATACCTATAATTATAACTGTAATATCGGCATGATTCCCATAATATATAGGAATGGTTCCTGTATATTTGTGACTTCGATAACCACTTTAAAACATTTGAAATTACTAGTAATTTCGATTATTTTACTTGCTTCCCAATAACATCATTTGAAATATGTAAAATAAGTAATATTGTTCATATAAACAATAAAAATTACATACCCAAGAGTTGGATTTCATAAATATTCAACGTAGGTATTGTAAATAAATAATTTGTTTTTAAAATAAAATCTATTTTGCTCCTCTAATTGTATAGTGAGAAAATACCCCTTTTATTAGAGAAACTAGAATTGCTACAATATTTTTCAATATTATCTAACACAATAATAACTGAGTTGGAATAAACAATTTAAGATTAAGTACACACGTGAATAAAAATTATGAAAAAGAAATTTTTTCACTCTAGTGAAAGATCAATTTTTATTTACAAAAACAAATTTATTAGCAAAAAAATATATAAAAATTACTTTATATTTTTGAAGTGATTGCTTTATTATTATGAATATAAACATTTTTCTATTATTATGTGCGTCAATCCCATAACATTATAGGAACCATTCCTATAATATTATAGGAACCATTCCCATAAAGTTATAGGAACCATACCCATAATATCGCGCTACTGATGCCATAAGGGCGTATCTCGAAAAAAATACCCTTGAAAAGCCATAAGGGCGTATAAAAAATTTTTTCCGGGAATCGACGTAGTTATGCCTGAAACGGGCAGAAATGCAAAGAAAATTTTGGTACGCCCTTATGGCACCCGGGTGATACGCCCTTATAATGGCATTTGTAACGCGATATATTGAAGCTATTCCATTATTGTATAGCAACGTTTCCAATAAACTGTGGGTATGGTCCCCATAATGAGCATAGGATTGATACTTATAATGATCATTTTATTATAGGAACCATTCCCATAATTTTTGGAAAGGTTCCTATAAATTTCTCTCTGTGTATAATTAAGAAACTAAGAAAAATTTTTTAACAGGTTTATCTTTATCATAAATTGAGTTTGATATTTTTTCAGCAATAGTCATTTATGATTTAAATAATTGAGAGAGTAAGGAAAATTTTGTGACGAGCATATTATTATTTTTAAAGGAATTTTTATAATTTAATTTGGTATCATCAGAAAGGTCTTGATAAGAATTGGTGCCTTTTGGTTTTATAAATTTTTTAGTAGTCCATTTTTAAGTCAAATTTTTGGAAGAGTTTTGAATGGTTTGTTGGTTCTATAAATTTGTACGGTCACATTTGTCTATTAAATTATTTGTAATTGATCCTGTGAAAGCACTGTGATTTTTAAAATTTATTTAAAAATTATCCAAACTACTAGTGCACTGATAGAAGGATTTCTTAACATTTAATACTAAGAAATGATGTTTAAGAAATGATTTCTTAAATACAAAGAAATCTTCTTAAATGTTAAGAAATCCTTCTATCAGTGTGTGATTATAAATATCAAAAAATCATTAAGCCAAAGTTTTCTTATTCATAATCCGTAAATTTGGGCAGTCACATAGTGACTGTAGGTTACAGTTACTAGCATTATATTAAACAAATAACTCTTTGTAGTAAATAAGTAAATTTTTATGATGACAAAACGTAGTACAAGTGTTCAAATTACGTTCAAAACTCGTTCTAAAAAGTTTTAAAACTAAAACTACGACTGCACACTTGAAATAACTAAATTTCTGCGGAGATCTAGTGCTAGCGAGACATAAAGCTTTAAAGGGAAAAAATCTAATAGACTACTGACGCGGAATCGAGTTTAGACCCTCTAAGAAACTAACGCTCGCTTCGCGAACCGATTCTGTGTACCATCGATAGATATCACCCTATTCCGAGAATAAAATTCTGTTCACATTTGAATCACCTAGGTAATACAATCTATTAGCTCGCCCTAACAACAGCCAATGCCTCTGATGTTTTGCAGTGACATTTTTTTTGTATGCTAGCATATTTATTTTTATGAGCTCTAGAATATTTGAGAAAAAAAATATTTTCTTATCCAGAAATTTGAAAATAAAACAATCAAATTTTTGATCCTATTTGTAGAATACAAAATTTTCTTTTTGTATACTTGAGTACATATACATATGTTTATATTGACACACTAACTATAGAACGTAAAGTATTGACAGAAGACCAAAAAAAGATGTACGTAGTCTACTGGAGTGATCATTCGTTTTGATAAGTCGGTATACAATAGACCGAATATAGACGTACTATTTATACTTATCTTTTCAGTGTATTCTGCTAGCTATGTTAGATAAAATCTTTACTTTTTTAGGTATTGTAGAATAAACTAAATTATTTTGAATGCAACTTTATACTTTGCAAAATTGAAACCTTATTTTTTAACTCTAAGTTGAAAATTTTTTATAATTGAAATTCCATTCTGACTATTTTTTGAATTTGTACAAAAATTTTTATAGTTTTTAAAAGTATTCAAAAGTTATTTTACACCGAAAAAAAAAAATTTATTTGAAAAAAATAATAAATTAATTGATTTGTTTAGAATTTTGAACAATTTTATTTTTTAACTGAAGAATTGTAAATTCCTGTTGCAGTAACTTTCTTGTTGAAAAATTTTGTTATATTTAGTAAACAAAAAAAATATTTTGGATGAAAATTCACAACTTATCCATCTAAAACTGTAGTTTTTCAAAATAAATTTTGTGCAAATATTAAAAAATTTTTTTAGTCGAATTAAAGATAAAGAATGTCACTAAAAAAAAAAATTTTTTTTTTTTTTTAAATAAGCAATTATTGTAAGAAGCAATTATTGGTTTAATTTGTTAAAAATTTTTAACACTTTTATATAATAAAAATTTTTTTCATTAACTTTTTTGTTGAAAAAAAAAATTTATATTAAAATTAGCAAGTTGTCTATCTAAAATTGTTTTTTTCCAAATAAAAAAAAAAAAATTTCCGACAAAAAAGTTACAGTAAAAAAATTTTTACTTCTTAAGCTGAGAAATAAAATTGTTCAAAGTTTTCAAGAAATTTATGTCTTGTTACAAGATCGCCAATTTTTTTCAAAAAAAATATTTCCTCTCAGTTTCAAATTTCCAAATAATTTTTTTTTTAAATCGTCAAGCTTTTGAGCAATTTAAACTGTTAATAATTCATTTAATTCTCTCTAAATTTCCTCAAAATCTCACCGAGATAACATATAGGGGCTGATAAAGGGTTAAACAGAAATCTCCAATCAAGAATGAAAAAGTAGCGCTTAAAAACTAACTATCCTATAATGTAGGACATTGCTAAATACTTGTAATGGAGTTTGTAGAGAACCGTGAAACGCTTGTTCAGTCCTAAAGGTCGAATAGGTATGAGGGTATGGCGGCAGGTTTTAATCTAGAGAAATGCTGAATAATACAGACAGGTAGAGAGTAGCGATGGAGGTAGTGGCGGCACCGGGGGCTCCAATTGGCTTATGCAGTATTCAACGCAAGCTTTCCAGCCGCTAGTACCTCTCGTCTTCTCTAATTAAGTTTTGCTTCGTGCTGAAGAGCGTTAAACACATTGTCAACCATTTAACTTTTTCAACAACAGTCTGTTAAAACTAACCACGTACAATGATTGTTTTTTCTTTGCTTTCCAGGTTCTTTCTCAAGTTCTTCCTCAAGTGTAACCAAAATTGTCTCAAAAATGCTGGCAATCCGAGAGATATGCGACGATTTCAGGTCAGTTATTTTACTTTTTATGGCTAATCTTTTATTTTATCAACTTTGCCTCTTTACTATGTTACCTTCCATCTACGTCGATCAAATTACATCCAGCGAATCTAATCCGATAAATTTAGATCTGATTAAAATCATCGGTATAAGAAGTGATTTGAACGAAGTAATAGGATGACCTCATTTCTACTTAATTTAACAACGCTAAAGCAAATTACCCGTCCGAGTATTTTTAACTTACTGCCATGAAAAATAATGATTTAAAAAAAAAGTATTTTTCTTCTCACAATATTTCTTATGCTGAAAATAAAACTTGGCATTGCTTTACTAACAATACGCGTTATTTTACTCACATGGAAAAAAATAAATAGTAAATGCAACATGATGCAGTCTTGGTAAATAAACATGATGAAATCATGTTGCAGCCACATGATTTTTCATGCTTCAGCTGCATGAAAATCATATTGCGACAGCATGAGATAAATCATGTGGCAGCAACATGATTTTTATGTAACCTTAATAGCATAAAATTAAGCTGCAACAACTAAATATTTATGGTTCAGAAAAATTACTTATTATCGAGCAACTATAGATTTTTTCGGATTTATAATATTTACAAAATTTATAATATTTATAAAATTTACAAAATTTATGCAATAGCGAACGATGTTTTTCTTGTCATCTATGGTATAACACCGATAGCATTTGATCGTCATTATCATGCGTGGAATGTAAAAATAAATAGTCACGCTAATTATGTAAGGAACCTTAATTTTTTACCTCCAATTGTATCTTGTCTATCGATAAAAAAAAGCTTGAATTATGTTGCAACAAGACACTTAATTTGAAAATAATAATAATTTAATTACTTTTATCATAAACCAAAGCTATTGGTAATAAAAATTGTATAAAATTTGAATAAACTAAGATATCGTTCACAAATTGTATAATTCGATAATTTACTCTTATTTTTTTCATCTGCAATATTATAAATCCGAAAAAATCTAGTTACTTTAAAATAACGAATGTTTCTGAAGCATAAATATTTAGTTGTTGCAGCTTAATTTTGTGCTATTAAGGCTACATGAAAATCATGTCGCTGCCACATGATTTTTGTCATGCTACCGCAACATGATTGTCATGTAGCCGAAACATGACAAATCATGTGGCTGTAACATGATTTCATCATGTTCATTTACTGTTTATTTTTTCCGTGCAGTACTATACATATACTGCTCAAAAGTATACCTATACTGATTATCACTATACTTCAATTTACTGTAGTCAGAATATCGAATGCAAAATGAAATTATTATAACCTCACTTTACTGACATGATTTAATTTTTAATAAGTATTTAAATTAATAAAAATTAAAATTATAAGTGTAATAATTAATGTTAATTTTAAAGTTGTATCAAGAATTATAATTACTTATAATAAATTGTTTAAATTCATTTTTTTAACATAAATTATAAATACAGTGGTCATCCCATAATAAAATTGAGATGAAATGTATGTGAAACCAATCTATTCGTGTTATGATTGGTCGAAAATAAATATTCTCATTCTGATTGGTTGAAAGTGAATATACTATACATAAACGACACATAAATATACCATGATAATAAATATGAGGCGCGCGCTTGCGCGCGAAAATTAAATTCTAGTCAATATAAACAAGACGACATACGCGGGGAAAATTCGGAATTAACTGTAGTATTACTGCTTAGAGTATAGATCTCAAACTAAATTCAGTATTGCTGTGAAAACTATACTGGTATTTTAATATAATCACAATACGTATTTTCACCATAAGAAAATTCGCTCGATACTATTTTGTATACTGATAGGAATAATACTTTTTTTCAGTGCATTATCTTAATAAATATATTAAAATCATAGTGATTAATAAATTTGATGAAAAAAGTGATTCAATAAAAAAAAAAAAATCAAGCTTTTATGAAGAAACATATTTCACAGAAAAATATTGATTATAATTGCTCAGTTAAAAAATTAGAACAATTTACCTAAAGCAAAAAACAAAATTGTTTTTGTAAAGACAAAAATAAACATGCAACTTGAGAATCTTCTGTAAAATAAGTTTTTTTTCGAGTATTGGTGATAGCGGCATAATTAGTATGCCAGGAAACTTGTGTAATTTAAAAGCTAGCAATTAGGTCAGTGCATGGAATAATCACCACCCTTTTTTTCCATCTTTTTCCATCCTTAATCTTTTATGTACCGCTTTTATGTACATTTTTATAAGCATTCAAGCTAAATGATTGATTAATGATTCGATTTAAAAAATAAAATTGACTTTAAATGAATTACTAAGTACCGTTAAATGCCTGAAATAAAAAAAAGTATTAAAAATGCTATGCAAAAAAAATGAGTGTCAACTTTTTTCATGTACCACGTCCTTTTAAATATACAAGGCCATAAAAAGTACCAGCTGAATTAAAATATTTACCGCGTACTTTCGAATCTCTTCCGGAATTGCTTATTGCCAAAAGTTGCAAATTAAAATTTTATTTTCCCCTTCTCGGAAAGTTCATTGTATTAAACTTTTTTTTTTTATTTTTGTTTCTCATGAAATAAAAAAAAAACATTTTTTTTTCCTATTAATTATTTATTACGGCTCTAATAGTAAAATTGATAATTTATCTAAAAAGGACACATTATAAATAATTTTTTATTTTATTTCAATAAAAATTTATATTAAAAAGATAATTTATCTTCTTTGAATTAATATACCGTAAAAATTTTATTTTTAGGTTATCATTTCAACACAAGTGGGAGTAGACGGTCCACTACTTGCTGTTTCGGATAATATGTTTGTCCACAATAACAGTAAACATGGGCGTAGAGCTAAGCGGTTGGATCCAAGTGATCACGGAGAGTACAATAGTAAGTTTATATAAATTATCTCATACTTATTAGCGTGTTTTATCAATCGAAAAAATAAATATTTTCGTTCAAATTGAGAGTAAGAATTCTCACCGATGAGTACTACGCGAATCATGCTTCCAGAATTTAACAATCTATTCCGGAAATTTGTTTACTCCAGCTAAGTTTATATAATGACAATTCATTTCGGTATGTTTGCAGAATTGATTTACTGCTTCGCAGACTGTATGATGCATTACAAAGGTGATTATGCAATCTGATAATCAAGTTCAAGCGATAAAACAAATAAAATATGAATTTTAATTAAAATATGATCAATGATTTTCGTTTATTACTATCTAAAGTACGTTTATAGCTTGATTAGGTCCACCTTGATAATTTTATTTTTAAATTATGTTTACGAATTCTAATTCAGATAGTTTATGGAAATAAATACGTGATTAAAGAACATAAATATCAACGATTGGTACGTTTCATGTCATACAGCACTAATGCTGCAAACTATTAAAATTAATGATTAACCGATTGGTCTGTCATGTAAAACGATCGTAAAAATAATTTTAATGAGCGTAGAGTTCATTTACTAAATAGTCAATTCATTTTATTGACAATTGGAAGAAGATCAAAATATTTTCCTTATTTGCTTTATTGATTTTGTAATTTCCGTACGGAAATAAATGATTTTTATAATTTACTGTTGAATTATTACAAAAAATTGTAGGGATAATCCGATAATAAGTGTGAGTATAAATCTGTGTCCGTACTGATGTGAAGCAAAGCATGTGCTCGTCAAATGCTCGTTATTTGACGTTAATCGACCAACTAAAAAAAAATGACCGCCGGTCATTTTTCGAATTAAATTATTGCAATTTAATTTAAAAGCTAAATTGAAAAAATTTTAAAACTTGACTAAAAAATGACCGAAAAATTTTAGACGGTCATTTTCCATTTAAGTAGTTGAGCAAGCTTTTTGGCAGTTATCGTGACCACGCCACTTTTCATATAGACATCGGACACCGGACGTCCACGGGATAATTTTTTTAAACATTTTTTTTATTTATTTAAAAGGCAAAATGTCTTTTTAAAATGTCATGAATGTTGAAACTAGTGTTTTTCCCTGACATTTATGTGTAAATATTATTCTACAAGTGCGTGCGATAGAATATAAACAAAGACAATTTTAGTTAAAAAAATCACTTGCTTTTTGTAAGGCGGAGACTAGAGGACTACCTCATTCGCTTCGCTCATGAGGCGTGCACAATTTACTTGAATCAAGTAAATAATTTTGAAGAACTTCATTTTTTTGATAAGAGTAGAAAAATTCTTAAACTCGTCTGAGGTTATGGATACATTCTCAACAAAAACTTGTAATATCCGATCTCGCTTTGCTCGACTGATAACAACGTGCTCGGTTTTGTTGAGAATGCTCTCATAACCTCAGCCTCGTGACGTCACTTCAATCTTATCAAAATACCTAACTTTGCGCATACGTGTTGAAAATGACTATTTTCTGTGTAATATACCTCTTATAACACCTGAACGTTATAACGCAAACTAAATTTGAACAATTGAATTTGACAAAAATTTGAACTGATTTAAAACTAAAAATTTCAAATATCAAACTTTGTCATCTGAATCTTCATCAGACTGACAGAAAAATCAGGTGTTCTGAATTAGGAAAATCTAGTTGAACACATCACCATTATTAAATTGAAGTTCTTATATCTGAGATTATTTATTATATTGAACCCCAATAGATAGTTACTTAAACTATTTTTAGTTAAATATCCGGCTTAGTAGTCATCTTAATTAACTTTAACTCAGAAAACAGAAAAAATAATTCGGACAACCCGGACCGGGAGTCGAACCCGGATCTTTTGGTTACGCACTACGGGCTCTTCCAGTTAAGCTATTTGAGACATCGTCCGTAACGACTTTTCAGTCACTTAATAATTTGCTTAATACGATGACAGAAAAATATTCAGAAAACTATATTTTTATACTTGTGACGGTATAATTCAGCTAACAATGCACTTTTGTCTCAGTGCAACTTAAAAATTTTTAAAAATGAATGGCATCAAAAGATCTTAAGATTAGTAAATTTTTCATCACTGTCATACTCCTACAATTTAACAATCACTGTTCTAATTTTTTTTTTTTGATTTATAGTTAACTCGAAAATTAATCTCATTATTTTTGATCTGTGTTATCACCAAAGTGTATAAAAATGGATAATAATTTAAATAACAAAAAATACACACATAAATGTAGATATATAAAAAAGTAAGGTATAAGAAGTCGTAAAGCAATCCAGCCAAGTTTGTTGTAGGTTACGCATACAAACGACTGATATTGCTCATCCCCTTTAGTACAATACTCATACGCCTCTTCTTGGTGTGCGCTACTAAAACAAGATATAAATCAATGAAAATCGTTGTTAGTTCTAGGGTGACACTGGCTCTGATGGCTAAAATAGTACGAATTTTATAGTACACTGAAAAAAAAGTTTTTTTATACCCGGAATACTGAATATTTTTTAGTCGAGTTTTCTTGTACGAAGTAAAAGTCAAGTTAAATATTTTAGATTTAAGAAAACTGGTATTTTAAATCTGAGAATACCAAGTTTTTTAACAGGACTAAAACTAAATTCTATGTTACCATAGCAACCGTGACGGTGGCGCCACTATTTTGTCATTTCCCTCCAATCTACAGTGTACGCGTGTTTTTTAGTTATTAGTTTACCTCGTGCCTGAGTCTAGTTACCTAAATAGTTATTTGTGTAAATTATAGTATATTACACTACAAGGGCAGAAAGTTTGAGATTCCTGCACTGCGCGTCATATGCCCGAGGCGAAGCCGAGGGCATCATGGCATGCAGTTCAGGGCTCTCAAATTTCTGCCCATGTAGTGTATACTAGTTTTCTTACTATGCGGTCGAAAGTACGTTAAAAATTGCGTTGAAAAAAATTGATGCCTGCCCCCGACATTTGTGGCACGAGCGAAGCGAGTGCTGCTGGTCGGGGGGGGGGGGGGAGGCAGGCATCAAATACACCTGTCAATAAAGATTTTAATATATAATTTATCGTATTACTACTTTCTTTTGAGAAAAGATCGTAATTTAACTGAATAAATTTAACATTTAACGTTATAAATGTATCATAAAAGATTTTAAGAATAAAATAAAAACAGAAAAATGAAATAATAATCGTAAAATACATATCTAGAAAAAAAAATTAAGACAAAAATCTGTTTGTATATTTTTTCAAATAATTATTTGTTCACCAATAGATTTATTTATTTGAGAATATCGATCAGAATAAAGAATATTCCTCGTTTTTTTTTTTTTTTGTAATTTAAATATTTAACAAATCTTATTTCATTAAAATAAAATGACAAAGTTAATAGTCACTTAATCATTTTTTAATTTTTTTTATCAAAAAAATTAAAAAAAAAAA
>CAJNRD030001114.1:9209739-9226535 GCA_905319865.3 Cotesia congregata
TTGATCCAAGAAAATTTATTCAAGTCAAAAAAATCTTGTTGTTTTAAGAAAATTCAGCCTCGAAGCTCCAAAAAATTTAGTTCTTGATAGAAGTAAATTTTCTTGTCTTGAAAAAATTTCTCTCTTGCTCCAAAAAATTAAATATAAAGATAGAAGTAAATTTTCATTAATATTTTTATTGATTAACATGTCAAATGGGAAGATCAAATAACATTGAATTATTTTTCTTCATTTAATATGTATAATTGCACGCTAAAATAATATAAAATGAATATCAAATATTCAACAGAAAAATTTTCTCAAGGTGAGAAAATTTTTTTCTCAGCTGAAGTAGATGGCGATGCTTCCCTAAAGTATCTAAAAATCTTGATCAAATATAAAAATTTATTGTTATTGTTATTAGTAAATTAGTAAAATAATGCTATTAGCAGGAAATTGCAATTTTTTGACAACAATGAGAATTAAAAATAAGAAAAGAAAGGCTTAATATACTATTTTTCATTTTTATTAATTTTAGTGTGATAGATTGTTTATAAATGAAAAATTACAAAAAATGTAGTTTCTCATAATTATCTATCCTAAAGATTCGTGTCGACCAAGCGAGGTTAAGTCGGCCATATTGATTGTAGTATTTTAATAATGAGAATACCAAGTTTTTTTATATCCAGTAAACTTATTCCTATGGATAGTAAACTTTGGTATTCTTATTTTAGGAATACTTTTTTTTTAACTACAGGGAAAAGTTTTCTAGGAAGGAAAAAACTTTTTTTTCAGTGTACAGAAATATTTTAACAATCGACAATTTTTTTTCTCCAAGATTAAAAAAAGTAATTTGCTTTTTTTTTTTTTCAAATTTCGTTGCCCTGTGCATCAACAAACGTTTTTATTTAGTCTCTTGTCTGAGAAACCACGATACCAACACAGGGGTGTAGAATTGTCGACCGCCCCTCAACCTCTTCCTAAAATTTCGCGGGTTGGTTCGTGAATGCTAAGTGTAAGCTATCTTTAAGATGTCTTCCGTTCCACTCCCTTACAGTCACGCGCGGGCTTGAAACTCGGAATAAAAACCTGTCTCATTGTTATTGAGTTTATATCTTCAGATGTCATTACTGCCACTAACCACCATTACGGTTATTTCAAATCTTTGGAACACTCAAATTAACGGATCATTAAGAGGCTTTCTTCTGTTCTATCTTGCGAATAGAATAAATTATTCTATATCGAAAAAATAAACAAAATAAATCAATGAAAGAATTTAAGGACGTTCATCGGCAAGAAAAAGACGCCAATAGGTTATGGCTATTGGTTTCTTTCTCACGCACTAGTGCTGCCTCTCTTTACAGACTATCGCTCACTTACTTTTACTCACGTAAAATATCGAAAGTCACTAACTACAAACATTTTTAATAAAAAAATGAATAGCGCTCGTTTATGTTATTTTTGATAAAAAATACTTGTTATGTCTTTAATTAATTATTCTCACTTTTATAAAATAGTTCTGAGAAAAGTATGGTTGTTATTCGATAAAATGATCACTCTAACGTCAGTCAGCATAGGGAATACATGTTAAACCTACGGGTTGTAATCGCTGATGTTTCAAAATTTAGTACTGTAAAGACTATTAACAAAAATTTCTGCGTATAAAGGACACTTAAAAGTATGTGTAATAAAAAATTGAAAGATATTGTAAGAAAGGTGATTTTCCGATGAACCTCCTTAACAAAAAATTCGATTTTTTCGTAAAACAGTATCAAAAATTTCCTTTGTTTGCACATTGTCATAAATAATAAATAACGAAGACCGAAATAAATAGAATATTTTAATCCGCGTGTTTGCTACCCTTGAAAATCATCGTACGCCCTTCTAGTTCCGCAAAACTAAAAGGGCGTATAGTAAAAAATTTTAATTTAAAAATAAATTGTGGATTCGAAAATGTCAACATATCATTTATTCAATAGAAAAAAATTTTTTTTTTACAAAACCAATTTATAATCCGTTACAGCACAGAATTCCTTTAAATCGATTATTTTATTGCATGCCTCAAACGCGAACGCGCGGAAGCTGTGCTCTGCTTTCGTTTAAAAATCAATTTTTCTCGATGTTGCTTTAAAAAAATTTTTTTTAAAGATTTAAAAATAAAAGGGGGGGGGGTGAAGAAAATTATGTGATCATTTAAGAAGGAATATTTTCGGTAACTGAAATTATATAATAAGGACGACCCTGACCGGGAATCGAACTCAGATTCTTTAGATTACATGTTAAAAGCTCTATCAGTTAAGCTATCCAAAACATTGTGCGTAATTGCCATTCAGTCAGTTTAAATATATAAAAATTACATTGATAAGGATGATAATGATTTTCTTGTCGACTTTAAAATTTTTTGCTGGTCAATTTTGTTGCAAATTTGAGCCAGAAAATAAATTTATAAAAAATGAAAACTCTGACTACAAATATTACATTAATTAATAATTTATGATATTGTATGTTATATACCAGGTTTATACCCAGCATTACCATTGCAAACTCCCTGTATAAAAGCAATATCTCCAAGTGAAGGTTGGACTTCAGGTGGATCAACGGTAATCATAATCGGAGAACATTTCTTCGATGGCTTACAAGTGGTCTTTGGATCTATGCTAGTTTGGAGTGAGGTGAATAAAAATAAATCAAAATTTTCTTGATCAGTTTTGATAAATTGTATTTCTGTGTACTACAGCTAATAACGGACCATGCTATAAAAGTTCAAACGCCACCACGGCAAACTCCTGGTGTGGTCGAAGTGACGTTGTCGTATAAAAGTAAACAATTTTGTAAAGGTTCGCCTGGGCGATTCAATTATGTTTGTAAGTAGATTTAATTGGTACACTGAGAGAATAGTCTGTTTAATTTAAATTCCTAGATTTATTTAAAATAACTTAAAAATACGTATTTAATATTAACAAATTTGTTTTATTTAAATATGGATTACTTTTAACAAAATACTATTTTGTTTTGGTATATTTGATTTAATTCGCCTATTTATTTTATTCAAATAAGATTTGTTAATAGTTAACAAATCTCGTTTTAAATAAATCATAAGTCGTTTGAGTCGCTACTGTCGCTATTTGAGTTATCGTAATTTTAATACTTTTATCGTCGCCTGTTATAATTGAGTAATTTTATACACATAAATCAATATTAGATTAATTTAATAATGGAAAAAAACTATAAAAATTCAACTCTCATCTAATAATTTTAGTTTATTAGAAATTTCCCTAATAAAAATTATATAAATAAACTCATCCTCATTGCTTTCACAACCTTAAAAATATCTCAAATATTATTTACTATATTACAAAGCATGATTTCTTTACCGACATTAAAATATTACATTTGCTTATAGTTAACAAATCTGATTTGACTGAAATACATGATTTTTAAGCATTGAAGAAAGACTAGCAACCTTGCAGTCACTATGTGACTGCCGTGACTTGTAAACTATAAATAAAGAATATTTTGCTTTATTAAATAATGACTTTGGTTAAATTGCAATGTACTTTCTTAATTATTGACGTTTTCAAAGATATAAGCTCATTTCGATGTTACACTCATCAAGAGCTTTCATTTGAGTACCCACATGCATTTTTGATATATTTTTCATATATACATATATATAATATATATAAATATATGAAAAATTGATGTGGGTACTTAAATGAAAGGTCTTGATGAGTGTAACATCGGGATGAGCTTATATCTAAATATATGAAAAATTGATGTGGGTACTCAAATGAAAAGTCTCGATGAGTGTAATGTCGGGTCGAGCTTATATCTTTAAAAATGTCAATAGTTCACAAGATACAAGGTCATTTCTTAATTATTGACATTTTTTAAGATATAAGCTAACCTCGATATTGCACTCATCGAGACCTTTTATTTGAATACCTACATGGCAATTTTCATATATTTTATATATATGGTATTTGTGAAATATATAAATATATAAAATATATGAAAAATTGATGTGGGTACTCAAATGAAAGGTCTCGATGAGTGCAACTTCAGGATGAGCTTATATCTTTAAAAATGTTAATATTTCACAAGATAGGTCATTTCTTAATTATGTATCTAGAGATAGAGCATTTTTGAATGCAGCCCAAATACTTATCATTATAAATTGACTATCGGTGAGACTGATATGAAACTTGAAGAGGCACAAATTTAAGTTTAGACCTTTGCAATGACTAAATTTCATTAAAAAAACCGATTTTATTATATGACTATCCTGGAGACAAAATTTTTCTTATTCTCTTAATAATATAGATTTGTTAACTCTAAACAAATGACTATTTTGTTAAAATAAATACACTGCATAAACCATATCTTTGTCTTAAATAAATTCATTTATTTGTGTCAAATAAGTATTAGTTGGTGGCATTGAAATAAGAGATTTATTTATGATTAACGAGTCTCATTTGATTTAAATAAACTCTTCTCTCAGTTCGTAAATGAATATGTTTTCCCGATGATCTTAATAAAATAATATTGTTGATGAACATCTAGCGCTAAATGAGCCAACCATAGCATACGGATTCGATAGACTGCAAAAGTTAATTCCAAGACACCCGGGAGATCCCGAAAAATTGCCAAAAGAAATAATCCTTAAAAGAGCTGCTGATTTGGCGGAAGCTCTGTACAACATGCCGAGAACAACAACAACAGGTAATTCAGGAATCAGTGGTGGGGCGCCGAGAAGTCCAGGGTCAAACCATGTACCTGTACCGCCGACATCGAGCTCTGCCAATACATCTTTTAATTCTTATACAGGTCAATTGGCAGTCACTGTACAACAGCAAGAAAATGGTAGTAGCAGTACAGCAAAATGGACCGATGGTATGTTGATGACCTTTTTTTTTTTGCTTTTGTTTTGTTCTAAGTGTTTATAAAAAATTATCGGATAAAGTGCCATGGGATACTCATGTGAATTCATCTCTGACCGGGCAGGTTTCTATTTTTAGACGGAAATACTGGAAGCACGGGGGCTAGTGGTGTTGAAAGAGGAGGAAGTAGTAGTAGCAGCAGCAGTAGTAGCAGTAGCGGCAGCGTAGGTGGTAGTATTGACACATATCGACAAAGTAGTAGGGCAAGTCCAAGAGGAATAATAAGCAACAGCGGTGGAGGAGGTGGTGAAGCTCCCGGTGGTAGTAGCTTTTGTGGAAGTACTCCTAGTACACCACACAGTCATACAACTAGTGGAAGTTATTCAGCTGTGGTTAATCCATACACTATCAGTCCAACCTTCTACACTTCTCGTAAGTTTTATTTTTAAATACTTCGTGAGAGATTGTAAGGGACAAAATGGGACCTAATTTTGTACACAGAGAAAAGAAATTGAAATTTTTAATATTTTTTATCGGATATTTTTTATATTGCGATTTTTTGAGGTAGTAATTATTTCTACAAACATAGTCATTTTTACTATGCCAGCTTTGGAAAAAAAATTATGTAACACATATAAGTATATGAATTTTTACCATAAAGTAAAAGCCCCTATTATTGACAGGGCCCCCATTATTGATACCCTATTTAATTTTATTATTTCATTATTAAAATCTGTTAATAATCACAATCGTTAATATTTCATCACAATTTTACATATTTTAAAATTAAGAAATAGTAAAATTTAATTCCAAGGTATAAACTATTTACCGCAAAAAAATTTCATTTTTCAAGTAGGCCAAAACTGCTTATACGTTTGTAATTTCTTAACAATATCGTTAAGAAAGACCTTATTTTCAAATCCAGATTTCTCAATGTTTTTTTTTATGTAATTGCATTGTTCAAAATTATTTTAGATTATTTATAGTCTAAATAACCATATACTCATTTACTTATACTTGATCGAGTTAAAATAAATTTTAAAATAGTGGATGTCAATAATGGGGACACAAAAATTAACTTGCGTCAACTAACGACATAGGCCATAATGTAAAGTAATCTGAAGCCCTCAACATACATATCAACATATTAATGTTTACAAACTGTGATTTTGTAAGAATCAAAGTATTTTAGGCTAGAAAAAATTGCTAAAAAAAACCTGGTAAAAAATATAAAAAAGTTAAGTCTTAAACGAATTTTAAAATAATAAAAATTATTGATAGTATATTGCATTAGTTAGTAAAAATGATTATTGTTAATATAAATTTAACTGTAATAAAGGACCTTATTAATTTAAGGGGACATTCTGGTCTCGGCGCTTGAAAAAAAGCCAATATTCATAATTTTTTTACCCAGAAACTATTGTCGATATTAATATAAAATTTATCTAGCTCAACAAATGTATTCTTGGATAACACAAAAAATATCTAAATTTATTTTTTAATATTTTTTATATGAATAAACAACGTATGAACGGAGCTCCTCCAAAACGTTGGTATAAAGCTCACGTACGTGATAACTTGATAACAGCTCATCTAAAACACTAAAACTAAAATTATTTACCTTTAACATATAAGTAGTTATTGTACCAGCTACGGAGATTAATATTTTTTGTAATATCAACCGCGAAACGTGGGTTTTCGAGCTATAGTTAGGAGGAGTAAAATGAATGATATCTGGCCAGCTATAGTTGAGTCTACTTTTCTCGCACACGTATCGATAAGTGACATCTCTCTCTCTCTCTCTCTCTCTCTCAATCTTTCTCTACATTCCCACACGGATGCTAAAAATTACTATAGGATATTTAGTTTCGTTTACTTCTACAATCGTCCACTAAGAGAGTATAAATCGAAAAAAAAAATCTTGGCGAGAAGTCGATTCTTGTAAACAAAATTTTTATATCCACTTAAAAATATTGCTTTTAACTTTAATAAATTTTGTTGGCATTCTCTCAAATCCGTGTTTCGCCGTTGATATTACAAAAAATTATGTTCGATACAAATCCACAAAGGTATTTTGGTAATAAACTTGAGGTGATAACACTCGTCTGAGGTTATGGATACATTCTCAACAAAACCTCGTACGTAATATCTGGTCTCACTTCGCTCGACCGATAACAACGTACTCGATTTTGTTGAGAATGTGCCCATAATCTCAGCCTCGTTACGTCACTTCAAGCTTACCAAAATACCTATCTTTGCGCATATGTATCGAAAATAACTATATTGATAAATAACAAAATGGTGGAGATTTATAAAAAAAAAACTGAAAAATAAGGTTTTTTTACAGTATTTGATCCTAAAAAAATAGTAAAAATAAATATTTTGATTTGGTTGTAGTTGATACAATAGCTACTATGTAGAATATGTGGTTTTAATTTAATTAAGATCGGGTCAGTAGTTCCGGAGACATCATGTACGTCAACCAGAAAAGCATACTTATAAAATAAACGCGTTAAAATTTTTTTTAATTTAAAAAAATAAAATTTTACCTATCTCTTAATTCCCTTCCGTCTATTCAAAAATTTTATTTTCTTCCACCCGAACATTCACATAAACATCGTAAAGTAACATAGTTACAGTGGTCCCGATCACTTACAAATTTGAACACGATACTTTTAGATACAACTACTTTCGAAAAATGTGAAAAAAAAATTCTCTTTATAAATTACAAATCAAAATGATTCCTTCTTATAGGAACTTTTTTCATTTTGACTAATACACGGAAAAAAGTAAACTGTAATAAATAATAGTCGATTTATAATAAGTAATGATCAACTGATAAAAATTACCATTTCAAACAGTAAAATCGAAATTTTATCATTCACTTTATAATATTTATTAGTTAAACGCGACAATTTATTCTTTACATGGAAGAAAATACTATTTCAAACAGTAATATTCGCTATGTGAATGTCGAAAATGTTAAAGTATAATTAAGAATTTTGACTTTGATATTTACCATTTCGTACCGAAAAAATGATCGCATGATATGTAAAAAGTACAAAATAAAGTTACTAAATTTCTAATACAAGCAACGTTAATATTTACAAAGTAAAATGGTAAATTTTAAACGCAACGCTAAAAATGAAACTATAATTATCGACTAGCTTGGACGTAAAATGTATAATTTAAAAGTAGAATTTTTACAGTTTCAAATGTTAAATTCTCTCAGAGTGAGACCCCCTTCTCCTCGTCTGAGTTTCTTTTCTCCTCATAGTATGGACTATGTATTGAAATGGCAATTTTTACTGTTTGAAACTGTAATTTTTTAAGATGAGAGAGTCGTTATTTACTATAATGACAGCTACTAATCACTTATTTTCGATATTGAATTATAAATTGTGGCTTTTACACTTTCGACATCAAGTTCTGTAATATTTATATTTTTGCCACCCCGATGTCCGCTATACTGTTTGAAACTCTAAAAATTAACCGGAATCCGAGTGAATTTTACAGTTTACTTTTTTCCCTGTAAATTTTTTGAATGATTATATAACTATAATCTTAATAATTTCAGCGCACGAACAATATGGAATTTTCTATTCGTCTGGTGACGTGGGAGGTGGGAGTGCATTTGCCCCCGTAGTCAGACAACCAGCCACAACTGTTTCAGTTTCATCACCACATTGGTCCACACAACACCACCTTGCCACAGCTGCTCAGTAAATTGTTTCGCGTATGTTCATGACCACGTACTCTATGTATATTGTTATCGTCATTTTCATTACAAGAACTGTGAAGAATTAGGCTTACTGAATTTTTACATGAGGAAACTCAATTCGAAATGAGACCAAACAACGTTTGCGATCATTAATTAATGAATTGATGATGTACGTATGTGATGATTTTAATTATAACGGTGGTGATAATCTAATTTTGTAATGATAGAGAATGATGATTACTTGCAATATAGCTGTCGCTTATGCTATTATTGTGAAAGTTACGTGAAAAAACTGACTAAATAAACGGTGAAAATAGTTTTTGATTTATGTACATTGTACATCTATTTACTTTCTTTTAGTATTTATTTTTTCATAATTGATTAAATTTTAATGTAAGATAAGTAGGAATAAAGAACTTAAATATCAAAATAGATTACATTAATCTAATTTCTATGTAACTAATTTCATTAAAAACTTATGCCTGTAATTATCATGTTAATAATTGACATTGTATTTATGTAATGTTAAATCTTATTCTATTCGATTATACATTTGACTGATCTTAATGTACTTACTGCAATTTTTAATATCGAAAATAAATTTTACACGATTTCATTTATCAATTGCATTAATACCTAAAATGATAAATAAAATAACAATCAATATCTAAAGTACATGATTTAATATCTGTTGAAGAGATTTTTATTTAATAAAAACATATTAAAAGCTAAATCTAAAAAAGGTACTTTTTTGCAAATCTTGCCTAAGCTTTATTAAATCTTATCTTTACAAAATTTATTGAAAATTTCGTTTTATATCCTAAAAATTTTTAATATTTACTTTGAACACGGAAAGAACAAGATTAAATTAGATATCATTGAAGATTATACTCGGGGACATCTGTAATGGAAAAAAAAATTTCAGATAGTAGCTAGTATAATTCATATTATACTGAGTGATATCTGCATTTTAATTATTATAATATGCCATTTCCCTCAGTAAAATCTTAGATTATACCGCGTAAGATTCCACTGGATATAATCCGAGATTTTGTCTTGTAGAATTTGGATTATACTCAGTAGAATCTTGGATTATACCCAGCGATTTTTTTTCTAGTGCCTGCGCACTTAGCATTATCATATGCCTATGAACAGGTTAGATCTTATTGTCACAAATCTAAACATAAAAACATACGTCTTGTACACTATTTTTACATAACTTGTAATTTAAATAATTATAATGGCTATAAAACATATTGTTACATAGCACAAAATATAAATGTTTACACACTAATTAATGCACCGATTATATTTTTTTAATGTTCAATGTACTGATGATTGACTATAATTCACAAATTGTAAGCAACACTTCACGCGCAGGTGCTAGAAAGAAAATGGCGTAGATATCACTGGGTATAATCCAAGATTCTACTGAGTATAATCAAACTTGTATAGGATAAAATTTCGGATTACATCCAGTGGAATCTTACGCGGTATAATCTGAGATTTTACAGTGGGAAATGGGAAATTACAATGATTATAATCCAAATATCACTCGTATAATCTGGATTATACTAGCTACTATCTGAAATTGCTTTTTACTACAGATGTCACTGAGTATAATTTCCGTGTAGTTCAAAACTTTAATAGCAAAAAGACATATTTATCAAATCAATATCTTTATTAATTAAAAAAAAAATTTTTTTTTGAGGCAAGAAATAATATTAAAAGTTATAAATATGGAATTGATAATATCTAATTATAAAAATATTTTAACTGAATTAAAAAAAAAATTATTTAAATAAATCACCTTAGAAGCAAAAATCAAATTTAATAAAAATGCGTTGACAATGATTACCTTTAATTCATTATTTACGAAAAAAAAAAATAAGCTCGTGAGTTAAAATAATTTTTTCCAAGCCTACTTTTGTCTTTTTAAGATTCAAAAGTCAGAAAATTTGAAAAACTACAAGCTGAAATAATTTAATAATTTTACTAAAGTTTATAGAAGGCCCTCGGATCGATCAACTAAATTGCAATAACAAATGAGTTTTTACTGCTCTGAAGTTAATTTTGTTGTCTTAACAAAATCGCTTTGTTATTATAATACATTTTTTTGTTGCAATAACAAAATAGTTTTCTTATCAATAAAATTTTTTGCTTGAACAAGCTACTCCGTTGCTTTAACAAATCGATTTGTTACTTCAACAAAACTATTTTTTTAAAAAAATTGAAAGATTCGGTTACAATAACAAAATAATTTTGTTGAGTGAACATATGAATTACTTATTATAACCTATGTGTTTGTTAACACAACATATTATTTTTTATCCCTCCATCAACATAACAATTTGTTGTCACAACTTATTTTTTGTTGCTCTAACAAAAAATTTTTCTGCGTGAAGAAAATCATTTTCTTCCAAAATGGTATTTTTGGTTCAAGATTTTGGCTCTTGAGTCAAGTTAATTTTTTTATCAGTGTAGCTGTTACTCGCCCGCTCCGCTGGGCGCTATAGAATTGCATTTTTAGATCTAGACTTGAAATTTAATTAGAGTATTGTTTTGACTTGCACAGATTCCCAATTCTATCGAATTGGCATGCACCTTTTATCCATGTAATTATTCTAGCTAATATTCACTGTAACTTTCAATATGCAATCATTATAACATTCCCGTGTCTTTCTTACAAAAATTAATAATAATTGATTTGAAAAAGAACAATTTGTAATGAGCATTGAAAGTTTCAGTTAAAGAAATTGCAGGTCTCATAAGTGAAGAAATCTGCCTACACGGGAAAAAATTTCTGGGAAAATTTACGATACAACTATTGTAAAGCTGGACTATACCTTTATTACTATTAATTATCAAATATTTTAGAAGAAAAAATACTATTTATTAATGAAAAAATACGATAGTTGAATTGGAATGTCTCTCAATTAGTGTGAGTGATGGCCGTGCACAGCGCTAGACTCTGAGTTTATATAAATGTTAAAGGACATGAGTCTTAGTTTACCGCGGATAGCCTAAAGGGAGAGTCTCTGGCTACCAACACAGAGTTCTGGGTTCGATTCCCAGATAGCACGAAAATATTTGTTTCTTTTTTCGATTACTGTACAAGTGCCAATTCGTGCAACCTTCTATCTCTCTCCCTCCCTAAGATTTCTTTTAAAAAAACCAACTGTGAATTTTTACAATAGTTGAATTGTAAAGTTCACAAACACATATTGTATAATTTGCTCTATAGTATACGACTTTTTAAAACTCTTGCTAGTCTTATTTGTTGGATAAAATTTACAATAGTAGATCGTAAAAATTACTAAATGAGAAGTATAGTCCACCGTTACTATTTTATTTAGTAAAAATTACAATAGTAAAATAGTAATAACTCCTTCAATTTTCTTCCCGTGTAGTATATAAACATAACCAATAGAATTAAAAAATTGATTTTAAATAAATGACAATCGAATAGAATAAATTTAGTTACAATAAAAATTTATTATTTCTAAGCCAAAAAATATAGGTTCCGGATAAGTAATTACCAACACATCACATACTAAAACCTTCTCAAAAACACGCTGCATCTTATGGTATAAGTATTATTTCGATCGGTTCAGTAGTTTTCGCAGTATAACCAAACAACAAAACCGGCTCTCCATTTATTAGTATAGATTTTTATTAATTTCAATACTTATTAAAAAATAAAATTATGTAAGTAAAGTGAGGTTACAAAAATTCCATTTTGCATTCAGTATTCTGAATATAGTAAATTGAAGTATTGTGATAATTAGTACAGGTATATTTCTGAGCAGTATATGTGTAGTGTTGAGCAAAATACTCCGTATTGTTAGTAGAGCAATACCAAGTTTTTTTTCTCAACATAAGAAATATTGCTAGTGGAAAAACACTTTTTTTTTTTAGAGCAATAATGATAATAATAACAAAATTGGGATATAGATGCAGTGAAGCTTTTTTCTTGGATATAATAGTACAGCATCTTATTTATCTCTTCTTCTCTATTTCAAAAGACACTTGTCCTCCCACGCGTATTCTACATGCAAATTTATCGAGATCCTTCGGACATAGTGGCTGTGCGCACGCGTACAAGGAAAATGTATTCTCGAGGGAGCGGATCTACCAGGACTAAAAGCGCTTCCTTGTACTGTCACTTCTCCCTAGTAGAATCAATCGCATAAATTTTCAGTTGATCAAGAAGTTTGTATATCAATACGTATATATATATTTTTTTTTTCTTCCGACAAAAATTTACTTTTAATCTGTAATAACATTTAAACAATTTTATGTAAATTTATATTTATGTAATGATGGAGAAAATGGTTAAGATTTTATTATTTCTTCTTTATCAATTTTGCCTTTCATTTTTCCTATATATGTATCTTCGATATATTTATATATTTATATTCTATGTCTAGAGTATGTTAATGTCGCCTCGATATTCCAATAGAGAAATGCAAGATGTCAAGTTTTACACCCTGACAGTTTTTTACCGTTGGTTTGATTTATTCATTTTTTTTTATTTTTTTCAAAGAAAGTCGAACTGAGAAGAGGAGGTTGATGATCCTTTGATAACACTACGCTTGTATTTGATAAAAAAAAATCTATATTTTTTTTATTTAATATTTGAAAGTAGTTTTCGTTAGATGTTTGAGTGCAAAAATTAAATTAATGTTATGAAACTCGTTATTTAGATCTTATTTTTGTTTTGTAGGAAAAAATGATTAATTTACAAAAATATGAGGTATATACAAAATAAAATGAATTATATATGTGGAATGGTCATTTTTAGATTTAAGTTTCTCTATTTTATTGTTTTATTGCACCTTTGTACTTAGCAGTAAGTATTTTTTCGAAAAGGTTGTAAATAAAAGGATTAAGAAAAATTCCCAAATAACAGATGTTTAGTTAAGATAGTTTAGAAAATATTCGTATGCGTGGGAACGTAAGTATAGATTTGTCTCGTGGCAAAAATGTACATTATAAGTACCGAAAGTGTAAGAACGAAGTATGACTGATGCGGGGGTGAGAAACCCAGGTAGTAAGTAAAGATCTAATTGTATGGGACTCAAGCAGGCAGTTCCTACTTAACTTCGATGTACGACAGACCTCTGTCTTTTAACTCTGTCAATTTTTCTAATAAATACTCACTTTAAATTAACCGACCCGTGATACCTTAATAATAACATCTTTAATAAACATTTAGTATTCTATCCAATAAAATCCGATACTACATATAATTGTCACAAAATAAAAAAAAAAAGCTCGAAATTTTTTAAAAATTTAATTTTGACTTCAAATAACTTTAATTAATTTTTAATTTGTTTAAAGTCGCATAAACTAGTAAGGTCATGAGCGACTACGGTAGGGGGTAAACTTTTGAGATTGGAACTCGTTTGTATTTCTTGGGCTGAGCAGAATAATACACTTAAATATTGAAAATATTCATTGGTGTACGCCGGACTCGAACCCGGTCCAATGCTTTGGTAGCAAGGGCCGGATCCGATAGGCTGCTGCGCGCCTTTTTTCAAATAACTTCTAAAGAAGTAAATTTATAAAAAAGTAAAAAAAAGGCTTGTTTTATTGAATGTCAATTTAATAATAATAATAATAATAATAATAATAATAATATATATTGATCATTTTCATACTTTTTACTGGTTGTTAAAAAAAAATTAATTTTAACATAAAAAAATTTCCATTTAATTTAAATAAAAAACTTTAACATAATTTCGGGGGGTTTAATATAAAAATAAAACTTTTTTATTGTTTTAATAATTTTTTAGGGCTTAAACTAAAAATTTAAAGGGTTGATTATGTTAAATTAGTACGATAGAAAGGTCATGATTCATTTGATTACCTCTTTAATCTATTATTTGTGATTAGTAGGTTTGTTGACTGTCTTATCCAACCACAAATTGATGAATTAATTACGAGTTCATTAATTAACTCTTCAAGTTTTGGAAGTTTGTAATTCAGCCAATAATTTGAGAAAATTCGTAGTCTCTTGCGATTTAATAAAAACTTACTTTATTCAGAATATATTAGATAATATAAATTTAAGTGGCTAATATATGAACTGCGTATAATTAATTTAGTAGAAAAAAAAAAATAGAAGTATTTTTTTTAAATAAAATTTGAAAGTAAAATTAAGAGCTGAAACATTAAAAAATAATTTTTTAATTAGAAAAAAAAATAGTTCCAAATCAAATAAATAAAATACAATTAAAAAAAAAAAAAAAAAGTTAGTAAAATAAATACACGTGTTTACCCTATAATCAATTAATTATATCATTCTCGTTCTTTATTCAGTCACACAAGCGAAAAGCAAACATAAATTTCAAATCAATAGTAAAAAAATACTAAACGAGACTCAATATTGAATCCTTTATGCTATCCATGTGCACTGCGTCCATAATAAAGTTTATTTTTCTATGACGATAGTGCACCCGATCAAGAAACAGGTGGTTACTAGAGAACAAACTTGAAAGCGCATGTACCCTCGAGCTTCATGTGTATAGGACCAGGAGAGAACTACCTTGTTTTTGTATACCCGGTTCGAAGAGCCTTTCACACAGCATGTGCACACTGATGTGCTCTATTACACTGCAAAGTTTACTATCGTCGTGTGATGAGAAGCCACACTTCCACTTAAAGGGCCGCGTGCCGAATTCAATTATTTTCAAGGGCCTCAATAAAAATAACCCACTTGTACCAACACCTTGTCTGTGTCTATCTATCAATGTATACTTTTTCTAAATGCTTCAATCACTGCCGAACTGTATTAATGAATAATTCTGGTTTGTAACTTTCAAAAAAAATTTTTTTTTACATTTTTCAAAAGTACATACATCTAAACGTATTGTGTTAAAATTTTTAAGTGATCGGGCCACTGTGATATATTATTTTACTATGTTTATGTGAATGTTCGAGTAGAAAAAAATAAAATTTTTTGAATAGGCTGAAGGGATTTAAAGGATAGGTAAGATTTTGTTTTTTTTTAAATTAAAAAAAATTTTAACGCGTTTATCTCAGAAGTCTTTTCTGGTTAACGTACATGATTTCTACGGAACCACTGAATCGATCTTAATTAAATTAATACCGCACATATTCTACATAGCACACTGATAGAAGGAATAAGATTTAGTAATAAGTCACTAAATGATGTAGTAACAAACCTTTCATTACCAAATATTTAGTAATAGTTACTAAATCATTTATTAAAGCCTATTTATTTCCATCAAATAAATATTAAGTATTTAACAAATGATTTATTTGTACTCAATAAATCGTTTATTGGTATTGAAGAAATCAATTTAATAACTAATTTTAGCGTATAACGTAACTTTTTTACTCAAAAAAAAATCAAAACAATTAAAATAAATAATTTTAAGTAAAAATATAAGGTATGATACACGGTGAGAAATTTCTGTAGAAATTTATTATGCATACATAATAAGACTGAACCTTAATGACTCAATTCAAAATATTACCATTACATAAAAATTTAAGAATATCATATTGTACCAATCGATATTTACTAGGGATCATAGTAAATTTGACCATGTAACTGTTACATAAACATATATAAAAAATTTTCGTAAACTGACTGAACAAAAACTGTGAGTGAGCTTAAAACTTTTCATTATAGTTCCATAGTAAAATTTCTGTTGCTCAGTCAACAATAAAAATTTATAAAAAAATTTGACATTAAGTCACGTGTACTCGGTTTAAATTTAAAATTGTGACTATGAAATTTTCGAATGTCCCATAGTAAACGTATGCGCGTCAGTCGCGACGCGCGCTCTTTCATTTTTTCGTGCTGCTTTGTTTTGTCAACATAAGTGTACAGACGCTATCAGCAGTGGTTAACGGTGTTATGAAAATTGCAATAAACATTAAGTTTTAAATAAATATTAGTTTATAAATCCATCAACATATGAATAGTTAATAAAAATTTGTAAGATTCCTAAATAATAAAATATTTAATAATTTACCGTGAAAAATTAAGATGAAAACAAACATTTGATGGTTAACCTGCAACCGACACTTTTCTAATAATATATTATTATTATTATTATTATAATAAAAAATAATGGAAAAGTTATATATTGTGTTTATAATTAGTTATAATAAAATTAACTGCCAAAATAAATCCTACGTTCAAACTAAAAATAGAAAACAAATAAAAAAAAACTATATTT
>CAJNRD030001114.1:9226642-9248410 GCA_905319865.3 Cotesia congregata
ACCGTGTAAAGAAAAGAATCTCATTAAATTATAATTTGTTATTTGAGACATTTATAAAATTAAAAATTAAACAAGTTTTTAACATATCAATAATATACAAATTAAAAAATTTAAACTAAGTTTTACTGAAAAATGACATAGGCCATTTGGGAATATGTGTGTTATTTTCAAAGGTTTAATAAATCTCCCAAAATCGAGTTGAATAAAATAATCCGAGTCAGTGAATAGATTATGTATCACATTGGAATTAAAGCATAGCCATCTACCGACAATATTCACCAAAGAAATTAGTATCTACTACACTGAAAATAAAAAGTGGTACTCTTGGGAAAATTTTCTTGTCTCAAGAATTGATCGAATTATTTTTTGTTTAATTCAAGTGAAACTATTCGTTTGTTAATCTATCAAAATTAGTGCCAATATTTTACTATCATGATAGATATTGATATTCTTTTGTCAAAAAACCAAAATTTATTTTAAACGATTCTTGAGCCAAGAAATTTTTTTTTAGAGAAAAAATTTTTTTTCTCAGTGTACTAAATATTATTTGGTGGAAATACATATTTATTTTTATGTAATAAGGCTTTGTTTATATTAATATAATTTATTAGAATAAAAAAATCATTTATTAAATTTAACAAATAATATTGATCGGTAAAAAATATTTTTTTCTCCCAAATAAATGACTAAAAATTTTGTTACTCAATCAGTTTAGTACTCCGTACTAAATCCTTCTATCAATGTGCAGTAGCTATTGCATTAGCTACAACTAAATCAAAATTTTTATTTCTACTATTTTTTTAAGACCAAAAATTGTGAAAAAAAGATTCATTTTTCAGTTTTTATTTTAAATCTCTAACATTTCGTTATTTATCAATAAATATTGATCTCCGTAGCCGGTGCAATAACTACTTATATATTGAAAGTAAATAATTTTGATTTTAGTGTTTTAGATGAGCCGTTATCAAGTTATCATGTACGTGAGCTTTATACCAACGTTTTGTCAGAGCTCCGTTCACCCTTTGTTTATTCATATAAAAATTATTAAAAAAATAACTTTAGATATTTTTAGTGTTATTCAAGAGTGCATTTGTTAAGTTGGATAAATTTTATATTAATATCTATAATAATTTCTGTATAAAAAAAAATCATGAACATTGGCTTTTTTTCTAGCGCTGGGACTATAATAATCCCTTAGAAATCTTACATTTTTTCTAATTGATTGTCAAAATTGATGTGGCTAAGTGATTTATTTCAATAGAACACATGAGGTATAAGAATAAACCTATTTTATTACCTACCACAAAGGTATAAAAACAAGCAAAGAGTACAAAGATGAATTTTCGTGGAGATTAAATAAAGGAGAGAGGGCCAAATGCCATTTGAAGTCATCTACCGTATCTCAATCTGGAGATACCCTTTATATATACTAGGTATCATCGAGCCGTGACGCTCGGCATCTGTTATGTCCACACAACATCCGTCCTTTCTCATTCGAATGATTTTTATGTGCACAAGTATAATTATCAAAGTTAAATAATTATCAGCCATATAAAACACTGAATTTAATTCGATTAAAAAAAAATTTTTTTTCTCTCTCTTAATTCAACTTAAAATTTTTAAATCTTTATTTTCAGTCAAAAACTTTTTATCAATAACAATTTTTATTTTTTTCATAGTAAAAATACTTATAAAAGTAGACAATGCATATTTATAACTTATCTAGAATTTTGCATTGCGATTTTGGCGCACTTTAAAAGATCTAATGGGAGAATCTTACAAAGACACCCGAGAGTCCCATAGCGAGTGTGAAATCTTAGTAGTGTTCCACGATATACCAAGACGCTCGGTGATTCTCTTACGGTTATTTCCTGTTGAGTATTACCTCGATACGCCTCATTCTTATTTTTAAATTTAAATATATACTTTAACATGGTAGACTGGATAGAAGTTTAGCACATGAAACACCGTCAGATTCTAACTTACTTTCAATATACTTATCTTTATCGCAGAGATATATAAGCATTAAAAGATAAGTATATAAATGAATACAAAAAATATACATTAGATTTTTTTATTTTTTTTTTTTTTTTTTTAACAAAAGAAAATGGCAGCTTTAAAATTAATTCTGATAAATTTTACCTTTTGAGCCTTATTTTGGCATGGAGAAAATTTCCAGAGCGGCAATTCAACATTGTACGCAGTATATAACATTTAATCAGGTACGAAGCGACCATACATTCCGAGGAAAGCCATTGGTTAAATCACTACACTCGCTCGTACATTTGATAGTTAAAGCATCACAGAGATAAATTTCAAAGCGTTACGCTTGATCTTTCATTAATAAAGATTGTCTTAGAGGACGAAATGGTATCTCGATTACCAATTAATTAAAAGCCACTATGCGACTGTCCAAATTTACGGATTATGAATAAGAAAATTTTGGCTTAATGATTTTTTGGGTACTTTTTAAATGTCTGCTAATTTTAGTATCATATAATTTTTTCAAATTTCTATATGTGAACTTTTTATTATCGTTTTTCTATAATAATTTAATTATTATAAAAATCTAAAAAATTATTAGATGTTTGGTCTTAATTTATATTTATATTTTTTTTAATAGGCACGAGCTAAAGGTGGAAAAGTACTAAGCTTGCTTTGTGAGCAAATTAGTAATATATGAGTGGAGAAGCTAAATGTAAAGAGCTTTGGGTATTTTTAATTGAATCAGCAAGTATTCCTTACATGCGAATGTTAGAAAAATGGATTTACAACGGCGTCATATGTGATCCATACCAAGAGGTAAATTTTTTTAAATAGTCACTAGCAACCTGCTACTATGTTACTGCCGAGATTTACAGATTATGAATAAGAAAACTTTGGCTTGATGATTTTTTGATATTTATAATCACACTAGTAGCTTGAGTATTGCACGCCTCATAAGCGAAGCGTTGAGGTTGTGCTCTACTCTCGACATTTCAAAAAAAGCAGTTTTCTCGAAACTGAAATTAATTTTTTGTTATTTATATCGCACTTACAGATTAATATGAGTATACTTATATCAAGTCAAATAATTTGTCAGGCACATAAAATATATTTCAATAACAATTTTTTTGTTTAACATAATAAATAATAACATTAAACATAATCTTTTTTGGACGTCCGTATATGAATGGTTGTATCAAGGTTTGTAACAATAGTTGGACGTGTACTTGGCGCGACGGTTTACAATGAAACTGTTTTTTGTGGGATTTAAATATCAGTGAGAGATAAGAAAAATTTCGTTTACTTTTATACATGTGTATCGAGTGAATTTTAATAAAAATTCAATTAAAACAAAAATAATAAAACGATTTTAGAAAGCAAAAAGATGGTTCAATTTCAGCGAGTGTAAAATTTTAGCTTAATAACTCTAGTAAAAGTATAAAAAAAAAAAAAAAAAAAAAATATAAAAGTTAATTACATTCGTATTGTCAAATTTTAAACGTATTACTTTATAAAGATAAAAAAAAAAATTAAACAAGTACCAAATTGGGGTCTCGTCTAGCTGACAAGACGAATCCCCAAGTTTTAAATAAATTTTAAAAATAATAGTACTCTCACAGGATCAATTACAAATAATTTAATGGACAAATGGGACGGATCAAATTTATAGAACCAACAAACTATAAAAAACCTCCAAAAACTTGACATAAAAAATTGACTGATAAAAAATATATAAAACCAAAAGGCACCAATTCTTATTAAGACCTTTCTGATGATACCAAATTAAACTATAAGAATTTCTTGAAAAATAATAATATGCTCGTCACAAAATTTCCTTACTCTCTCAATTATTTAAATTATAAATGACTGTCGCTGAAAAAATATCAAACTCAATTTACGATAAAGATAGACCTGTTGAAAAATTTTTCTTAGTCTCTTCATTATGTAAATTAATTTTTGACATATAACCACATTGACATGTACAAAACAAAATAAATCAATAAACAAATTTTGCTTATCGTGAAATTCGAATCTATTTATAACTACTTCGAAAACTTATCATAATAAATGAACTATTTTAGAAAATCATATGAAACATTGAAAAGGCCCTCATTCAGATCTCGACCTTTCCAATGATACTAAATTTAATTTAAAAAACTCATTTTATCATATAGATACGCCGGAGACAAATTTTTTCTTATTTTCTTACGTATACACAGTAATAGTATTTTTCTTACCTAGGGCAGGAAAATAAGAAATATCTCAGATTACATGTAATTGTTGACCGAGGTGAAGCCGAGGTCGACAAACATGTGATCTGAGGCTTTCTTATTTCCTGCCCGTGGTGAGAATACTATTTTTCTCCTCGACGGAGGCGGAAAGCGGCATTTTCGTTTAGCGCAGTGAGCGGAAAATTGACGCTTTCCACACGGAGAGGAGAAAAAATTTTTGTGTTAAATTAACACAAAAAAGTGTTAAATATTTAACATAAAAATTTTGAACAAAATATTTTTTGACGCATTAACGCAAAATTTTTTACTTTGTACACTGAAAAAACAAATTTTTGACTGGAGTGTAAATTTTCTTGAGCCAAGAAAATTTTTTCTTGCTTCAAAATAACTTTCGTTTTCGTTAAAATTTTCTTGGCGCAAGAAATTTGTTATTTGTGTGTAAAGATAATTAGACTGAAAAAGTAAAAAATATTTTTGTTTGGTAGCTAATTAAATTTTGGTCAAAAATCACTCTTACCAGTGAAGTGTAAAATTCTCCGCAGTGTATTTTATCTTTATACACACACAATATTGGATAATAAAAACACACCAGCAAAAGTACACAAAATAGGGGATACCATCGTCATTGCAGTCTCTCGTAATACATTCAGTCCTAGCTATTCTACGTTTGCATATTTATTCTGACATGAGTAAAGTATGTGGCACAGCAGCATAGGCATATAAAGAAATAAGGGTGTGACAGACACCCTACAATTGGGGATGGGGAGTCCCAGTAGCCCCATATGCTTCGTTCAAGAGTATCTCACATATGTATTAATAAGTGAGACATAAGGGAAAAAAGAACTAGTGTGTTTTGATTGTACTAATACCGTTAGGAAACAGTGGATATTCCTTAAGTCAACCCAAAAAATATTTAATCAACTAACAATATCAACCCGACTCTATTTTCAACCTACCAAGGATTAATATTATTGTTTCTCTGTCTTGAGTTACACTGATTATAGTTATCAAATTAATGCCTCGGAAAAAAGTAGATAATCATGAGTGCAAGAAACAATGGCTTGTATCGACCGATATAAATATGATTTACATTCATTAACGCCACAAACGTGACTGATTGACAATCCGTACGTCATTGTGACGTCAGTTTCGTCAGGTCCCTCTAGTTGTATTCTCTTGCAATCAATTCAAGTGACGATTGATTGTAACGCACACATTTACACGTATTAACTCACACCAGAATGAACACACACATACATCTTCATACATGTCTGTACGGATGCATACATATATGTAACCCTTCATTGGATGTCATGTTTTACTTGATCGAAAAACAAGTGCACATTTTACACATACATTTTGACTGCAGTCCATGGACTGATCCTATCAGATAGCAGGCGGTTCACTTCGTTTTAATCTGTAAGTGTAGATATTTATAAATTGTAACTTATCGTGGTGAGCAGGACATCTTAATGTACTTTTGAATTATGAATAAATAAGCTATAAAAAATGGATCGTAAAAATATCAATTGCTTTTTTTTTAAGAATCTTCAAAAAATTCTCAAAATTCGGGCTTCTATAGAAGGATTTAATACGTACTAAACTGATTTTGTAATAAAATTTTTAGTCATTTATTTGGGAGAAAAAAATATTTTTTACCGATCAATATTATTTGTTACAGTTTAATAAATCATTTTTTTAAATATTTATTTGGTAAGCATTGTCGGTAGATGGCTATGCTTTAATTCCAATGTGATAAATAACCTATTCACTGACTCAGATTATTTTATTCAGCTCGATTTTGGGAAATTTGTCAAACCTTCGAAACCACACATACTCCTAAATGGCTTATATGTCATTTCTTAGTAGAGTTTAGTTTAAATTTTTTAGTTTGTCTATAATTGATATGTTAAAAACTTGTTTAATTTTTAATTTTTTAAATGTCTCAAATAAAATAGTTATTTTCAATACGTATGCGCAAAGATAGGTATTTTGGTAACCTTGAAGTGACGTCACGAGGCTGAGATTATGGGCGCATTCTCAACAAAACCGAGTACGTTGTTATCGGTCGAGCGAAACGAGACCAGATATTACGTACGAGGTTTTGTTGAGAATGTAGCCATAACCTCAGACGAGTGTCATCACTTCAAGTTTATTACCAAAATACCTATCTTTGCGGATTTGCATCGAACAAATTGTTTGTAATATAAATGGAAAAATTCGGATTTGAGAGATTGCAAACAAAATTTATTAATAGTTTAAAGTAATATTATTAAACGGATATATAAATCTTGTTTACAAGAATCGACTTGTCGCCAAAATTTTTTTTTTCGATTTATACTTTCCTTGGCGGACGATTATAGATGTAAACGAAACTAAATATCCTATAGTAATTTTTAGCATCCGTGCGGGAATGTAGAGACAGATAGAGAGAGAGAGAGATGTCACTTATCGATACTTGTGCGAGAAAAGTAGACAACTATAGCTGGCCAGATATCATTCATTTTACCCCTCCTAACTATAGCTCGAAAATCCAAGTTTCGCGGTCGATATTACAAAAAATTATAATTTAATGAGATTCTTTTCTTTGTAATACCTTATATTTTTACTTAAAAGTATTTATTTTAATGATTTTGATTTATTTTGAGTAAAAAAGTTAGGTCATACACTAAAATTAGTTGAAAAATTGATTTCTTTAATACTAATTAATAACGATTTATTGAGTAGCAATAAATAATTTGTTAAATACTACTAAATATGTATTTGATGGAAATAAATGAGCTTTAATAAATCATTTAGTAACTATTACTAAATCTTATTAAATAAATCTAAATCCTTCTATCAGTGTATAGAGTAGAATACCCCCTTAAGACCGAGGAACCTTTTTAATTGATACTTATGAACTTTTTTTAATTAAAAAATAATTTTTTTTCTAACTTATTCAATAATTGTCTATGGAAAATTTTCTGATATGGCTTGATATGTTCACATGTGACCATATTAGAAAATTTAATACGGCCAGATATGACCTGATAAGTACGTGTGTAATTTTTGATAAATTCTGACATACTCATAAATGCCCTGATATTAAAATTGAGAATTTGATGTTACATATAAGTACAATATTTTTTTTAGTGAGCCTTGTAAAAAATTTCATTACTAATTTCAGTAATCCAGTTTCTGTAATTTTAATTAATTTATTAACTCTACACAATTAACCGTATAATGAATCGCCCAATAGCTAACAAATCAAATTTTTCAAGCTCGTTAAGCCGAACTTTTTGAAATTAATCGTTATATCAGCATAACTTTCATTTTACTTTTATGAAAACGATAGGCGCACTGAAAATAATTAGCATGTATAATTATGAAATGACAATTTACGATATATATTCGAGTAGTAGTGTAGGCTGCTCGCAACACCGTTCAACCGTTAAATCCCTCGAGTATACTTGCACTCCATAATTACGAAAATTTTGTCTCTATTTCGACTCGGTCGCGGTACCCACACGCGTTATCTTTCCAGCTCGTTCACGATCCTAGAATAAAAAAAAAAATACTGAAAAAACGTCGACGAAAAAAAAATAAAATTCAACAATGTGACGAGCGCCCGGCAATGACGGCCAATAACGGCAGAACGGACGATCTACCACCGTGATTGGTTAACTTTGTTTCGACCACCGCCCGGTAACCCCTTAATTTAAGCATCGATCATAGCCTCTCCATGCTAGCCCTACACGCAGAGTGCATCCAAGTATAGCTATATCTACATATATAACCATATCGAGATGAGATATGTATATGCGGTATTCCACAATCCTATACGTTCGCCAATTTTATTAAAACTTTATACTTTCTCCAAATCGTCGATCGACTTTCTGTTTCTATATTGTCTACACTGAAAAAAAAGTATTGTTCCTATATGCAGTGCAAAATATTATCGAGGGAGTTTTCTTGTGGTAAAAATAAGTATTGTGATTATCAAAATAGCAGTATAATTTTCAGAGCAATGACGAATTTAGTTTATATATTAAGTAAATTTCGAGTTTTCCCGCGTATGTTGTCTTGTTTATATTGATGTCCACTGTATTTATAATATGTACTCAGAAAATAAATTAAAAAAATTTATTATACGTAATTATAATTCTTGATGTAACTTTAAAATGAACATTTATTATTACACTTGTACACAGAAAAAAAGTTTCACTTGAGCCAAGAAAATATTTTTCTTCCTAATTGTTTTCTTGAGCGAAAAAAAAATTTTTTTTTTTACACAAGAAATTTCACTTATTCCAACAAAATTAATTCTCTTGCTTTAAGAAATACGTATCTTAATCCAAGAAAATTTATTTAAGCTAAGAAAATCTTCTTGGTTTGAGAAAATTCAGCCTCTTGCTCCAAAAAATTTAGTTCTTGATAGAAGTAAATTTTCTTGTCTTGAGAAAATTTCTCTCGTGCTCCAAAAAATTAAATATAAAGATAGAAATAAATTTTCATTAATATTTTTATTGATTAACATGTCAAATGGGAAGATCAAATAATATTGAATCATTTTTTTTTATTCAATTTGTATAATTGCATGCTAAAATAATATTAAATGGGTATCAAAATATTCAAGAGAAAAATTTTCTCAAGGTAAGAAAATTTTTTTTTCAGCTGAAGTAGGTAGCGCTGCTTCTCTAAAGTATCTAAAAATCTTGAACAAATATACAAATTTATTGTATCAAGTATTTATGATAATTTAAATTGAGAAAAAATTACTTCCACCGAGAATAGAATTTCAAGAAAAATTTTTACTTCGGTCAACACAACTTCGGTCTTCATTTAGGCATCCGAAAATTTTCTTGAGCCAAGAATTTTGTTCTCCAGTAAAAAAATTTTTCTTTCTGTGTAATTAAAATTTTTATTAAGTTTTAATACCAAGTTTTATTAAGTTGTAATATCAAGTTTTTTTCTCAGCATAAGAAATATTGTAAGTGGAAAAATACTTACTTTTTCAAGAATAAAAAAGACCAAATTAAAAAAAAATAGTTTTATTCTGATATTAAGACCCCCTACTTATACACCATTTTCTCATCAAATCTTTGTGCTTGTAAATAAAAATTTATTTATTTTCTCGCGGATATTTACACGTGTCACCATAAATGTTCATTCTTATCTCTTTTTTCCGAAACTAAAAATTACAGCTTTACTTTTTAATACCATCCTAACATTTAAAAGGGAATCGCAGAGAACAAAAAATAAGTCGAAATATGAGGGTTACATTATACTTGTTTATCCATTATTTGTTGTCGTTTCTGTGGCTGTGGGGACTTTTCAGGTGCCGGTAGTCCGTGGTATTTATGTTTGTTCTTTTAGTACAGTTGAGTAAGCATGTCATAATCAACGAAGGCCGTCTCAATCAAAGTGCCATTGATACCCTATTGTCGCCCACTCTCAGTTTTACAATAGTCCCCTTGCTCAATTTTATTGTGTGGTTCTACGCACTGAAAATATTGGGCTAAAATGGAGAACTTTGATTCGAAGCAGAGATTTTTCAAGTATCTTACCTTTGGACAAGCTTATGGTTAAAATACAGCTTTGATTATTTTAAAATTGGCTTAACTTTTTTTTCATCAGTACCAAAGCGAAAAAAAAAAATTTTCATTCAAACAACAACCGGTTAGAGTTTTCCAAACAAACTGAGTGTTAATTACAGAGCGCAAGACAGTACAAATAACAACCACGGTTTGATGACTGTGTAAATATTAGGGATCAAGTAATTAATATATTGATTATGACATTTTGCAGCAATTGCTACGGCTATTGTTAGTGATAATGGGCAAGGCAGCTAATTATCAAATAGGTGATTTATATATTAACATTTCGTTTTAATTTAACAGTGGTGATTAATATTCCATTAAAAATACACTTTTTTATTTTATAATGCACTCGTAACTCTGATTTTGTATATTGCCATTAGTTGTTATTACTTTTAGGAAATTTGTTACAATATTAACAGGATATTAATAGACTTAACTTATACACATACTACCAAGTTTTTTTTAATAAAATTTTTTTGGAATTTATCGAACAATTATTTGCATTTATTATTTATTTATTTAAGAACATGTAGTACTAATTAATACGACGTCTAATAAATAACAAATTTAAATTCAATACATTAAAGTTAAACTAAGGATAAAGTAAGTGCAATTCGCAGAATTATTATGCTGAGTTATCATCTGATTTGGTGACATTAAAATTCTATATTTTCTGTATTATAATATCCAAGTTCAATTTGATTTTACTTTGTTTATATACAAATTATTTAGATTAATTTTTATGCAATACTATATTAAGTACTCACAGAAATTGTTTTCTTGTAAAAACTGTTTATACTATGTAATAGAAATTGCAATTTGGCCTGTGTCTTGGCATCAATAAACAAAATCTAAAAAAAAATCTAGTACAGTCTGATGTCGGTAATTCAGTCTTGACCAGTGACAACCAATGCCAATTCAATATATCGATTTGTTTATTTGAAACACATGTAAAATGCACTGAAAAAGGTTATCAGACTAACTGAAAATACTCTAAACACCTACTTAAAAAAATTAAACTAGATAATTTAACTTTTGGCACTCTCTTGCAGACTGCATGAAAGTATAATAAATGAAATTTTTTGTTGACAATTAGTTTTCTACCCTAACCTAGCTGCATTTTTATAATTCTGGCTTATAAGTAATCTAAACTAAAATAAAGAATAACCAAAAAATTATATCAATCTCAAAGATTATAATTGGTTGTACACAGAAAAAAAAATAATTTGAATCAAGAGAAAAATTCTTGAACCAAGAAAATAGTTTTGAAGAGTTTCATTGTCTTGCATCAAGAAAAAAAATTCTTGAATCAAGTAAAATTTCTTAGCTTAAGAATTTTTCTACTTGAATAAAGATGATAAAATTCTCCAAAATTATTTTCTTGATTCAAGTAAATTTTTTTTTCTGTGTACGTTTATTAGTAATTTCTTTATAGTAAAGATTATTTAATTAAATATGTGACGGATCCTGAGATAAGGCAGTTTTACGCGCGAACCCTACCTATTTTGTTATTTTTTTTTTACTGATTAAATTTAAAAATGAAAGAATCAATTTACGAAGGACTATCATTTACATACTCTTACCAAGTTTGATGAGTTTTTATTCAATAATTACTTGATCAAAAAGCGTTCCAGCATTTGGTTCAAAATTTAAATATTTCTTGTCCTACATGTTTTTAAAGTAAGTAAATACTGAATTTGTCTATTTTTTTTATTTTTGTATGAAAATATATCAATTTATCATATATCTAAAGGTCTTTCTAAATATCAGATCAGTAAAAAATTCTAAGGTGTCATTCAAAATTTTACAAAATTGTCGATTTAAATTTATTTTTCAAATTTTTCTTTCTTTAAAAATTTGTCAAAATTTTTTTCATCAAATATTTTTCAAACTTTTCATTTTTCCTTAAAAATTTTTAAAGTAAATTTCAGGTACTTTCTAAAGCAGCGCTATAATCGATCTCGATATCTCAGCTGTATAAAAATTACACATTTTTGTGATCAGTTGTTACTGAATTATAATTAATCCTAACAAAATTTCATACAATTATCATTCTAATAAAATTTTAAAGTTATTTATTAGAATTTACTTTAATTAAATAATTTTTTTTAATATTTAGTATTATCTATAATTTTACATAAATTTTCAAATGAAGAAACTTAAAAAAATAAATTAAACAAAAAAAGCAATTATATATTTAATCGGGTTAAATAAAAATTAAATTTAATAAAAAAAATATAAATTTACGATAATAAAATTTTTTAAGTATTCATATTTAAATTAAATAGATCGTATTTCATACCGTTTATTATGCTTAAATTTTTATTATGGGAAACACTATAAACAATATTGTAAACAATGCAATCAAAGTAATACTGTGAGAACTAATAAAGGAAAAATAAACATCAAGATACAATTTCAATATGAGATTAATAATCCACAAAATAATAACGGTTGAAGAGAGCTATTCTTCTGGTGGTACATGACACGTGACCGCTATTACAAAACTAATTTTAGTTGCATTGTATGTATACAATGATGTGGCCAATGTACATATTATTTTTTAGCGATTCTTTATATCAATTTCTTAATTGAAAAATTTTTTATCTAGCAATTCAAATTTAATTTAACATATTTTTATATTTAAAAATTAATCTTATTACTATTTGCTGTTTTGCAAAATATTGGATCAATATCGATATCACAACTATGAAAATTATTTTTTTTTTTTAAATTAATTACATAAATTTTTTGAAAGGAAATTTTAAAAAAATTATTGACGAAGAAAATAAATTTTCCGATAAAAAATTTTTTTACAACTAAAAAAAAACCAAAATTTGATGAAACAATAAAAATTACAAATTTTACAAATAAAAAACAATAATAAAATATACTTTCAGCGCATTTGAAAAAATAAAAATAAAAAAAAATGTTGACAGAAATTTTAGTGTTTTATTATGCTCAACCTTCCTATGATAAATGTAGACATATTTGGCAAGGAGAACAATAAGAATAGGCATGATATTTATTGGTTGAGGATCACTGTGCACGAGTCGCGTCTTCGTGAAGACCATCTCATCTGAGGTCCCATGGGAAACTTGTTCCTACCGTTTCTCTTATCTTAAAACATTCTATATAGACTATTCAGATATCAAACTCACCCAATATTCACTGCTCTTCTATATATATATATATATCTATATATACATAGATATATACATATATAAATATATACATAGATGTGAGGTATTCTACACCAAATCGACCACTTTCAAGCCCGACCCTTTTTAATTTTGCTAAAATTGTTATATGTTGTAGTACTTTACTAAACAACATTTCAATGATTTTTAAAATATTTTTATTCAGCCAAAAATTTTGAATTAACCATCAATGAAACCTTATCTCGCATTTATTATAACGAAGCCTATGGTTTAATTAATTTCCTAAATAAAAACTCTGATTTTTCTTTTTTACAGTCTAGATTAATTCTTATATCAGTCACATGTACTCTCGGAAATTTTCACTGTTTCAGTAGTGAATAGTATTAATTCACGCTTAAGGTAGTTGTCGTGGTTAAGGCATACCGTCAGAAAATTCTAAATTTTTGTATACTTATTAAGGACATGATGATACAATTACTCTAAAAATTTGAAGTCGATTGACCATCTATAACCCGAGATGAATTCTATTAAAAATTGGATATTTAACATTGATTGCATACGCTCTCTGCAGTTCTGTACCAGTTTCTTAGTTATAAAAAAAAACTAACTGTCAGAAACTTTCAAAAAACTGATAATCTTTTAATGCATTTATTGTGAGTTTAAAAAAAAATTTTTTGCACGCCTCATAAGCGAAGCGTTGAGATTGTGCTCTACTCTCGACATTTCGAAAAAAGCAGTTTTCTTGAAACTGAAATTGATTTTTTGTTATTTATATCGCACTTACAGGTTAATATGAGTATACTTATATCAAGTCAAATAATTAGTCAGGCACATAAAATATATTTCAATAACAATTTTTTTGTTTAACATAGTAAATAATAACATTAAACATAATCTTTTCTGGACGTCCGTGTATGAATGGGTGTATGTGGCAGGGAAATTGGTCGAAAAAATCATCATACCGGAATAATTTTTTTTTTATTATCTAAAGTAACAGACGACGGATTTTCTTAATTAACATGAGCGTTCAATTCACTGCCGTTAAATTATCATTTATTAAAAACAAATATATGACTGTGGATTTTTGTATATCTATCTATACATTTTGTTATAGTATTTTTTTTCCTCACCTTAGAGTTATGGCGCCACTAAACCATAGCAGTTTTCTGTTTTTTATTATTTTGCTTTTTATATTTTATTTTAATCAATTTTATTGTAAAAAATGAGATTATGAGGCGTGCACTTTTGGATTTTCCAAACTTTTTTATTTTAATTTTTGACCGTCTAATTATTTATCAATAACGGATTAAAGTTTAACAATTTATGAAAAAAGTATATATATCTACGGAGTCGGACAGAAACAATTGTATAAGTTGCGTCTCCACGGGTAAACTGTCTTGCGTAAAAATTATGGATCACTTAGCTATAAGCTCATATACTTTTGCGGCGCTTATAATCTCTATAATTATTTGACAATATTGTACCATGACAACTACCTTAATTGAACAAGATTAAGTCGGAAAATGAACAATTTAACGTGAAATTCTCTTAAGACAAATCCATACTTTCAATTTGTAGAAATTAATTAAAAATTAACTCACCGGTCGATGATAACGGGATCACTTGGTGTTTCATTTCTATTACCGCAACTTTTTTTGTCACAGCACCGACTGGAAATTAATAGTTAAAATAATTATTAAAATGATAATAATAATAATAATAATAATAATAATAATAATAATAATAATAATAATTGTATAGACTTATTATGATAGATCCTATCCAGAAAAAAATTATAGCAAGACATTCAAGAAGTTAGATTTCAATTATTTAATTTATTCATCTTCCTGATATATGATGAAGTAATTTATACAATGACAAATAAAAAGTTAATTGTTTGGGATGAACTTTTAAGATAATAATAATAGTATTCTCATGCTATGAACTTGAAGCAAAAGTTTTGAGGCTAAAGCTAAAAACCTTGCACCTTCTCTTGACTAGATTGAGCCAACCCATGGGATTTTTAGTAACGATGTAGTAGAAAAGGGATAGTTACGCAATAGGGTGACAGAGATAAGGGCTCAGGGCAACGTCCCATGGGCTAAAGTGATTCAACTCACTTGCACTGTGCGTAAGCAGCATATCTACGCATATTCATATTTATGTATGTGATGTATATGACTGACATAGATGCATTAATCTTGTACCAAGTTTTTTTATATTTCGATACTATGGAATTCTATCACTTGGTGTAAGAGTGTTTTCATGTACGTTTACACGGAGGAAAAAAAAATTTTTTTTTATTTTTTTGTACGGCAAAATTAATTTTTCTTAACAGACACAGGAAAAATTTCTTAGTAAAATTTTAATGGTGACAGAAGAGGTTACTAATGCAGGATTAAGGAAAATTTTTATGTTACTAGGATTAAAAATGATATAAAAAAATTTTTTTTAGGATCTAGTAATGATAAGCGCAGTTGTTGGTCTAGAATATTTATATATAAATTTACTCACCTGCACATAACTTCATGGGTAAGTAGAACTCTACACATTTCCGGGTTTTTATCCTGACCTTCATACATGATTGCCTGAAATGTGAAAAAAAATAATATTTTTAGAGCGATGATAATGATAATAATAACACAAGTTAGGAAAAAGAAAAAATGATTAATTCCAAGTAAATAAAGAGTAAATAACTCTATAGAGCCAATTAGAATAAAAAAGAAAAACGAAAAATGATATGATGCTTGCATCACCCCCTTGTACTAGGATGAAGTATAGACTAAGCTCTGAGTGGTAGAAGTAAATCCGTTAAGCCTCCTTCACAATCTTCTGATTGATTTTTATTTAATGACGACACATTGTGCAGACTTGTGTACATGTATTTATAAATGGAGAGGAAGTTGATATAAATGCTACGTGGTGGATTACCGGAGTAGTGACCGGCCAGGGGAATTACGGGCCTTGTGCATACATTTAAAAAAGATTATCGTTAACTTTCATACGAGTACTATTAATATTTCCATTGTTTTAGAAATTAAAATAGTGTTATAAGATTAATCATAAAACAAAATTTTAGTCATTTTTTATGTTTTATACACTGAAAAAAAAGTATTTATCCACTCTTAATATTTCTTATGCTAAGAAAAAAACTTGGTACTGCTCTACTAACAATGGTAGTGGTAATTTTCTCAACATTATATGGATACTGTTCAGAAGTATACCTATACTGATTATCACAATACTTCAATTTACTAATTGACACTATAAGAGTAATCATGAATATTTGAATTTTTTTATCGTGTTTTAAATCAATATTGTCCATTTTTTTTTTTCTATAGGACACCTTAACCATCGTTTTTACTTATATAATTTAATTAATTAACTTAAATAGCAATACATTTAATAATTATTATATCAACTTAAAACCAACAGGTTGAATGTATGTATTATTGACAGCGCTAGAATTCAAAGAGCCGATTATTGACATACCATTGACCCTATTATTGACAAGTCGTTTATTACAGTTAAATTTATATTAACAATAATCATTTTTACTAACTAATGCAAAACTATCAATAATTTTTATTATTTTAAAATTCGTTTGAGACCTAACTTTTCTATATTTTTTACCACGTTTTTTTTTAGCAATTTTTTCTAGTCTCAAATAATTTGATTCTTATAATATCACATAGTAGTATGTAAACATTAATACGTTTATATGTATGTTGAGGGGTTTAAGTTACCTTACATTATGACCTATGTCGTTAGTTGACGCTAGTTAATTTTTGTGTCCCCATCATTGACATCCGCTATTTTAAAATTAATTTTAACTCGATAAAGTATAAATAAATGATTATATGGTTATTTAGACTATAAATAATCTAAAATAATTTTAAACAATGCAATTACATAAAAAAACATTGAAAAATCTGGGTGTGAAAATAAGGTCTTTCTTGACAATATTGTTAAGAAATTACAAACTTATAAGCAGTTTTGGCCTACTTGAAAAAATAAAATTTTTTTGCTGTAAAAAGTTTATACCTTGGAATTAAATTTTACTATTTTTTAATTTTAAAAATATGTAAAATTGGCATGAAATATCAACAATTGTGATTATTAACAGATTTTAATAATGACATAATAAAATTAAATAGGGTGTCAATAATAAGGGCTGGTACTTTATATATTATAAATACAGTGGACATCAATACAAATAAGAGAACATAGGCGGGAAAACTTAGAATTTACCCCCATGAAAAAAAAATATAAATAATATATATTTCAAAATATATAAAAAATATATTAAAAGTCTATAAAAAATATATAAAAAATATACATAATAAATATATTTATAATAACTAACTTTTGGCCGATTTTCATATATATTTTAAATATATTTTAGATATATTCAAGGTACATTTTAAAATACATAATAAATACATAGCTAAAAATATAAAAAAAATACATTTTGAATATATATAAAATATATTTGAAATATATAAAATATATATGAAAATCGGTCAAAAATTAGTTATTAAAAATATATTTATTATACATATTTTTTATATATTTATAGATTTGAAATATATTTCGAAATATATATTTTTTATCAGTTGCCCAATTTCGAAACACAGTAACTAACATTTAAAAATTTTTTTCAACTTTTCTTATTAAAAAAAAGTTTGCCCGCCAAATTAATGACAAATTTGATTTATGAATAGAAAATACTTAAATATAAATATTTTTAAGAAAAAATATTTGAAATTAAGGTTTAAAAGTTATAAAAAATGCAGCAATACTAAAAAAAAATCAGGTATAAAAATTTTGCAGTTACTGTGTTTTAAAATTGGGCAGCCGTACTGCTTAGAGTATAGATCTCAAACTAAACTCGGTATTTCTCTGAAAACTATACTGGTATTTTGATAATCACAATACGTATTTTTACCACAAGAAAACTCCCTCAATAATACTTTGTATATAAATAGAAACAATACTTTTTTTTTCAATGCACCCTCACAAATTTCGATCCTATGATTATAATTATTATTTACGACTAACAAAATTTCAAATATCTCAAACAACATTTTTTTTTTTTCGGCTCATCCCTAATTTATAGAGTGAGTTTATGTAAGTATATTAAATAAAAATAACAAAGAAGTAATGTCATGTTATATTACGTGAGATATGCGAAGTAATAGTTCGTTAAACACATGTGTCGTCGAGACTTGTATGTATGTATTCAGGCGAGCATCACGACATGCAATTCTGTTTATCCAAGAGTCCATTATACAGCGAGGCAGCAGTAACATCGACAATATAATGTGTTAATCTCTCATTCTCTTTTTATTTGTTTTTCTCATTCCAAGAGTACTTACAAACAATTTTAGGTAATTACTTTTACTCCGTACAAACAACGAAACGACTGCTACGAGTACATGGGCCAGTTTGCCTAATATCATTTCCGCGAATCGGAATAAATTTTTATGGACTGAACATGATACAATCTGTTGTAAATAATTTTATCTTTTACACCAGTTTTATTTAACACTAATTTTTTAAATTATTCACCGCAATGTAAATATAATTTTAATTATAATCATGTAGATTATCACTGATAACAGCCAGAGGTATATAAATATGAGAACTAAATGAATAAGACGCTGGGGTATGAGAGTGTGAGTTATTGCTTTAAGCCCTAAGAGAGCATGTGCTCTCAATGGAATTTACTTCTCATCTACGCTCTTTTTGACTCCCAAAGCATCTATAAGAGTTGAGGCTTCCAATCGTCAACTAAATTCCCACGGGAATTGCTCTGTGAATTAAAAACAAGAGTTTACTTGCAACCCATACTTTCTCTTCTTCATAAATTAAAGTAACTACCTTCATAATTTTTAAGTACAAAATTTTCTAAAATTTTTTTTTTGCTGCAAAATAAACAGTTTTAAAATTGAAGAAGATTTTTCCAAAAGAATGATATGCCTTTCTAAGAAGCTGCAATTAAACCCTCGCAATCTTATTCAGATTCTAAAAAAAATTTTATCTATTATCTGACGGATTTTGATGGATTCCAACCTTAATCTATGGACCGGATTTTCCCGTGATTTGCTTGATCGGCAAGCTGGGGTTGAGCTTAAGTAAGAAAATCTGGAAAACGGTTGACCCTCCAGGCTATCCCGGGAGTATCCGCTAATTTTAAGCTTGATAATATACATACACGTAAAAAAGTTTTTTATATGGCTAGTAATAAACTGATTTTGTGATGTATGTCCATATCAGGATATATATAAGAGAAAAAAAATGATTTTTTATCTTTTCTATAATTTTGGACGACAATTAACAATTAGAAGTTCCTTAGACGAGTATAAATAATCATTTTTATAGTGAAACTTCTTACTTAACTCTCCTGTGAGGAGACAATTTAACGATCATGCGCCACCTGTCGGAGATTATGAGCACTATATACAGTCATATAATTCTATGGGGAAATATATGACTACTCATGAGCTAAAAAACTCAAGATATCAATTTAAAGTCAAAAAGCTGATGTAGAATTTACGATGAACTCAAAACCAAAATTTTTGATTTTATTTTTAATATACTTTACTTAAAGTTAGATTGATTTTTTTTTTAATTTAATTTTATTATTAATTTTCGTCCGAAATAATTATTGTTTCAATAAATGATTATTTAACTTCCCACTAAGAAAATCGAGAAGTTATTAGTTTGACCTCGTTTTGCAAAAATCGAGTTTTCAACTTTAGATTTCCTGTGAATTTGAACCGATTCGGACCGATAGATATCGAAAAATCTCAAAAGAACGAAGAAAAAAAATTTTTTTAAGTGTGGTTTTTTCGGAATAACTTACAAGTGATTTTCTTGATCAACTACAAAAACTCATTAGCTTTTAACCTCAAATAAATAATAGTTTAAAAAAACTAAAAACACGCTTTTTATAGAAAACCAAACTAAAAAATAGAAAATAAATTTAAATTAAGAATAGTGTTAAAAATTTCAATAAATATAAATTAATAATAGTGTTAATAAAAAAAAAATTATTTTATTTTAAAAAAAAGCGTGGGGTGCATGGTGTCAATAGTTATAAATATTTTATTGACAGATATAAGTAGAGTGATTATCGTTTTGATAATATCTTAAAAAGCACCCCACGCTTTTTTTAAAATAAAATACATTTTTTTTATTTACACTATTATTAATTTATATTTATTGAAATTTTTAACACAATTTATAATTTAAATTTATTAAAATTTATTTTCTATTTTTTAATTTGGTTTTCTATAAAAAGCGTGTTTATAGTTTTTTTTAAACTATTATTTTTCATAAAAAATATAAAATATCTCCGTAATACCTTCGGAAAGCTACTTTTTTTATTGTTTTAATCGAAAGCTTATTATTTTTTCAATCAAATTCAATGAAAATAAAATTTTTTTAAATCGTTAATTGCATTTTATCCTTAACCAAATTTTTACATGTGAATGGAGATGTAAAAATTACAATTTTCAAATCTAATTATTTGATTAAATATCCCGGAAACTTTTTTTTTAATTTTTTTATTAATTATTAGGCTACGTAAATTGAATTTACAACTTATCAGGAAGTCTTCGAAATTTGACTACGTAGATCTCCTTAAATAATCTAAAATTATCTGGAAGATCGTTATACTCGTCACTAGTCAAACCATGTCTGTCCCTAAGCTCGACAGACCATTATCGAACAGCGCTTAAGGCTTTGTCTCGTCTTGTCTTGCCCTGTTCAACCAGCAAACTACAATTTGTAGCACAGGAGTCTTAGAGCACAACTACTCCCACTTCCACCCACTTCCCACCAGAGAAATCCGATGTTGCTACTCTGCAATGTTCTCCAGTCCTCGAAATAGCAGGCTCTTTGAAGACCATTCAACCTCGGTTTATATTTTCTCAAAGTTACGAAGATATCTAGTAACTCGGTAATTTTACAAAGGATTACTCGCCAGCTGCTGAGGCTTAAGCTCATGAATTCTTGTTTTTTTATAATATATGCTCCTTTGATCATATACGACAATAGACCCAGCGTTTCAATTAATCTTAATCCCTTTGATTTTATGTACTTTGACTATTTTTACAAAGATAATGCTCTCGTTAATAGATGTAATTAATCTAATTGAATAAGCTTGATTTTTTGCAAGGACCTAAGGGATACTTTTCTACGAAAAGTTTCTAAAGAACCAAGTCAATTGGTCGATTAGTTTACGAGTTATAGTCATTACAAAAATCATTGCACAACCCAAAGCGCGGCAATAAATAATTAAATTGCCATTTATGGGTTTAATATTGAAGATAAAGAAAATGATCAAGGATAAAATTGAAATAAAAAAAAAAATATTTAATCATTTGAATTCTATTTATTACGTCATGTATATATACAATATATACATTGTATATATACAATAATTAAATAATTAATAAATACAATAAGTGACTTGTAAAATTTTACAGTACGGGGTACACAATTTTAATTTTCATTAATCATGCCGGGAATCGACACTAATTTTTGATTTTTATTTTAAAAATTTTAAATTATTATTGCTCTCAGTCACCAATTGACTCACTCAATCTAATTCAACATATTTACAATTATCCTTAATATTATTAATATAATTATTGTAAGTATTATTATTATTAATAATCATAATTATTATTGAATTATTTACATACGATTAAAATCTATTAATCTGAAAGATAAAAAAATGTAAAAAAGAAATCGAGCGTTAATAAAAAATCAGTCTTAAATGCAAGAGATACAAGAGTA
>CAJNRD030001114.1:9253494-9266169 GCA_905319865.3 Cotesia congregata
AAAAATACGAAAAAATCAAAAATGTCAAATTTCATTCCGAAAATTTTCAGTTTTTTTCCAAAAAGTTAAAAAAAAACATTGAATATGAATCCGAATTATTATTTTTATTTTTTTTTTAAAGTACATTTAAAGACAAAAACTTCAAAAAAAAAAACATCCCAAAAAGTCAATTTTCAAAAAAGTTATGGTTATTTAACAAAAAAAAAGCTGTTTTTTTGTAATAACTTGTAACTTTTTTTTGGTTGGGTAAAAAAATTTGAAAAAATTCTGAAAATTGTTTTCAATAGAGTAGAGAAAGATACCAAAATTTCAGAAAAATCGAAAAGGGTCGGTGTCAAAAGTGGTCGATTTGGCATGGAATGCCCCATATATTATAGGAACCATTCCTATATATTATGGGAATCATGCCGATATTACAATTATAATTATAGATATCGTTCCTATAATTATAGGAACTATTCCCATAATTATAGTAACGTTTCCCAAAAATTATGGGTATAATTCCCATAATTTAAGTAATCGCTCCTAAAATGGTATAGGAAAATATTTCATTAAAATTATAGGAATGATTTCCATATTTTTCTCTCCGTGTAGCTTAAGGTAGTTGGTTCATGCGAGCAAAATTTCAAGAAACCTTCCAAATTTATAATATACGTAATTAAATGCATAATGCACAAGCTGTTAAAATTTGGAGACGATTTACCACGTCTAACCGAAGATAATTGCAATTGAAAATGACATTTTTACACAAGCGGTATGGGAAAAGAGAGAGAAAACCGCGAAGTTTTATTATTTTTGTATTGAAGAAATTTTAAGAATTTCACGGAAAACTAATATTACTTAGATTAATACATGTATAATTACCCTAAAAAATTCTGGAATTCCCTACCACATAGTTTTTGAGAAATCATTGATAAACTAGTAAAGTAAACAAATAAAGTCATACGTGGAAGTAAGTGAGCAATAGTCCGTAAGAGAGGCAACACTAGCGAATGAAAAAGACAGCAATAGCATAAACTATAGGTTAGGAAAAAACTACCATAATAGTCATCTTGATTCACTTTTACTCAGAAAACAGAAAAAATAATTCGGATAGCCTGGACCGGGAATTGAACCCGGATCTTTTAATTACGCACTAAGGGCTCTTTCAATAAAGCTATCTAAGACATAATCCGTAACAACCTTTCAGCCGTCTAATAATTGTTTGTTTAACATGATAGAAAAATATTTATTAAAATATAGTCGATGTAACTATTTATCAATAGTTACTTAAAGAAGTACGAGCGCTAAGCGGGGTGGGGGTAGGTATCGACTCTAGCGCGGTAAGGGGAGAAGAACAGTAACCATATGATTTTTCTCAATATATAGATATACATTTAACATTGGCTGACGGCGACATTTACTTTTCTTTTAATTAATACACTTTAATTAATCGGGCAAGAGTAAATTTTTTTTGAATTAAATTTCTCACTAATATATTTATATATTTACTTTCATCCATAAGTTTTTTAAAAATATTCACCGACAGTTTTACGAGAAAAATACAGAAATGTATCAATGTTTGGAGGTTACCCCATAAGACCAATGTTAAATTGCTCAACTTCAAAGTTAATTATTTATTTAAATAATCGGGCAATCCCCTTCAAATTTTGAGAATTTGTTTAGACATATTTAAACTTCATATTAAAAAAAAATCAAGCCTTTTATCAAAAGTTGCCTTGGTGCTCGTACTTCCTTAAGTTAATGCAGAGTTCGAGTAACTACAAAAAAAAAAGTTCTATGAAAACTATATTTTTACACTTGTAACCTTATAATTCAGCTAACTATGCACTTTTCTCTCGGTTCTTTTATGAGCAAATAATAGTTAACCCATAATTTTCATATTGGCTCTGTATATTAATTATACAAATCATAGAAAAAAAGCATTTTATCATTTGATTGTCTTTTTCAGGTGTTATAGTGCTAACACCACTATGATTATAGACGAAATTTCACAAAAATTTTCTAAAATTCATTTTTTATATAAAATTGGTCACTAATTAACTTCAGCAAAGTTCCCAATCTTAACAAGACTGCTTTTTGTGAACATAACTCAAAAACCGTGTTATACGATTTAAAATATAATTTCCTTTTCATATTTAGAACTGTTTAATACGAATATGCTTGTCAAAATTTTAGAAAGAACGCTGCAGGAATCAGAAAATTACAGACCAGTGCAACTCTTAGAAAGCAAAAACTGATCAGGTTCTTCCTTAAAGAAGAAACTTAACTGTCTCTGTCCACTCCATCCATTTCTTTTGTGTATGTCAATTCTGTCAGAATCACGTTTTTTTTTTTTTTTTTCAAGACGCTCTATCATCGCAACAAATAGCCATATGAGAAAGTATTTCAAGATTTTTCTAGCGAATTAGATGTTACCGCTTGAAATCTTGAAATATTTTTTCGAATTATTTTTCCATTAAAATAAAAATTTTAAAAATAAATTTCCGCTATGAAAATTAATATCATATAACAAACACATTGAGGTATCTGAGTCCTTTGTGGTCACAGCCAATTTAAATTCCTAAATGACTTAACGTAACAAAAACAGTTCTTATAATGATAATGGTAATAAATTCTCCGGGTAAGTTTAATGTATATGTATAGACACTAGGAGTAACTACTAGGAAGCAAATTTAAACTAAAAGTTATCTCCGTTTGAGTCTTGTGGATCGTGTATCAGTTAGTTGTATTCCCTGTTCAAGTAGATGTTGAACGTCATCTTATATCACCAATCTCTCGTCATTCGCTGCAACCAATAAATCTGTAATTAAATAATAAATAAGGAGTGATCTGTGGTATTCGAGGGATGGCAAAGTTTCTCCATATCTGGCGCTTGATCTCTTTTTGTCTCGATCATCTCATTGGGTCTCCTCATATCCTCGCAGAACGTCTTCCACGGACTGTCGTTCGTCCGTCCATCCACAGGTAGTTGTTTCTTTGGTCTCTGTCTTTGTCTTTGTACTTGTCTGTGTAGATGATTGTACAAGCGAGGCTGAAAATGATGAGACGAGGATACACACATCAAGTTATAATAGAAACAAAAGTAGTAGTACAAACCAATACTAAAAGACCGATTAAGGCCCGCATCAACTCGATCATCCTTGAAAAGAAGATCCGCTTTTTCCTTTAACTCGTCTGTCTCTTCTTCTTATTCTCTATCACCCTCTTTATTCTTCAGTCTTTTAGTGGTTATTATTATTCACTCACTTGACTTATCCATTCACCATCACCAAAAACCCACAGATATCTCCTAGTTATGCTAATGGACCACTTTTCGTCAAAAACAGAACGAGGAAATGGAATAATCCTATTGTACTGCACTGCTCGATAGTAATATCTTATACTTTTTTAGTCCCCGTCGATACTTTTTCACTTTTATCGAATTTTTTTAGGTTTATTTTTACTGTCGAGAACATTATCATTTATCCTCCCTACGTATATCTTTGTTTATTTTGTTATTATTAGACCCCAATACATTTATTTTTCTTTTTCTTTTAGGTTTCTTCATTGTCCTTAATATATAAATATAGTTTTACGCTATTTTGCCGAGATATTTCTGATTCATTGCACCGAAATAAATAGAGCTTGTTGAGAAATATGAAAATTGTGAGGGTCGATAAAGACAAAGATATGAAAATAAAGTGATTGCAGTGTTACAGAAAATTTAAAAATTTATATAATAGCTTTTTGTAACAATTTTTGAGCTAATTTTATTCACAAATTATTTTTTTTTTTAATTACAGTGATTGAGAGATCTAATTAGCATTTTTTAAATTATTTACAAATGTAATGCATAAAAATTATAGAAAAGTACAATTAATTTTGTGCTGTAGTGGATCGGTAGAAAATAATAAATGTAAAAAATTATTTTTTTTATAACATTAAAAATTACGGTAAAATTAAATATTTTTACTGAAACCACTAAAAAATTTACCAATAAAAATTAATTCAAGTAACGGTATTAGCTATAGAATTTAAGGCGGCGCTGCAATCGCTCGCGATTTGTAAGCTATATAAAAAATTACACTTTTTAGTGATCAGTTGTTGCTGAATTATAATTAATTTTAACAATACTTTTGTACAATTATCATTTTAATAAAATTTTATGCAATTAGTTTAATATTCTTTGGAAGAATGTACGGTAATGACATTTGTAATTTTTTGGTAATATTAACCAGTATTTTATTTCTATTGAGGTTATATGTTAAGCGATATAACCTTAAAAAATAAAATGAATCAAAAAAATTAATTCAACATTTAATCTTATTGAATTAAAATCTAATTTTTCTAAAATATTAAACTTATAAAATTTTTAATAATAATATTTCATTAATTTAACAGTAAATTTTTATAATAAAATATTCTATAATAATAAATAATGAATCCGTATTGATTTTAAATTTACGATAATTTCCTTGGCAAAGAAGAATTTTTCGATGACTATTCGCGCGACCTGGAAATGTCTTAGTGCACAAGCCCTAATAGATTTACCCAAAAAAATTATGACAGGTCTATAATATATTTTACCGCAAAATAAAAAGAAATTTTCTTAATTTTCAAAAACATCAAGCTTATTGGTGAGAAGTAAAAAAATGATTGGCATTATTCCATACAACCTATTAACATTCGGACATCAGTAATTAACAAACGGATGAAGGGAGCAATAAAATGCAAGGGTCCTCTAAGTGTTGTCATCACTGGCACATGTGGGACTCTTTTTATACAAAGATAAATAAAGAAGAATCAAAAGCGACGATTGGAGTAGCCGCGGCGGCAGCACATCATGCAATCAAGCATCAAGCATCCATTGACATAAAATATGTCTCTGTTTGGGTGATGTTCTGTGATCAGCACCGCTCGATGGGCACTCATCTGCTCGCATCACTCTGTAACTTTTTAGCAGCTCTGGAGACCCGCGTGTCCACCAAAAATGCCAATGTGAGCGTCATCGTCGCTTCTTCAACCATACTCCATTATATATACTCTTTCGCGTGTGCCGCGGATTCTATCTATCACTGTCCCTGTCTTTTTTTTACTATCATCATGGTATGGTGTGTGGTATCCAACATATAGATCGATAGCAGTCACACCGGATGTTTTGCTCGAGGTGTCAGCATTTTCGTCACCCGGGACGCCCGACCGACATTTCTTTTCAACTTGCCTAAATTGTTGATTTCCAGTCAGCTCAGATTATTGGAATGACAACAAAATCTGGTAAAAACTTAAGGATAAAACTTGAGAGAATTATATATAGTTTATGTGCGAGGTTATTTTGTATGTATACGGTGATTAACGTCGGGCAATCACACTCAGAGAAAAGTGCATAGTTAGCTGAATTAAAATGTCACAAGTATAAAAATATTGTTTTCTGAACTTTTTTTTTCTAGTTACTCGAACTATGCAATAGTTTAAGTATTGATAAATAGTAATATCGACTATAGTTTGACGAACATTTTTTTGTTATCGTGTTAGTCTTGTAATGATTGGGAATTTTATGGAAGCTTGAAGCTAATTAGTGACTAATTTCATATGAAAAATGAATTTAAAAAATTTTAAGAAAATTTCCTTTATATGGTGGTGTTAGCACTATAACTCTCGGAAATGACAATTAATTGATAAAATACTTTTTTTTTATTTATATAATCAACGTACATAGCCAATATGAAAATTATGGCTTACATATTAGTTGCTCATAAGAGAACCGAGGTAAAAGTGCATAATTATTGAATTGAATTGAGTTGAATTTATTGATCTATGCCAAAGCTTTGACTGGCCAGATGGCAAAAGAAAAATATACATTTTGTGAATACAATACATTTTTTAATTTTTAATTTAAACATAATAATTAGAATTTATATATAATTATACATAATAAAATATGAGTAAAAGTAGTATTGCTTATATACTAATTTTGAAGAAACAGTTTAAGTGAAAATTAAAACTAATAGATTACAATATTTATGATTATGAATTTAAAGATTTTAATTTTAATAATTTTAGTGATTTAATAATTTTACTGATTTTAATAATTTTAAAGATTTAACTGAAAATTTAGTTTGGATTTAGATGTCTAGATTAAAAAGGTAATCATAAAGCTTATTTTTAAAAATTTCTATACTGGGAGCATTTATCACATCGATTGGTATTAATTCTTCTCAAAGACGAATGCAGGTAACTACAAATGATAACTCATAAATAGTTGTCACAAATTTAGGTAACTTGAAATTTACATAATTCTTTTTTTTTTTTTAATTAGCTGGATTATAACGTTACAAGTATAAAAATATAGTTTTCAGAACTTTTTTCTTGTAGTTACTCGAACTCTGCAATAGTTTAAGGTAGTTCTTTCCCAACCTATAGTTTATACTACTGCTGTCTTTTTCATTCGCTAGTGTCGTCTCTCTTACGGGCTATTGCTCACTTACTTCCACGTATGACTTTATTTGTTTCCTTTACTAGTTTATCAATAATTTCTGAAAAACTATATAGTAGGGAATTCCAGAATTTTTTAGGGTAATTATACATGTATTAATCTAAGTAATGTTAGTTTTTCGTGAAATTCTTAAAATTTCTTTAATACAAAAATAATAAAATTTCGCGGTTTTCTCTCTCTTTTCCCATACCACCTGTGTAAAAATGTCATTTTCAATTGCAATTATCTTCGGTTAGACGTGGTAAATCGTCTCCAAATTTTAACAGCATGTGCATTATGCATTTAATTATTTATATTATAAATTTGGAAGGTTTCTTGAAATTTTGCTCGCATGACCCAACTACTTTAAGTAACTATTGATAAATAGTTATATCGACTATATTTTAATAAATATTTTTCTGTTATCGTGTTAAACAAACAATTATTAGGTGGCTGAAAGATTGTTACAGGTGATGTCTTAGATAGCTTAACTGTCTGAGCCCTTGGTGTGTAACCAAAATATCCGGGTTCGATTCCCGGTCCGGACTGTCTGAATTATTTTTTCTGTTTTCTGAGTTAAAATTAATCAAGATTACTATTTAGCATATATTTAACTAAAAATAATTTGAAACTATCTGTTGGGGTTCAATATAATAAATAGTCTTAGATATACATATAAGAACTTCAATTAAATAATGGTGATGATATTCAACCAGATTTTTCTCTCAATATAGCTAAGCCTAAATCTTAATTTAAAAATGAGCGACAACTTACCATTGGCGTAAAGTAATTGCAGTCTATATTGAATTCCATTATTTGTTTTCTGTCCCTCGGATTCCTGAAAGTTAAATATTCAAAAATTAATCTCAGTTAAAACACATTCGATTTTAGTTCTTATTATTGTAATATATCTTTTAAAGAAATATAATTATCAAAATATTAGTTTTATATTTTTCATATAAGTATAAATAATTTACTTATTTATGATGATATAAAAAAAATTTAATTAAATAAATAAATTGTCTTCTATTTTCTTGAAATGCCTTGGAATAACAAGTTTTATTATCATGATCTAATTTAATTAATAAATTTATTAAGGGTGTAGTATATAACATGTCCACTACTCTCATTTATGTATATATATGTATGTCTGCTTTAATATAGTAATGTATCTCGTGATAATTATTAATTTCTTGATGCGTTCGTAAGAGTCGCGCGTCATTATATTGTATTGTGGCGTGCAATGCATAATTACTATGGGTTGGTTGACAATGAGTGGTGCGTGCATAACACCATATGCTAGTTAGTAATGCATTTTCTACTGTGTGCTCAGAAACCCTTGAAACGCTGACGAGTCAAACTTTTAATAAAGCACCAAAAAAATTGCAGATATTTTTTATTTGGCACCGATAAATTTTCTTTTAAAGTACAAAAGTGAACTTACGACTATCTACATCTGAAAAAAAATTTTTTTGCACTACAAAAATAATTATAAAAAATATTTTAAATATTAGAATAATCACACATAAATTAGAAAAAATTAATTTTATTTGCTATTAAATTTTACAGCTTTTAAAGTATCAGCTATCTTAAAGATGTATTCAAAAATATATTTTTATATACTTGCACATGCATGAGTGAAGCGGATGAGGTGTGCTCTACTCTTGCCTGACAAAAATCAAGTGATTTCTTTAACTAAAATTGTCTCTATTTATTTTTTATCGCACTTGTAGAATAGTTACACATAAATTTTATAAAAAAACACTAGTTTCAACACCACGGAAAAAAGTAAACTACAATAAATAATAGTCGATTTATAATAAGTAATGATCAACTGTTAAAAATTACCATTTCAAACAGTAAAATCGTGATTTTACTATTCACACGCAGAAAAAAATTTTGTTAAGATAACCTAAGATATGTTGTGGTAACAAATGAATTTGTTAATATAGGGATAACAAATCATATGTTGAAATAACAAAATTTAGGTTATAACAAGTTATTTTGATATGTTATAACAACAAATTAGTTTTGTTACTATAGCAAAATCTTTTAGTTGATTCGACAAAATACTTTAGTTGGTAATATAACAAATTTTTTTGTTGAAACACCAAAATTATTCTATTAAAATAACCAAGAGAATTTGTTGGATTAACAAAGACAATTTGTTGAAGTAATAAAGTGAATTTGTAAAAATAACAATGAGAATTTGTTGGAATAACAAATAAATTTGTTACAGTAAATTTTATATGTATACATTTAAAAAGCAACAAATTAGTTTTGTTATTGCAATAAAACCACTTTGTTACAGCAGCAAAATCACTTGGTAACAGCAACAAAATGATTTTGTTGCAGCAACAAAGTCATTTTGTGATAGCAACAAAATAATTTTGTTAGAGCAACAAATTTATTTTGTGATTTAACAAACTGGTTTGTTAGTACAACTTGAAACTTTTTGTTAATGCAACTAATGGATTTGTTGCTATAAACATACTCATTTGTTACCAGGACATATTTTTCAGTTATCCCGTCTTTTGTTATTTCAACAAAATCGTTTTATGCGTGCACTTTATAATATTTATCATTTAAAGGATACAATTCATTCTTTAAATGGAAGAAAATACTATTTCAAACAGTAATATTCGCTATGTGAGTGTCGAAAATGTTAAAGTATAATAATTAAGAATTTTGACTTTGATATTTATCATTTCGTACCTAAAAAATGATCGCATGATATGTAAAAAGTATAAAATAAAGTGACTAAGTTTCTAATATAAGCAACGTCAATATTTACAAAGTAAAATGATAAATTTTTAACGCAACGCTAAAAATGAAACTACACAGTAAAAAATTTTACGTCATTGCGTCAAAAAATTTTGTGTTAAAAATTTTTATGTTAAATATTTAACATTTTTTTGTATTGATTTAAAACTTTTTGGTGTTGATTTAACACAATAAATGTTAAATCAACACAAAAAAGTGTTAAATATTTGACACAAAAATTTTTAACACCAAGTTTTTTGACGCAATGACGCAAAATATTTTACTGTGTATAATTATTGACCTGCTCGGACTGGTAAAATGTATATTTTAAAAGTAGAATTTTTACTGTTTCAAATGCTAAATTCTCCCAGAGTGAGACCCCCTTCTTCTCATCTGAGTTCCCCTTCTTCTCATAGTATGGACTATATATTGAAATGGCAATTTTTACTGTTTGAAACTGTAATTTTTCAAGATGAGAGAGTCGTTATTTACTATAGTGACAGCTACTAATCACTTATTTTCGATATTAAATTATAAACTGTGGCTTTTACACTTTCTACATTAAGTTCTGTTATATTTATATTCTTGCCACCCCGATTTCCGCTGTACTGTTTGAAACTATAAAAATTAACCGGAATCCGAGTGAATTTTAAAGTTTACTTTTTTCCGTGTTATGAGATTTTTAAAAGACTTTTTGCTTTTTAATTAAACAAGAAAAATTTCTATAAAAATTATCCTGTCGACGTCCGTGTGTCTGATGTATGTATAATATGGAAACTGGCGTCATCACGATAACTGCCGAAAAACTTAACTGATCAAGTCCATTTTTGTTTATACGCTTCAGTATCATCCAAAACTAAGTCCTTTCGAAGATTACGGTCTAATTCAATGTAGTTTAATTATAATTAGCAATAAACTTAAATCCACGGATTTTCCAAACTTTTTATGTATGACTTATCTTTGTATATTTATATTTATATTTATATACGTAAGGACGTGTATATACCCATTTGTGTGCATGTGTATGTTAATATATATTGTATGCTGATGATGGGGTGATACTTATGTGTTTCATCTTCTACCGAATTTAGTATTGGATGTATATATTGCGTCTATTTAGTCTAAGCAGGGACTGATATATGTCCGCGGTGCATGACCCTTATTAATAGGGAGGCCACGCAATGCAACTGTCTAACCACGTGAATTATATTATCCGTACATATATGGAGATAGACAGCCACAAGAGGAAGCGAGAAAGGTAAAGGACAGGAATAAGAATAGATAAACCTACACACGTCCTTTCATTACTACTCTTGATTGACATGCAGAGCAACAGTCTGGTAAATATAACTCATTTTACGTCATAATTGCGATTATTAAGTCAACAGTCAGATTGTTGGATTAAGATACTGTAATAATTAGTAGATTGATATTTTGATAAGTTATTATTATCATTTGGATGTATAACACCTTACACTGTTAATCAGGATTGAGTGGAAGTTATTACAAATTTTTTTTATGTTAACTTATGTGTTTTTTCAACAAAAATTGTTTAAAAATCTCTAATTTCATAAAAAACAATTTGTTTGATTTAAATTCGTAGATTTATTTAAGATAACTTAAAAATACGTATTTAATATTAACAAATTTGTTTTTTTTTAAACATGGATTACTTTTAACAAGTATTAAAAAAAGATTTGTTAACTATAAACAAATGACTATTCAATTAAAATTAATACACTAAATCAACCATATCTTTGGCTGAAATAAATTCATTTATTTGTGTCAAATAAATATTAGTTGGTGGTATTTAAACATGAGATTTATTTATAACAAACGAGTCTCATTTGATTTAAATAAAAACAGGAATTCAGTCCTTGTAAAGTGGTAAAAATTTTCATTTAAATTTTAAATTGATAGTTTTAAAGCGTAATAATTATAATAAAAGCTAAAGAGTGTCACATTTTGATAACTAGCATTTTTTCCTGCCCTACCAATATCAAAACAACGATAATAAAAAAATAAAACTAACCTGGTCCTTTTCAACAAATCCGATGAACGCAGTCCTTTCAATTTCGATTGGCTGGCCGCTACGATCGTAAAGAGCGATAACGAAATGAAAGAAATTACTTTTCCTTAAATTGCTTGGTGGTTGTTTCTCGAAATGTGCTCGTCCAACGCCAACCCTAGAATCATGATACATTTATCATAAATAAATTAAATAAGCAAAAATAATGAAGGATGAAAGGGGATGGGACAACATTTATAAAATAATTGTTGTCATCCATAGCACCAGATAACAGATAAGATGGTGCGTTTATGTATGAGGTATGAGGGATCCCGCGGCGCATGTAGAGAGGGAGAAAAAAAAAAGAGATAAACGAGGTCGTTTGCTGAAGCAGTAGCGCTCAGGTGGTCTCGACGCCTTAAAATCCCATTAAGGCCTCATGTGCTGAGATTAAGGCTACTGGACTCTTCTGCCATCTTTGAGTAATGGTATAACGTGAGCTCCTACCCTTTATTTCTCATAAAAATTATAAGTGGGCATCTTCGTTTTGATTACAAAAAATTTTTAACAAACAGTGTCTTTTCTAGCTCTATTATTATTATTATTATTTTACAGTATTTTTGTTTTTATTATTATTATTTTTTTTTAAAATTATTTTTATTATTATTATTATTATTATTATTATTATTATTAATATTGTTATCATCAAGAACATGTGTGAGATATTTCATGTTAATTCGACCACTTTTAAACTCAACCCATCAAAATTTAGTTGAAAATTTCTAATCTTTTCGTAATCTATTAAAAAAAAAATATATTGTAATTTTTTTCATATGAAATGTTGCTAGATATGAAAATGAATGATATTCGACCGTATATGGATGTATCTGGTTTAATATACTCATATTAGGTTTTATATGGTCATATGTAACTTTTTGATCAAGATAATGTTGAAAATTTCCAACAGATGGCGCATGCTCGCTGATTATTCTCCTAACAAGAGAGTTAAATTTTAAAGTATTAATTTCTAAAACAAAAATCTTTTTTTGACTCTCCAAAAGTTGATATTGGTTTTCAGTTTGATCATTATTGATATATTCCTTACATATGAATAATATGGCCATATGTTACCATATCAGGCCATATATTGCCAATCAGAAAATAGTATATTACACTACAAGGGCAGAAAGTTTGAGATTCCTGCACTGCGCGCCATATGCCCGAGGCGAAGCTGAGGGCATCATGGCACGCAGTTCAGGGCTCTCAAATTTCTGCCCATGTAGTGTATACTAGTTTTCTTACTATGCGGTCGAAAGTACGTTAAAAATTGCGTTGAAAAAAATTGATGCCTGCCCCCGACATTTGCGGCACGAGCGAAGCGAGTGCTGCTGGTCGGGGAGGCAGGCATCAAATACACCTGTCAATAAAGATATTAATATATAATCTATCA
>CAJNRD030001114.1:9266214-9284765 GCA_905319865.3 Cotesia congregata
TTTTTTTTTAATTCTAAAATTTATTAAATATCTGCTATTTTAATTTTCATTAAAATAAATATTTATTTTCTGTAATTAACTCAGTTTCAACCTCAAATCATTGACACATAACAAGACAGATACATTCATAACAATCACAAGTAAGGTTAGGCTTGTAAACATAAGTAATAGAGTGAGCGCGACTACCGACTTTCGGACTTTCTGCCGCCTCGTGTCTCGTTGTCAGTGCATGAATACATTTTTTCGGCTCCCCGTCGTAAAGCGCATGCGCGACTCGACCACGGCATAAATGTCAGGCTTTCTGCAGTGAAATCGCAACAGAAACCCCGTACTTTCGACCAGCGTAGTAAGAAAATTTTTTTCTCCCCTCCGTGCGAAAAGCGTCAATTTTCTGCTTGCTGCGCTAAACGAAAATGCCGCTTTCCGCCTCCGTCGAGGAGAAAAATAGTATTCTCACCACGGGCAGGAAATAAGAAAGCCTCAGATCACATGTTTGTCGACCTCGGCTTCGCCTCGGTCAACAATTACATGTAATATGAGACATTTCTTATTTTCCTGCCCCAGGTAAGAAAAATACTATTTCTGGGTTTTTTTTACAATAAATTAAATGATAGTAAATTATTTTAAAATATTTTAAACCTGATTTATGATTCAAAGATTTTAAAATTACTTTTGTTCAAAATGATAAAAAAATTACTACAAGTTCAGTTGATGTAATTATTTGTAAAATATGCATTTATTGTGTATAAACAATCGCAGGTAATTCAAAAGCAAAAAGATAAAAGTAATGATAATTAATACTGGAATAATGTAAATAAATGTGAAAAAAATAATGTATATAAATGTTGGATTGAAGATAGAAATTACATTATCGTGTATACTTTTGCATAATGATAATAAACCAAAGCCACAATGCGTCGCGTTTAGTTCGCTCGTGCGACCTGATATCGGACCTTCCGAGCGGAAAACTGAATCGACTAGCTCGAAAATGAATAGCGGCAGTTTTGCAGCACATTTGCGAAATAAATGATGGTATCGGTGGTGCATTTGTCACGGCAGGGGGCGGTGAGGATGGTTGTGAGAGAGGGGCACAAATAGAGGGTGTCGTTGGGTGGTATAGTACGGCGATCGAGGATTATATTCAGCTATACTGCTATCCAGGTTTCGAAAGCACGAGAATGGGGTAGGTGTTATATGTGCGGCCGGTACCACATACGGCTGAGAGGAATGTTAGCGAAGGGTAGTGAAGCTAGGGACAGTGGTGATGTACTGCCCGTGTCGATAATTATCGGTGGCTGATTAACCGGCCGCTGGTTCGCGCCCCATAACTCTTGACGTCCGATTATTTTCCTCCGCTTACACCGCCTGTCTATATATTATCTATACATTCGTATGTCTATATACATATATGTACATGCAGATATACACTTTAAATATACATCATTCTACTGAATTTTTTTTATCACCCAACTTTTATTCAGATATTAATATTCTGGAATTAAATTTTCCTAAAGTCGTTAAAGTTTTTTGTCTTTTTTTTTATTAAACTAAATATTGACGAACTTTATCAAAATTATGGTAATTTTTTATAACATTAATATATCACTTCTCGCTGCTTTTTCCGTCAGTATATTGGCAACAAATATATATTAGAATTCTCATACCTCTGATGAAAATTTTTGTTTTTTCAAAATTTAAAGACAATTCTTTTTTCAAAAAAAAAATTTGGAAAATCGCATTCATAATGCTCATTTAGTTATGAAGTAATAATAAATTTAAAGATGTGAAAAAAATATAGTACAGCTGTAATAGGACGATAATGCTTAGGCGCTTCTAATAAGATAAATGTACGTTTTTTTATTTTATTAATTGCAATTAAACGACACATAGCCATTCGCAATAGGGGACCTATAATTCCTTCAAAGAATTAAAAAAAAACAAATTGGACTGAATTAATGGATTTTTTGGCAAGTTACAGTATTTACGGGTATCATACTTCACGGACGGGAAAATTTTTTTATAGCACTGCGTGTCCTAAATTCGTATTTAGGACCCGCTCAACTGTTGACTTAAATAAACAATTATGAAACGAATTGAGAGAAATTTTTTAGGCTACGGGCTCATATTTACGATCAATTCATAGATTTCTGCTCTAAAAATTTGACTTTCACAGCAAAAAAAAAATTAAAAAATATATTTAAAAACATTCAAAGCCCCGAAAAAATAGAAAATAATAAATAATTAATAATTAAAATTACATCTTTTTGTCGGTTATGATTCAATCTGAAGTATGCTAAAACGTCAATTAATGATTCTCAAATGTTTTTTATTAACGATTTCGCTCAGTCGTAAACATTATTCTGGTGTGAAATATTTTCTGAACGTTAATTAATTTAACAAAAATCTTACTCCGTAATAAATATGGACAGTGATAATGATTTAGACGATGATTATAATGATTTTGTTCCTGACGAGATAAAAAAAAAGGGGAAGAATATAGCTTTAATGCAATTTTTTATGAATAATTTTTTGGAATAAATTTGTTTCTTAAAGAAAATTAAAAAATTATAAAGTGACAGCAAAATTTAATGTTATTTAATTTTATATATTGATTGTTTCAATGTGTGAATTTATTTTTTGTTAATTCATACTAATCACTTTGGATTTATTATTTGATATATATTTGTTTCTTTTTTTTAACTTTTTATTTGTTTTTTGGGACTGGGGGGGCTCCGCCCCTGGACCCCGATTTCTAGCCCACATATATCGCTGCATTCGTAATAAAAAAATTTTCCTTAATTAATTTTTATATTTAAATTTGAATAAAACTGAAGACGAATTTAGGACACTGGTGCTACAAAATAGTGTAAGATATTCGTGGCTTAAATGAGCGATCATTCACGGCGTGTTAGCGCACGAGCTTCGCTCGTGCGCTAACTTCACGCCGTGTCATAAACGCTCATTTAAGCAACTCGTATCTTAATGTACTATAAACTATTTTGATGTTTTTTCTGTTTCTATTGCACTAAATAAATTTTTGAAAAGTATGGAATTAATATTAATTAAATAATCTTGACAATAGTATGCAAAAGATCTCGACTCAGTTAACTAACAAGGGTATAACAATAAAAATAGTTGCCGAAATGAGGTGAAGAAAATTTTTTGATCGTAAAGCACTCCAAGATGCTTTGCATCACGAATCAAGCAATTATTTTTCAAAAATATTTCAATATTTTAGATAATTTTTTAAAATGTTTAAGACGTAATTTTCTTGCGTTTTTTTCTGCAGGAAATTTGAGGGGTATTTCTTGTTCAATTTAATTTAAAAATAAATGCTTACAGTAGTTCTTCCGTAAAATTACTTTTCGATTGATTTAATTAATTTTTTTTTTTTACGATTTAAGAATAATGTTTACTAATAAATCTCGAAGCTTAAGCATTTTTTACTGTTTAGAAAGCAAGATATTTAATAACAAAATTCCCGATTCTCAGGCTTACTTCTCATTCAAAGCATCTAAAACTCTCAGACTTTCCAAATATTCTCTGTTATATTAAAAAAATTCCTTGACAGAATTCGAAAAAAAACTAGCAGAGTAGAAAATAATATTTTTTCGATTAATTAATAAAAAAAAAGTAGCGCTTAATCATTTTGTTGTCGGAGATATAATAATTGAAACATTTTTTTTTTTTCATTAACCTTCCGACAATAGTAAATGCTCTCTGACCACACACCATACTACAGAGGAACTGCCTCAAGAAGATACAGTAATTCAACATATCTACTTTTTCTCTAAAACTTTATTCATTCCCATTAATTATCTTCTAACATAGCAAATTTGACTAAATTTTGTTTGAAAATGGAACAATAAATTTGCTTCCATTATATAAAAACAAACATAGGCATCGAATATCGATACAGTGATAAAAATCACGGGGAAAGGAAAATGGCGCAATGGTTAGTAATGTTCTCGGGTGAGCAGTGTATGGGGGTAGATGGTTGGTAGAGTTGCTGTGTGGGGACAGCAAAGCAATTTAGCGGTCCAGAATAATTATAATCACACGACGAGAGAGCATATCCACTGGTTATTTCTCTATTAAACGGCTATTTTTCCCCTCGTTTTACGGAATTATTAGAATATTTCGTTTGAAAACGAAAAATATTTTTTATTCGAATTTTTAATTTCCTCAAATCGTACTATATGTATATTTGTAAATAAATAAAATTAGCGATGGTATTAAATGAAATTATTTTTCGTATTTTAATTGATATTAAAAAATAATCTGTTCACTTTTATCAATTTAAAGAATTTATCGCCTTAAAAAAATATATATAGAGTTTGAAAAATAAAAATCCGCTTCAATAAAAAACCAAATTAAAAAGTAGAAAATAATTGATTGAATAACAATTTTATTGTAAAATAAGCGTCGGGTGCTTGATATCAATTGTTGTAAATACTAGCTGTTACTCGTCCGTTCCACTGGGCGCTTTATAGAATTGCATTTTTAGATCTAGACTTGAAATTTAATTAAAGTATTGTTTTAACTTGCACAGATTCCAAATTCTATCGAATTGGCATGCATCTTTTATCCATGTAATTATTCTAGATAATATTCATTGTAACTTTCAATGTGCAATCATTATAACATTCCCGTATCTTTCTTACAAAAATAAATAATAATTGATTTGAAAAAAAAAATTTGTAATTAGCATTGAAAGTTTCAGTTAAAGAAATTGCAGGTCTCATAAGTGAAGAAGTCTGCCTAGTATATAAACATAACCAATAGAATTGAAAAATTTATTTTAAACAAATGATAATCGAATAGAATAAATTTAGTTATAATAAAAATTCATTATTTCTAAGTCAAAAAAATATAAGTTCCAAATAAGTAATCACTAACAAATCATATACACGGAGAAAAATTAATTATACTACCTACTATATAAAAATAGTAACTCCTACTATTTAAAATGGTAATAAAATTAATTAGTAACAAAATAATAGGTAATATCATTGACAATTGTAATAGTTACTATTAATAATGCTAACGATTACTATCAAAAATAATAATTGTAATTATTATAAATTATAACTGTTACAATCGAAGATGGTAACTGTAACCATCTCAGATCGTAAAAATTCTGAAAGAAAAAATAATATAAGTTTACTTAATTTAATCCTTTATTTACATCCATATTTTAGCTAATGTACATTTTTTTCTTTGAAATATTAAAATATTTTAAATTCCCTTCACAATTTTCTTTGAAAATTTGATTGTTTTGAAGATTAAATTTTTTTTTTTTTAAATAAAATTTTTTTTTTTTTAATTTAAATTTTATTGAAAATTTTGATTTGTTTGGAAATTTCAAATTTTTTTTGAAAAATTTGCCGTTGAAACTTGTATTAGACAAATAAAAATATAAATTCAATCCGAATTTAATTCCGATTTTCTGTGCACCACACTGCACTACAGCTGCTTTTAGTTTATTCAGAAATGCATCCACATTAACGCAGATTCTTAATTTTTTTAATATTTTTTACTAGCTTAGATAGTAGTTATTATTATTACTGATGGTAACTGTAACCATCAGGTTATATTAGGAATTACGATTTTGATAATAGTAGTAACTAATTAAAATAATAACGAAACCCGCTGCATCTTATGATATAAGTATTATTCCGATCGGTTCAGTAGTTTTCGCAGTATTATCGAACAAAAAAACCGGCCTTTCATTTATTAGTATAGATTTTATCCGTTAAAATCATATAGAATCACATATTACATAATGTTTAGATCTATAAAAAAAATAGAAACAATTAATAAATGTGTTCATGCCCTTGTGGTCTATTTGGGCGTTATGGGTTTATCGATATTGCGGTTGATACGATAAACACCGAGTTTCATTGTCCAATTTCATAAAAAATCATATACTACCGTCGATGATTGTACAACAGTACCGTTATAGTACAGCTATTAACGTAACACTATGTACACATTATACGATTATTCAGCTATGATAAGGCTTATTTTAATTCATAACTCTACAAATATACTGTAGTAAGTATATGTACCCTAATGCAATAAATAAGTTTCTTATACATTATAATACATTCGTTACAAAATCACTTCTTCATCACTGTATATACTTTTCTAAGGATCAAGCGATTTTAACTGGGCTTACGCATTTGATACAGTTCTTAGAGGCAAGAGCTGCTGAATTTAAATTAATTAATATGGTAGTTTAGAAGTTAATTGTGTAAACATGACGAAAATGTATTATCTGGTATATTTTTAGATCTACCAAGCAAAAGTAGAAAACATTTGTTGATATAACCTAATTTGGTCTGATAAAGATTGATCTGGTTATGTATGACCATATCAGGTTATGCATGAGGAGACATCCTCATGAAAAATAAATGTTTATTATAATTGTAAATTTTGATTTTTATCTATTTTTTAGAAAATGTGTATAGTACGTTGATCTTTATGTCGTATAAGATGAAAATTGGTTTACTTAAAACTAATGACAGATTAGCTGATTAGAGGAATTGTCGTAATAATACACTGAGAGAAAAATATGGTCAACTGAACTAGGAAAATCTAGTTAAATAGCATCACCACTATTTAATTACAGTTCTTATACCTAAAATTATTATTTATTATATTGAACCCAAATAGATAGTTGTACTTAAACTACAGTATCGCTCAAAAGTATTTTGACAAATATATTTAATGGTTTAATTAAAAATAAATATGAAACACAATAATCAATTATTTATTTTTTTAACATCTTTTGAATAATCTACAGAATAGTGTCAAAGTGGTCCTTGTTCGTAACGAAAGTTTATTTTTTAAAATATTAGGAAAATGGTGGCTCCAAAGTATTTTGACATAGTTGAAAAAAATGAACGCATAATGTTGTCAAAATACTTTTGAGCGCTACTGTATTTATAGTCAAATCTCGTTTTAATAGTCATTTTGATTAACTTTTATTCAGAAAACAGAAATAGTATATTACATACCTAGGCCAGTAAAATAAGAAAATTCTCAAATCACATGTAATTGTTGGCCGAGGCGAAGCCGAGGTTGACAAACATGTGATCTGAGGCTTTACTTTTTACTGGCCAAGGTGTGTATACTATTTTTCTTTGTTTAGCGCAGCGGCCAGAAAGTTGCCACTTTCCGGCCGGAGGGCAGAAAAATTAATTTGGACAGCCCGGACCGGAAATCGAACCCAGATCTTTTGGTTACGCACCAAGAGCTCTTCCACATAAGCTATCTGAGACACCGTCCGTAATAACTTTTTAGTCACCTAATAATTTTTTGTTTAACACGGTAACAAAAACATATTTATTAAAATATAGTCGATATAACTATTTATCATTAGTTACTTAAATTAGTGCATAGTTCGAGTAACTACAAAAAAAAGTTCAGAAAACTACATTTTTATACTTGTGACGTTATAATTCAGCTAACTAAGCACTTTTCTTTCAGTGTACGTTTAATTCCATTTTTCTGACACCATTTATGCACTGAGAGAAAAATATAGTTCTCTGAACTGGGGAAATTTAGTTAAATAGCAACTATTTAATTGAAGTTTTTTTACCTAAAATTACTTATTATATAGAACCTCAATAGATAGTTACTTAAACTTTTTTTAAATTTCGGCTTAGTAGTCATTTTAATCAACTTTAACTCAGAAAGCAGAAAAAATAATTCGGACCACCCGGACCGGGAATCGAACTCGGATCTTTTGGTTACGCACTAAGGCCTCTTCCAGTTAAGCTATCTGAGACATTGTCCTTAATAATTTTTTGTTTAACACAATAACAGAAAAATATTCATTAAAATATAGTCGATGATACAACTATCTATCAATCGTAACTTAAATTAATGCATATAATTAACTAAAAAAAAAGTTCTGAAAACTATATTTTTATACTTGTGACGTTATAATTCAGCTAACTATGTACTTTTCTCTTAATGTATATGTTTCCGATAGTTCCAATAACAATACTTTTATCCAGTATAACCACATTTTCTATTCTCTTTGGTGTTTCCTCTAATCTTTGCAGTGTACTGACTGAATTAACGAATTCGGAGTCAATAAGATAGAACGAATCGTCGTCGGAATTAGTATAATTACATTGATTCGATGGCAATTAAAGTAGTTAAGAGTTTGTATCCGAGGTTGAAAGAGGATGAGAATGTGAGTATAGTGCATTACCGGGTATATAGTAGAGCAGTAGGTACTGAGAGAAATGTTTGGGTGGAGTTAGTTAAAGGGAACCGCTATTGGATTAGAGATTCACCACCTACTCGGTTTACCTTTGGCTTCCCGTTATCAGGGTAGTCTCTGTGTCGTCGTTTGCACGTCGTACAAATCCGTTAAGCGAGGCTACAATAAACCGCAGTTTATTGTTCACCAGCATAGTCATTCTGTATATAACATTATCTATAGATGTCTATATGCTATATACGTACGCTCAAATCCTACACTACATAAAGACACATATCGTCCAAATTGCGACAATAATAAGTATTTACTTTTTTCAAATATATTGAAAAATATTCTATTTCAAAATACATAACATAAGTTATAGGTCGAAAATTTTTAAAAATATTTTAATTAAGAGATACTTAAATAAAAAAGTTTATTTTATTATAAAAATTAAATAAAAAAATTATTTTAGCCAAAAATGTTAAAATCGATTTTTTTTCATATTTTCAAAGTTTAAGTTAATCACATGAACTAACCTCATCCTCGAATTTCAATATTTAATATTTTTAGAAATTCGGAAAACTCAAAAGAAGCGGTACAAAAATTAATTTTCTTTCAGGCAGTCGCCATTTTGTGAAAAAAATTTTTTTTTCCACTTTTTCTCAGTTAGGACGATGTGGGCATTACTCTAGATTAATAATCTTTTTTATTTGTTTTTTTTTTTTTTTTTTTTTTTGAGACCTTCCACTTTATCAGCTAATAACCTTTGGAATTTTTATTTTTTTTTGCTTTTTTTTCTATATTCTTGAAATAATAAATATCATATAAAAAAATCTATAGTAAAAATATTGATTGCCTTTTTTTACAGCACTTCAAAAATGACTTCAAATTCAAGGTTCTAGACCAGAATATTCCTTTAAATATATCATCAATTTTTGGTTATCGAATATTGTTAATATGAAATATTCTTTTAATTTTTGAAAAAAAAATATAAAATGAAAATATTAATTCACGACCTCTAAATATTAATGTTATTAGAAAATCAACATTTTTTCATAAAATATATAAAATTTAAGAAAATATTTATTTATTTATTACTAAAAAACTATTTCGATCTTCTAAAGAATTTTAATTGGTTGAATAAATCATATCTTCTCTGAGCATTAAATTCCAAACTTTTTCATTGAAATAATTGAGTTTAATTATCAAAGTTATGGCAATTTTACTTCATTCGTACTGTAATTTACAAATTGTTTTTAATTCGTATTGATTTGCAGAGGGTATCGTAGATTGGATACTCGATAAAATTCAATTTATGTCAGAAGAATTTCATGCTAAATCTACTTATCATAAAACTTTACAATTTTAAATTACTACAAATTCTATTTTAATTAACCTCGAATAACTTTTAAGTGAGTCAATTTATTGAAAAATGGTAAGATACCTTTTTTTGTAGAGTGTTAAATTTTCTTCAGAAGATTTTATCAATTTTACCTTATTATTGATTCGTTTATTAGTTACAAAATTTCAAGATTTATAAATCTTAAAAAATCGCAGACAGGTAACTAAATAAATGTTCAAGGCCTGATTTCACGGAAGTGTCTTGTCTGACGAAAATTTTCAGACATTTTTTGAAGAGCATTAAATTTCCATTGAAAATTTGTGTCGATTTAATTTTTTTGGTTGATAGGTTCTGACTCAAGAATAAAAAATAAAAAAAAACTGCTCTGATTAATATTAAAGACTTTTTTACATTTTTTTTATCTGAAAAATATTTTCAAAAAAAGGCAAATTTTTTTACCCAATAAAATAAATTCCTACTTTTTACAAAAAAAAATTTTCCTGCGAATAAATCATTAAAAAAATTTTTTTCTTTCAACAAAACTTACGATGCATTGTCAGCAAGAGCAGGTTGCGGCCAAGCACGTGGCACGGGCTCTTCTTTGAGAATTTGTCTCATATCTTGGGGCGCAAATACCAGCGGTGCTGCTCGTGGATGATGGTGCGGTGGCGGAGGCGGTGGAGCAACACTTGCACCGTACAATTTTCTTCCCCAGTGTCCTTCTAACTCCACAGGACTGCCACCTCCAGTGGTTGCGCCCGCGCCACCACCAGCTCCTAAGCCTAACCATGTTGACCCCCCAGCACCCACAATAGTGGAGCTGGGCAGGAGACTGCTCCACTCGTCGGAACGCGTGATGAAGCCGTAGAACCACTTCTTTTAATCTATTGCTTCAAAATAATTTTTCTTTCAACTTCCTTTATTTCACTTGATAACTATTTTTTAGACAGAATATAAATTTTTTACTGTTCATCGAAGATGATAACACTTGCCAAGTTTTTCTGTCTTAAATCACGGCACCTCAATTATTATTTTTTAAAATTAAAAAAAAATTAGTTGTATAATCACTCCGATTTTAAAATGAGTTTTGCAAATCATTGTTAGATTATTTCGATGTTTACTCATCACATTATTTTTGCACTAAATTTATTGATGTTGTTAATGTTGCCGGCAACAAAAATAACAATGAAGATTAAAATAAAAAATTTATTAATACGAAAAATCAACAAAGTAATAAACTGATAAATCACTTAAGCTTAAACCATAAATACATTTTGTTTTATTTCGACTAGAGGTCTGATATGATCGGAAAATTTAAATTCACTACCACCAGAGAGTTGTTAGATGGATACCCGAGAAACGTCACGATCTTTAACGTAAACGATGTGTGCTAGTGATGAGGGTGGAGTGTGTGATTTCCTCTTAGGTCAGGAGGTGAGGTGAGGATTCTTCCAAGTCCCTAGCCGCGCGTTGTTTCCCGTTACGGCGCCGCTTGTCGAATGTGTCACGGGCAGCTAGAACAGCGTGCACCAAGTCCCACGGGGTTGGAATGTCCTGATGGAGGCGTGGTGTATCACCTTGCGCAGCATCAACTTAACCCACTGCACATACCGTATTTGCCGAAAGGCACCGCCTGCTAACAAGTGGACCAATTGAGAACCCCCGGGTTAACCAATCCCAGATGCCCAATTTTTACATTACTTCACGCCCACTTCCACAGAAGACGATGGGAGAAGGTGCCGGTGGTCCTCTGGTGCTGGGACTGCCATTCCGGCGGTGACCGTCGACATTGAAGCATGCACCACGATTGTTTTCTCAGATATCTTTGCGGAAGCAGCGACCTAGGAGAGTTTTTTATTAGGCAAGGACCTCTAAAAAATTATTTTTGAAAATTTTGAATTTAATCGGTACGAATTGACAACAGTAGATAGGTCAGAGCAGTTGTTAGGACTACATTGGTGGAATCTTATCTAACAGTGGCTATTTACTTCATACTTCATGGTATAATAGGTACACGAACTATTAAAGCTTGTGGTGTACATGGAAGGAAAATTATACTTACAATTATGATATACAGAAAAAAAAAAAAAAACTAACGAATCAAGTAAATAATTTTAAAGAACTTCACAGTAAAAAATATTGTGTATTTGCGTAAATAAGGACTGTGTTAAAAATATTTTGTTAAAATAAGACTGTGTGTTGAGTTTCAACACTAATTTGGTGTGGACCGTATTTGCAGTAGCTGTCGTGGTTAAGGCATACCGTCAGAAAATTCTAAATTTTTGTATACTTACTATAAGGACATGATGATACAATTACTCTTAAAATTTGAAGTCGATTGATCACCTATAATCCGAGATGAATTCAATTAAAAATTGGATATTTAACGTTGATTACCATACGCTCTTTGCAGTTCTGTACCAGATTTTTACCCTAGTAGAAATAATCAAGTTTTCACTCGATTCTAATCAGTAACTGGCAAATCTAGTTTAACTGGCCAGTTACTAGCCAAAAACTCGATTTCATTTCTACTAGGGAGTTAAAAAAAAAAACTAATGCATTAGACCATGGTCACAAACTTTCAAAAAACTGACAGTCTTTTAATGTATTTATTGTGAGTTTAAAAAAAAGTTTTTGACCGTCTAATTATTTATAAATAACGGATTAAAGTTCAACAATTTATGAAAAAGTATATATCTACGGACTCGGACAGAAACAATTGTATGGGTTGCGTCTCCACGGGTACAATCTTGCGTATAAATTATGGATTACTTAGCTTCAAGCTCATATACTTTTGCGGCGCGTATATTCTCTAATTTTTTGATAATATTTTACCATGACAACTACCTTAACACAGTAGTTGTGGTGATTTCACACAATATTTTTTACTGTGTTTATCTTCTTAATTCGAGTTAAAAATTCTTAAACTAAGAAATTTTTCTTGGTTTAAATGAATTTTATGTAATTCAAGAATTATTTTCTTGGTTCAAGACTTTTTTTCTTGATTCAAGTTAATTTTTTTTCAGTGCATAAATACCGTAATCTATATGTGAATTCTTACGATGTAAAAACTAATTTTTACGATACTATATCGTAAAAATTCGTATGTAATTAGTAAATTTAAAAATAAAAAATAATAGAACTTATAATTAACGTATTGAAAGTCCGGTTTTAGATTACGATATTCATCCCATAATTTTTTCTTTGAATAAATAAATTTTCACTTATTTTGTATGAATCTAGTTACTAAGATTCGTTTCGCACTAAAAATTAGCAAATATGTATAAATTACACTTACTCAAGGGTTACTTTTACGAATTCATGCATGAATTTAAACATGTTTAAAGACTTGGTGACCTGAAACTGATCAGGTGTTGGACTATAACTGGCAAACCATCAAGACTTGATCAGCAACTAACCTTTGTAAAACTAGGATTAATAACACAATCTCTTATTTTAACATAAATATTTCAGGAGTTATTCTAGCAAATTAATTGATTTGTTGTGCTAAATTTGTTGCTAATTAATTAATGTACTCACGATTTTGTTGCTTGGTTAGCTTCGGAGTAATCGTTGAAAATGTCAGTCAATACTAATTATTCAAACGTCAGGATTCTCTTTAGGCATTAATTAGTGAAAATTTCCTTGAATAGGTGAACATCACATAAAAATATGATGATTTTACATTACTTGCAGTGAAACTTGGAATTTTAACTTCTATCGAATGTATTGACCTTGTCGAAACGATAAAATTTCAGACTGATGCGATCGTTTTCTTTCTGAGGGCAGCAACTGTCGAATTTCCGTCCCCTGACATTAAAACTTCAAGTTTCGATACAAGTGATATGAAAAATTGAGCGGTAGCACGGAATAAAAATAAAATACTATCTCGGACGAAAGCAATGACAGACTTCGTCTTGTTTCATCCCTTCACAAAATTTACAATAACAATTTTTAAAAAATTATTTCAATAAATAAAAAGAAACGGTCCGATGAATACCGATATTATACGTGTAAAGTTGAAAGTAGCGATTTTCAGTATTCAATAGTAAATATTTACTATTCGGTAGTTGAAAGTATATTATTATTTCAGGTAGTAGATACACTTTGTACCACATAGTGAATATTGATGATTTGGTTATAAAAATCACGACTTCAATTTTATAGAGAGTACTTCGAGGCATTTCAATCACCTGATTCCCGACCAACTTCGTAACACTCAAAGCCGTTTGATATTTTTATACACTGCAATCGGATTTTATCAGCACTCTGAGATCAAAGTGTATTATTTTAGCTCACAATATGTGTGTTACTTAATCAGTGAAACTTTTTTCAATAAGTACAATTTTACACTATTTTATATTTTAGCATACACAATGAATTTCCGTTTTGATAAAAGTGTCGTTTTTTCGGAATTGAAAATCCTATATAATTGCTCACAGAAAACAAAATTTACTTGAATCAAGTAAATAATTATGAAGAAGTTTATTTTCTTGATTTGAGTAGAAAAATTCTTAAACTAAGAAATTTTTCTTGATTAAAGAATTTTTCGTCTTGATTCAAGACAATAAAACTTTTCAAAATTATTTTCTTGGTTCAAGAATTTTTCTCTTGATTCAAGCTAACTTTTTTTTCTGTCTGTAAATAAGTGAACTACGAAATTATTGCATAAAGAGAGGTTCATGATAATTCTGTTAAATCGCTAGTCGCCATGCAAAATTAATTAATCAGTAAAAAGAGAATAAACAATGAGTCGTTATTACTTTTAAAAATAAATAGTATATTACACATCTAGGGCAGTAAAATAAGAAATGTCTCAGATCACATGTAATCTGAGGCATTTCTCACTTTACTTAGGTGTTATATTATACTATTCGTTGTTAGTAAACAATTACAGTTGTTAATAAACTAACTAATTAAGAAACTGAATGGTTCAAAGAAGGTTTTAAGAAGAAAAATTCCTAATTGGGTTAGAAATATAAACTGTTAACGACCCTTTGGTCTTTTCTCCGTTTTGAAAACTTCTGTATAATAATTTTGTATTTTACATTACTTATTTAAAATAACTTAAAAATAATTATTTAATATTAACAAATTTATTTTATTTAAATATGGATTATTTTTAACAAAATACTATTTTGTTTTGGTTTATTTGATTTAATTCATCTATTTATTTCATTCAAATAAGATTTGTTAATATAGTTAACAAATCTCGTTTTAAATAAATCATAAGACATTTGAGTCGCTACTGTCGTTATTTGAGTTATCGTAATTTTAATACCTTTATCGTCGCCTTTTATAATTGAGTATTTTTATATACATAAATTTTAGATTAATTTAATAATGGAAAAAAACTATAAAAATCTAACCCTTACCTGATAATTTCAGTTTATTAAAAATTACCCTAATAGAAATTATAAAAAGAAACTCATCCTCATTGCTTTCACAACCCAAAAATATCTCAGATATTATTTACTATATTTAAAGGCATGATTTCTTCACCGACATTAAAATATCACTTTTGTCTAACAAATCTGACTTAACTGAAATAAATGATGTTAAAGTACTAAAAAAAAATTTGTTAACTATAAACAAATGACTATTCAATTAAAATTAATATCATATCTTTGGCTCAAATAAATTCATTTATTTGTGTCAAATAAGTATTAGTTGATGGTATTCAAACAAGAGATTTCTTTATAATGAACAAGTTTCATATGATTCAAATAATTAGTTCTCTCAGTGTAATGATATATTATTGCTACTGATTAATGTAAATGTAACTTTTGTATTATTTTACACCTCTATAGAATGTCTATTAGAAGTAAATAAATCAATTGTTATATTATACTATTCGTTGTTAGTAAACAATTACAGTTGTTAATAAACTAACTAATTAAGAAACTGAATGGTTCAAAGAAGGTTTTAAGAAGAAAAATTCCTAATTGGGTTAGAAATATAAACTGTTAACGACCCTTTGGTCTTTTCTCCGTTTTGAAAACTTCTGTATAATAATTTTGTATTTTACATTACTTATTTAAAATAACTTAAAAATAATTATTTAATATTAACAAATTTATTTTATTTAAATATGGATTATTTTTAACAAAATACTATTTTGTTTTGGTTTATTTGATTTAATTCATCTATTTATTTCATTCAAATAAGATTTGTTAATATAGTTAACAAATCTCGTTTTAAATAAATCATAAGACATTTGAGTCGCTACTGTCGTTATTTGAGTTATCGTAATTTTAATACCTTTATCGTCGCCTTTTATAATTGAGTATTTTTATATACATAAATTTTAGATTAATTTAATAATGGAAAAAAACTATAAAAATCTAACCCTTACCTGATAATTTCAGTTTATTAAAAATTACCCTAATAGAAATTATAAAAAGAAACTCATCCTCATTGCTTTCACAACCCAAAAATATCTCAGATATTATTTACTATATTTAAAGGCATGATTTCTTCACCGACATTAAAATATCACTTTTGTCTAACAAATCTGACTTAACTGAAATAAATGATGTTAAAGTACTAAAAAAAAATTTGTTAACTATAAACAAATGACTATTCAATTAAAATTAATATCATATCTTTGGCTCAAATAAATTCATTTATTTGTGTCAAATAAGTATTAGTTGATGGTATTCAAACAAGAGATTTCTTTATAATGAACAAGTTTCATATGATTCAAATAATTAGTTCTCTCAGTGTAATGATATATTATTGCTACTGATTAATGTAAATGTAACTTTTGTATTATTTTACACCTCTATAGAATGTCTATTAGAAGTAAATAAATCAATTCTAAAATATTTTTCTGAATAGCTAAAATTGTCTTATCGATCGCTGCCTTCTACATTCAAGGGTCTTGTGGACACTCTTTAGTCGGGGATTTAAACTTATTATTAAGGATTACGCTTGGGTGACCAACACCCGCATTAGCTACTCTGGTTAACACAGTTGTTGCCGACTTACAAACCAGATTTATCAAGACTGTCTGAGAATAATTCTCAGAGACAAACAAATATTTCTTTAAAAATTCCAAAATAGATTGTTATTGCACAAAATACATCGAATAATTATAGCAAAATTAAAGAACAAAATTTTTTTAATTTTGATTAGAAATTCAAAAGTTATTATAATAGCGCATCGAGCATAAATAACATTAAATTTGTTGAAATTCTTGAAAGCGATAGATCAGTATTTTATCTTTCTCACTGTATTTTTTTTTCTTATATACACATAAACATATATATTCACTACAACAAACTTGACTAAATTGGTAAGGGTCTGAAGTTTGACGTAATAAATCTTTTCGCAGAAAATACGTGCAGAGGAATACTGAAAAAGTAATTATAGAATTTGTTTGAATAAATTTATAGCAGATTATAGAAGTGATTGTAAATTCTAAGCAAAAAAAAATTAACCACTCATATATCTGCGTATAAAACTCTTCTGTGTTAGAAATTTTGATACTTAATATATGACATTATTTTCGAGCAAAATTAACACATAAATTGTTAAATATTTAACGTAAACTTTTTTAGACGCAATGAAGAAAAATTTTCCTCTGTTTACTCCACTTGCTTAAATTTTTATTATTTGTTTCAGTTTATAGCACCGTCCATTTTACGGCACAAAGGATTACATACATATTTCATGGTGTGTCATTTTAAACACTTTTACTATAGTATACCTTAAACTCGCTGTAAAAACTTAAGAAAAGAAAATCTTCTGAACTTTGATGAGGTACTGCGCGAGAATAAAGTCTATCAAGATGAGGTATAATGTGTTTTGTGCCGGGTAATTTAATCCTCCCTTCTTTAATTTTCTGCTCCCCACATTTTCATCTTAACATTATTGTCAGGACAGATTTTTTTTGCTTTTCCATCGCAAAAAAATCATAGCTTGTTGAACTTTCTTTTTTACAATAACCTGAAAGTAACTTATTAAAAAACATTACATCAATACGCAATAAATATTTTTTACTGTTTAAGGGGTCATTTTGGTTTAAAACTTTCAAAGAAATTTTTCTTTCACATTTTTCGGAAGTACATATATCTAAAAGTATTGTGTTAAAATTTCCAAGTGAGCGGACCGCTGTAACTATATTATTGTACGATGTTTACGTGGATGTTCGAGTGGAAGAAAATAAAATTTTTGAAGAGGCTGAAGGGATTTAAGGGATAGGTAAGACTTTGTTTTTTGACATTAAAAAAAAACTTTAAATGCGTAACTCTCAGAAGTATGTTTTTCTGGTTTAGGTATATGATATCTCCGGAACCACTGACCCGATCTTAATTAAATTAATACTATACATATTCTACATAGTAGTAGCTATTGGATCAGCTACAACCAAATCAAAATTTTTATTTATACCATTTTTTTAGGACTATAAACTGTGAAAAAAACCACATTTTTCAGTTCTTTTTTTAAATCTCTACCATTTTGTTATTTATCAATAAATATTAATATCCTTAGCTGGTGCAATAACTACATATATATTGAAGGTAAATAATTTTGGTTTTAGTGTTTTAGATTAGCCACTATCAAGTTATCATCACACACACCCTGATAGAAATCTTCGTAGGAGTATTAAGAGCTACTTCTTAGGACCTTAAAAATGTGGAGATCAGATTAGAACTTATTGATTTTCGAAAACTGGCTTGGAACCAATGACTTCCCGATTTTTTTTTTTAAATCATTTATTTGTAAAGTGAGAACTTGAAAATTTAGAAAAAAAAATTTTAGATGTGAAAAAAAAAATTATTATGATGCACAATGACGATAAAAATTACTGCACAGTAAAAAATTTTTCGTCAAATTTAAGACAAAAACATGTGTTGATGACTTTTTTTACACAATTTGTGTTGAATCAACACTCTATTGTGTTGAATCAACATACTAAAATGTTAAATTCTACATGCTAAGATGTTAAATTCTACACAAACATTTTTACACTTTACACAATGA
>CAJNRD030001114.1:9287745-9328797 GCA_905319865.3 Cotesia congregata
GTATATATATATATATATATATATATATATATATATATATATATATATATATATAACAGTTTGTTGCACTTGTTTATTCTAGAATATACTATTTCTCGATATTTGAGTGCATAGATTACGTAAAATATTTTATTTCGTTCAATTACATGAGCAAAAAGTTGAGGAGAGAAGACGTAAGGAAAACCACATTGAGACATAAGAAATATTTTAAGATCAGAGTGCTCCAAAAAATTGATACTCTTTTAGGCACTCGAAGTATTTGTAACATGGTAACATGTAGCGAAAATCGATTTTTTATTTTATTTATTTTTTTTTTAGAACAAAGAAAATCACTACAAAATAAAAAAACTAATCTAGTTCAAAAATTGGGATGAGTATTACTTGAAGCTAATACTTGTTACATGTAGACAGTTACATCTAGATGTCCAAAAAATAAAAAAAAATTGAAATTTATTTATTATTTAATATTTCCACGTCGTGCATTTAATTTTTTAATGCTCAAAATTACAATGCTATGTATCTGCATAACTTTACCTTATTTATAAGTTGCAAAAAAAAAAAAATTTTTTTTGAAATTCAAAAATTCATATTTTTAATACAAAGTAAAATTGGGGCTTTTACCTTATCATACAAAAAAAAATTGAGCCAAAATTTTAATGTCGATCGTTATTTTTGACGATTTTCAAAAATTCAAATTTTGACAAATTGAGAATTTTTCTAAAATATTTTTTGTTTTAATAGTCTTAAGTGTCCTCTTTCAAACAAACGAAAAGTCATTCCTGTATCTATAATAGCTTTTTAGATATTACAAATACAAAATAGAAAAACTGGAAAAATTGCGAAATTTTAAATTTGCATATCTTTTGAAAATAATTTTTTATTTTTTCTACTTCGACAGGACTTCGTTATATAATAAAAGAAAACTTCTAACAAAAATTTGTCCAAATCATATAAGGGGTTGATTCCAAATATTGGTCGATTTTACATAAAATGACTCGAGTAGAAAAATCCTTATGTTTTTTCAGTGTAGTTTGTAGATTAAAATTTTATGTCGATTTTTTTACATAACAAAGAAATTTCTTCTACCACGTGCAAAAAAAAATTTTGATTCAAAATAAATTTAAGATTGAAATTCATATTTGTGCCAAAATATGAATTTCAATCTTAAATTCATTTTGGATCAGAATTTTTTTTGCACGGGACGTTAATACAAAAACTTTCTTATATTGACAGGAATTTTTCTTGTGTTAAAATAAAAAAAATCCAGTAGTTCACACATTATAATTAATCATTTTTCTTAACAAACGCAACTAACCTCGTTTTCATTTTTTTTTTTCATAATGATAATTTAGAGGTACATATATATGTTCTGAAACATATCTATTGTATTGTTAAATATTATGGTACCTTCTCAGTAGGTTTACGATACAACAGTACACCAGCCAGCATTTGGCACTAACAATACAGCTGATCAGTGCTTCGGTCCATGATTATAATGATAATAGGAAACACCCTGGTATATTATTGAACAAGGGGGCGCGAGCAAGCGGTTCTACCCCTTATATCCCCTCAAGGGACAAGTACTCAAGTTTTTCGTGCATTAAAGTATATAACTCTGTCAAGCCTCACAGATGCGATGTATATGTCAGACTAGACTCGCATAGGACCTGCTACTATTTATCAGCCGGACAACATGCTCAATGACGAGTGGAATGGGCAGAAGATCCTCAAACTCATTATATATTGTACACATAGATGGAAGCTAATGTTGGAAAATTTTTATTTGATACTTCTAAAAAGTACAATCAATCTTCAATTCACTTCAATGGTTTTTTGCATCAACAAAAAAAGTAAAAAAAGACCTTGAAGAAAAATGAAAAGTTTTCACAATTCATTTTTGTGTTATAGGCGGCATATGGAGACCTGCGTAATATTGTAGCTACGTTGACTCATATCTCTTGGACATGGGTGTCGCTTCTGTTACCATAAACCAAATTATTTTTATATCCATGGGATCTTCGTTTTGTTGAATTAATGATAAAGCTACAGATGTATGTGGAAATACGTATGTGTATATTATGGACACTACATATCTAGTGACCTAGGCATTCACTCGACCCTGTTTATAAGTAACGCCATTATTTAGCGAGGAAAATATATATTTAATTTTTTATTATTTATAGATATAAGTTAAATGTATATTTAGAGATATATACATTGAGAGAAAAACCTGGTTCTCTGAACCAAGAAAATCTAGTTAAATAGCATACTATTTAATTGAAGTTCTTGTACCTAAAATTATTTATTATATTGAACCCCAGTAGATAGTTACTTGAACTATTTTTAGTTAAATATCGGTTTAATGGTCATATTGATTAACTTTGACTCAGAAAACAGAAAAAATGATTCAGACAGTCCGGACCGGGAATCGAACTCGGACCTTTTGGTTACGCGTCAAGGACTTTTCCAGTTGCGCTATTTGAGATATTTTTTTTTTGAAAGAAGTTTATTTGCACTACAAAAATACATTATTTATATACAATTATTTACAGTGGCTGCAAACTTAACTTAAAAACATTTTCATTAATCTTACTAATAATAATTATTATATTTATAATGTTAGTGGCTCCTCACATTATTCTAGTCTCTTTCATTTTTAATAGTAGGTTATTTTCTTGTGTATTTAATATATTCCACTCTTATAATTTAGATGAAAAATATGAAAATATAGGTACCATGTAAGCAAACTATTCGTAACGTGATTGGTCGAATATATCATAAGCATGAAAATATATGCAAACTCTATAGTCAGGCGCGCGCTTGCGCGTGCAAATTTAAATTCTAGTAATGTATTATGTTCTATCTCTGTAATTTTATTAAAATGATGAAAAATATTATAAAAAAAACATCATTCATTCTCTTGTACGCTATCTAAGACATCGTCTGTAAGAAACTTCCAGTCACCTAATAATTTTATGATTAACACTATAACAGAAAAGTATTTATTAAAATATAGTTGATATAACTATTTATCAATAGTTACTAAACTAATGCATAGTTTGAGTAACTACAAAAAAAAAGTTTAGAAAACTGTATTTTTATACTTGTGACGTTATAATCCAGCTATAACTATACACTTTTCTCTCAATGTAATAAAATGAATTGTATACAAAGCAAATTTTCTAATGTTAGATTAAAAAAGTAATGTTTTCAGTTCATTCCAGCTTTATCTTGTAAAAATTTATAAACCTGTTTATTGAACATGTGTAATAGTAAATTAATCCAAGTAAAAAAATAACCATTGCAATAATTTAGTAAAGGAAACAATATAGTGATAGCCGAGCAACCAAAAGTAAGTTAGTTTACTATACAAGGTCTTTGCTAAGGAAATAAAAGACATCTTTGAATGAGACATAGAACACCCTAGAGAGTAATAAATGGAAAACCACGCACAACTTAGTCTTTTTCGTACACGCACATGAATGGTCTACCAAATTTTCGCTTATTTTATCAAGAACTAACCAATATATACTAAAGAAATCAACACTTCTGACGAGTCTAACTTTCTTATAACGACAATTTAAACACTTGATAGAGTTTATTTTTGTTCAGAACTACTTTCATCGAAAAATTCTTCTCCATTATCACTTTTATGCGAATAATTTTAGTCATTTTGAAAATTTTACCAGGCAAACAAATATGTTCGATTTTTGATCTTCAAGTTTTTTCATATTACGTAAAAAATGCTTCTATACGTCTTCGAAGAAAATGCATATAAATTAGATTTAAATTTTTTATATGGTTTTATATATATTTTTTCCGTAGAGGGTATATGCTTATATCAAAGAAAGGACATAGACAATATATATATATATATATATATACATCCATCTACTTCAGCCAATGTATATACGACGTATGGGAGTTCCGGATGAACTAATGACTTTACTAGATTAACAGACTGGCAGGCTAATACCTGAGGACAGGTGCCTCAATCCCATTCGTGACACCAGTCACCATTGCGTGAACGTTATATTGTTGAACATATATTAGCGCTACTTATATAAAATGCGTAATACATTTATTATCCATTATCATACTAAAGTTAATGTAATGAGAAAATTTTGTACTTATTTTTCGGTTTATAATCTAAATGTAAGATTTTCACAACGCTCTTGTGTAAGAAAAAGTTTAAAAAATGAACATTTTTTTGAATACTCATAATAAGAAATTGAGAATGCTTTAAGACATGCTGAGTCGTGATGTCTCAAAAGTGTTCAAAAAATATTTAAAAGTGTTTTAAAATTATTCAAAAAATATTTCAAACGTGTTTAGAAAATGTCCATAAGATGTTCAAAAAATGTCTAAAGAAACATTACAAAATTTTCAAAATTTATCAATTAATCCAGACTCTGCATATCTCAAAGCATTCTCGATTTTTTATCAAGTGGTCAAAAAATGTTCATATTTGTGTCACGTTTTGATGTTACAAGCTGTGAACATTTTTAGAACAATTTTCTTTTACACGGGCTGTTATCATCTTGAAAAAGAAATTATTCATCCTGATTATAACCTGCGCATAAATTTTACAATTAAAAATTATGAAAGTAAAGATATTGATCTGATTCTGAATTACGATGTAATAATTTTAATTTTTTTCGTATACTTAATACAAGGTTGTATAATATATTTACAACATTAAGAGCAACTGATCAGTAATTGTTAATGAGATGTGAATATATTCTGGATTACGGCCTTCACTTGTTATGTCGTTTATATTATCCTCTCGAGACAGTACCATTTCATTTGCATGTCCATCGTATCACTGACATATATATATTAAGTATGATCCTATATACACCAGTTTATTATTAATCTTTCGTTACTTACCCCTTAATCGCATCTCCTGTATCGCAACTTTGACACTAAACGTACGATGTTTGCTTAAAATTTTTTATATTCTTAATTCTTTCATTAATTTTTATGTTATTAAGATTAAATGTTTTTATTTATACCTACATCAAAAATATCATAGTTATATCCAAAAGCCAAGAATTGGGTATTTTATCACAGTCGAAATATCTTAACAATAATGACACTGAAGTTGACAGACAGAAATTTATTCATAATTTTATAGCAGTCAAATTATTATTAAGATAATTTAATGAAAAAATTTCACAAATGAAAATTAAGAGAAATTAGGAGAGGGGGGGGGGCAAATGGGGTACTTAAGAAATTGTTATGATTTTCAGGACTTGAATACGGTGATTTTTCTCGTTTTCAGTCGTAATTGAAGAAAATTTCAAGTTGCCGTAGAAAAAAAATTTTTTTTTTGCGGGCAAAATGGGGTACTCCCTGAAAAAGTGAAAAAAAAAAAATTACACTCTATAGTGCGTAGAATTTTACATTCTCATGTGTTGATTTAACACACTAGAATGTAAAATTAACATTAGTTTGTGTAAAAACAGTCAGTAACACAAATATTTGTGTTAAATTTGCCGAAAATTTTTTTACTGTATGTAAAAAAAATAAAAAAAATAAAATTTTTTTTTTTAATTAAAAAAATTTTTTTCCTCTGAAATTGTAAGAAATTACGTTAAAATATATTTTAGAAAGCTAAAAGAGCTTTTTGAAAAAAAAAAAATCTTTTTTACAAAATTTTGGAGATACCCCATTTTACCACCCCTACTCCATTTTGCCCCTCCCCCTCCCCTATTAGTATAAATTTTTATTATTAAAATTGATTTTTTTATAAGACTTAATCAAATTGTCAGTTAAAATAATTACAACTTGAAATTTTTCTTAAATTTACCAACATTTCGAAAAACCTATATTTTTATTATCATTACAAATAAAAATAATGTGATTAACCGATTGAAATATCAATTAATTTTCATCTTCAAAATTTTTGACTTATTCATACGATTACTTCTACCGAATACCGATGTAACATATTGAATAAATGAGAGACGACAGTAAACCACCGTGACAAATTATCGTATCAATAGTTTGACTCATGGGTGTAACGAAGTTTTGTCTAATCTCTTGTAAATCCATTGAGAATACCCACAAAACGTACACACACACACTAGAATTTGCCCACCCGAAAGATTTTTTCCCTTCTTTCCTTTTCGTTCGATCTCACCTTTTTTTCTTGCTTTTCCGAGGATGTATGCGATGGGTGCAAATGAGCCTCTCTCTCTTCTTTATGTATATACATATTTCTATGTATACATAGTAAGGAAGAATTACAAAAGGGCAAATGGGCGCAACTTGTCCGATCCGTTCTGGTCGTAAGGTTGTCAATTGCTTAGTAAGCAAAGAATCACCGAGCATATACTTTTTGCATATCGCAACTGATTTCTTGTACTGAAACGAATAGTCACAGTGTTTAGTAGAAATATACAGCTTCTTTGTGCTAACAAAGGCTACATTATTTGCCTTTTAACGTTGTACGAAAAGTGATTATCGTTTTTTTTTCTTTTCTATTTACAAAGTTGACGTTGTTGTAATGACGGTGTTATTTTATATTTACACTACAAGTCAATCCTTGATTCAAGAAAATAATTTTTTCCGATGAACACTTACTAAAAAAGTTAAATTAAGAGTCAATAGTCAATCGTTCGACATCAATAGAATCCCAGAAAGTTAAACGGAAGATTATCTGCTGAATAGAGGATCATCCAATTACTAAGCAGGTAACTTTACTATCATTTGTATTCATTTCACTTTCGTCTTACTTTATAGTTGATGAGAATTGCTCTATTGACCATCATAGTCACATCCTCTTGCATTTTTCCCCGTTTTCTTTTCTAGTTTTATTCCTTCTTTCACTCATTTCACGTATCACTTTTCTTTACTGCAGATTTATCTGTGTATTTTCTCAGGATTATTCTTTTCTACTGTCCAGTATCTTTCATCTGCAAAAATAAATGTACCCAAGAATATTGAGTATTGACTTTACTGGAAGTAGGCTTTAACTTTTCGGCTGGAAAGGGCGTGAACCATAAGCCCTTAGTCATCTTTCGACAATTAATTTAAGGCTATTCATCCTTTGACAATCGCATTCTCAAATATTTTACCTGAAAATAACCACTTCAGCACATGATTCTATTATTAACATAATCTATGTTGTTTGTTGTTAACATTTGTTCATTATTTGACAAAATAAACAGACAAAATAGTATGTCCCACCGGTGACATTTTCGTCATGTGGATATTTTTATATTTAATAAGAAGAACTCTAATTTACAATTATACTTTCTAGAAATTTACAATAAAAAATAAATTTTTTATTTAGAAACACACTTTTACCTTTAAGAAAAAAAATTCTCATCTGAAAAATTTTATTTAGTAATTTTTAATGTCAGGAATAGAAAGTTTCGAAATTCCACACAGAAGAAAAATAAAAAAATGAAATGTGCATTTGATGTTTAAAAGAACAAAAAATAATTATGTAATTTCTTACAGAGTATTTTCCACTTTTTTTTTAATTGTTGGCGCCCGTTTTTCTCTTTATCTGCGCGCGCAGTTTTAAAAAATCTAGCTTGATTAAGTGGCGCCATATTTTTCAGGTGAGAGAAATGAGAAAAGTTCTTTTGTTTTTGTACATGTGTATTATATCAAATTTCATTAAAATTCATTAGAAAAAAAAAACTACGTAAATTAGGCTACTGATATGAAACACGGCATCAGTTTATCGAATTCTGAAACTAATGAAAAAAGCACGGTCTTGAAATATGATTTTGTTCAGGAGTTGGTGCATACAAAATCAGCGAGTGGCATCACGTGGAAATCCACGTAAAATTTTTTTCGAACAGTTTTTTTTTCACAGAACACAGAAAAAAAGAAATATTTATCACAAATAAATTATTTTATTTGAGTCATTTTTTTAAATATTTCCTAATGACAACTATATAAGTTTGGTAAAAGTAAACACAATAGTTGGCTCGAATTATTTTATTATTCATCAGAAGTATATCATTTATTTGTGGTAAAGATGCTAAATTTGTTGAAAACAGCGACATCTTAGGTGTTATAACTCTCAACTATTGCTCTCATGACGTCACTTGAACCGCACCAAAAGTGACCGCCATTATTACCAAGTGTTGATTGTTTTGATTACAACTTAAAGCTACACCGACGTTTTAAAAAATAGTTTATTTGCATACATAATAGTGATCACTAATTCTATTCATCGATGGATGAACTATTAATTAATTGGGAATTAAATAAAGTCATACCTAACTTATATGGTAAGTTGTTTAAAATATTATATTTTACGAAAACAAATCTTAATTATTCTTAACCTATAATTAACACTTTCATTCAATAGAAGACACTGAAAATATTTTATTATTCAACTAAAAGCATAAAAAATAATTATTTTTTTATTTTAAAACCATTATAATTTCTGAAAATTGATAAAATAAATTTTAAAAGTTTATTATTTTTGTCAACTATGATTTATTTACCACAAATAAAATGAACCATATCATTACCATAAGTAAACTATTTATTTTATGCAATTAAATCGCCCAAATATATTATATACTTATCAAAAATAAATATTTATTTGGTCATATTCAAATATCTTATATATTTTTGGCACAAATAAATCTTATTTCGATTAAATATTTATTTTTTTCTGTGTAGCAATATAAAACGATTTTAAAAAAGTATGAAATAGTTTACTTCAAGTATTTTCTCGATGTAAATCTACTTATGTTATTGTATAAGTATAATATGATTGTGATAGAGGCATTTAAAGATCACAAAATTGTTTGACCTTGACGAGGTGGGAGTAAAGCACTACCTCACACACTTCGCGCTTTGAGACACGTCCAATTAAAAAATGTGCTAAAATTCTTGTTAATTTTTAATGTTTTAAATAATAATTTGAACTCCAGTGTGGTATTTTATTTTTTTTTTTTATATTTATAAAACTGTTATGGCTGTTTCGCAGTTTGAAATGGTATTTTTTGCTATATAACACATAATATATGGCCACATCCGAAAATTTTTTCACAGTTGAACAAAATGATATGTAGATGAATCAGTCAAATAAAAAGGTATTACATATTTTTAAAACAAAATAATTTATTATAAAATGACCCATATATAACATCGTATTTCGTGAGCATTCCAGAAACATGCCCAAAACTTAACCAATAGTACCACTAGGGTTATAGAGTAAACATACGAACAATAATGATGTACATAAGGGTGTAGGATAACGAAATCCCTTGATAATTCAACCAAGTCAATGATATGAGTAATAGGAGATGCACAGATGACGAGGTCTTCACGGCTCGATGCTTTTTAAAAGTGAAGTCTGTGAGTTCAGCGAATTAATGGATAAAATGGCGAGTGTATGAACTTGTCCTGATAAAAGTTGTCTGATGTATAATTGAGCTAGTTCATTATTCTCCGTATAGACAATGTGTCCGACTGAATATGCTTTTTACCATGCAGACATGTATCTCTTTATAATCACAGTAGTTAACCACAAAGTAGATAATGATTTGCATACTGTACACTCAGTTCTCTTGCATGAATATTAAATTTAAGCAGCACACTGTATAACTGCACATCTGTTTGAAATTTTTTACACAGAAAAAAAAATTAACTTGAATCAAGTAGATAATTCTGAAGAACTTCATCTTTTTGATTTGAGTAGAAAAATTCTTAAACTAAGAAATTTTTCTTGGTTTAAGTAAATCTTACTTGATTAAGGTAGTTGTCGTGGTTAAAGCATTCCGTCATAAAATTCCAAATTTTTGTAGACTTATTAAGGACATGATGATACAATTACCCTTAAAATTTGAAGTCGACTGACCACCTATAATTCGAGATGAATTCAATTAAAAATTGGATATTTAACATTGATTGCATACGCTCTCTGCAGTTCTGTACCAATTTCTTAGTTATAAAAAAAACTAACTGGCAGAAACTTTCAAAACCTGACAGTCTTTTAATAGATTTGTTGTGAGTTTAAAAAAAATAAAAAATTTTTGACCGTCTAATTATTTATAAATATCGGATTAAAGTGCAACAATTTATGAAAAAGTATGTATCCACGAAGTCGGGCAAAAACAATTGTATGGGTTGCGTCTCCACGGGTACAATCTTAGGTAAAAATTATGGATTACTTAGCTACAAGCTCATATACTTTTGCGGTGCGTATAATCTCTAATTTTTTGACAATATTGTACCATGACAACTACCTTAAAGAATTTTTCGTCCTCACTCAAGGCAATGAATCGCTTCAAAATTATTTTCTTAGTTCAAGAATTTTTCACTTGATTCAAGTTGATTTTTTTTCTTTGTAGGTATAATGGTAGCTTCCGAAAAAGTGATAAAGAACGTTTCCAGTTTTTATCCTACTATAATGCTCCTATCACTCGACTATTATTATTCCGAGCATTAAACGTAATTTACAATCTCAAACCGTTATAGTTAATCGTAATTGGATAAAGCTTCTGAATTATCTATTCCCTGTTTAGATTAAAGGTAACTGTTGATACGACGGTGAATTGCTCAATAATGATATCGGTGTCGTAACTATGAACAAAAAACAAATTAAAAATTCAAGATTATTCTCTTTATAGTTTTGCGTTCGTACAATGAAGAGATAAAATGGTGAACTGAGTGCTGAAAATCGTTCCATATTTCGAATAAACGCGTTGAGATGAAACCAACGTTTCAATAAGCAGTCATAGTTAGATGGCGCTAATGTCCATTCTGGGATTCAAACTGTACATTTAATGTTTCCTTATCTGCGTTACAGTTTTTCTTTCAAATTTCAGCATCAGAGATGGATTTTAAATAATTTTTGCTCAAACAATTTTTGAGTGACCTTGTGCATAAATTTGGGACCTGATATAAACGAAAAAATTCACAATGCAGCCATCCCTTTTTTTTGTATGTAAAAAATTTTTTTTTCGTTCTCCTAATTATTATTGACAGTGAAATATAGTGTGACATTGAGATAAGGGCGCAAATATACAAGAATATCGCGAAGTATCTAAATTAATTCATCCGTGGAGTAAACTAAGGATATTGCACGCAATGTGTTGCGTTGACCAGACAGACCAGTCCTATACAAACAGTGTAATGTGAGAAATACATACATCCACAGAACGTGACTAATATTAAACAATTGTCAACGCTGCTACTACTACTGTTGTAATAGTCTTTATTGACTCTTATTTTTCTATTTACGCAACAAATGTAGCTTGTATACTTTAGTTCCACACAATGATACAATTTATAGGATATACTGTAACATATCTATAGATCTGTATATTATGATATCTAACTTTCTGCAATTTGTACTGACACGTGCTGTTTTAATCACTTTTACATTTTAGTTAGTTATTTTTATTTATCTGCTTGCCATAGTCTAGGGTCAATAAATAGACCATATAAGATTAGGAAATCATTCATATTAGAATCTGCTAAAAATATCAGTAAAAATTAACTTTGATCATTTTAATTTTTCATCATATAAAAGATTTATTTGTTAAACTTAAGATAAAAATAATCTATTTCAAAAAATAAAAGTAATAATGATAAAATAAATTAATATTAATATTCATATTATTAATATTATTAATAAATAAGTATGATTAATGAATTAATAAATTATTAACCTATAAGAAATACATACAAAGAATTGGGAATATACAACGGAAGTTCTTAAAATACCTGAAATATAAGACTGGTGATGATTCTAGGTTGTTTATAATTTTAAGTTGTTTAACTTACGCAATTTAAGGATCTGGTTTAATAACAATACGAATTTAAATTTAATTCATCATACGTAGCTTCAAAAATGTATGTGCTTTTTATTTTTAACTTCCCGCTAAGAAAATTGAAAATTTTCAAAAATCGGGAAGTTTTTGGTTTTACCCCGTTTTGCGAAAATCGAGTTTTCATCAGATCTCGACGTTTTAAGGTCACAGGAAGCTTCCCTGACTATTCCCGCGACCGTGCCGCTGTGTGTGTGTGTGTGTGTGTGTGTGTGTGTGTGTGTGTGTATGTATGTAAACCTCTTATAACTTTTGAACGGTTTGACCGATCGGATCAAAATAGGTGGTGATCCAAAAAGTATCATTGCCATTAAATTTCGTGAAAATTTGAATCGATTCAGTTCGCTAGATTTTGAGAAATCTCAAAAATAAAATTTTCAAAAAATCGTTTTTTTTTTTAATAAATTCTAAGCGGCTCCACCGATCAATTCCAAAAACTAATCCGCCCTTAAGTTCAAAAAACCACGTTGATTGTCACCAGTCCCGTCAAAATCGGTTGATTCGTTCGAGAGCTATCGAAAACGAAAAATTTGGAAAAAAGTGTTTTTTTCACATAACTCCGACATTTCTTTTTGGATCGTTTTTGATGAAATAAAATAATTATAAGAGCCCGAAAAACCACGTCGATCGCCACCAAGAACGTGACAATCGGTTGATTGGTTCCTAGGTTACCGTTGTCGAAAAAATTCGGAAAAAGTGAATTTTTCTAAGATTTTCGGTTCGATCAGTTTGTGTTTAAAAGTATATCATAGAATTCGAAAAACTACGTAGAATACTGCCAATCGCGTGAAAATCGATTCATTCATTCAGAAATTATTGCAGTTTGAAAATTCAAAAAATACTGTTTTATTAAACCTCTACCAGATTTTTGACCTCGAAGAGATCAATAGCTTAGAACAGCTAACTCGTTGATCTCGGAGAGCTCAAAATAACATACAAATTATATTTTTGAGCTTGAAGAGCTCAAAAACGTCATAAGTGCAATTTTAAGCGTTTAGATATGGAATTAGCGGGAACTTGCAGGAATGGCCATTAGGGTCAACCGTTTTCCAGATTTTTTTCCTTTATTCTTTCTAGTTATTAATAAACCTTATTATTCTTATTAATATATTAGAAATTTGAATATCGCGCTATGTGCGCCTTAATTTCAACCGATAATGAATCGTGACCAAAACAATGAAACTCTTCAATATTATTTTCTCTTGATTCAAGTTAATTTTTTTTCTGTGCACAAATGCAACCGTCAAACCCTTTTTTAGAAGCAAATCTGCCATCTTGCAAATTTCCTTAAACTAGTTTCTCCTGTCCCAGAGTACTTAAAGCGGTCTAATCCTTAGGACTTCACATCCTAAATCCAAGTGGATCTAATGGTCTCCAACCTCACCTACACAGCTCATGATTGCCGACAATGTACTTGACTGATGGTCAAGTCATCGGGGACTAATTTTTCCGATTCTGCGATAGTGCCTCCGTGCCACCATAGAACAACTATTCAAAGAACTGAAAATGTGTAAAAATTACTATTTCAAGCACGGAGAGCTTAATAAATTATTAACAAATAATTTGTTATTCTTAACCTTCAAACGTGCAAAAAAATATCACCGAGAAAAACAAACAGGAAAAATTTCTGATAGACTGATTCAAAGAAGCTATGCACATAAAAAATTGTATATTACAAACGACGGTAAAAAATCATGAGTGACAAAAAATTATCAATAGCTAGGTAGGAGATAATAAATCAGAAAGGAAGCTATCGAGCTGCTGTGCTCGTTGTCATTGGAAACGAAGAATGGTGTGAGGTAGCAAGAGATACAAGCGAAAGTCAGTGCACAGCACCTTCGGGGGCCACTAACAACTTTCATGCCCCTATCTTTCGCTTCAAAACATATTAAGTATTACTTCTATTGCTTACTCGGTTGAAAAGCTGGAAACAATAATAACAATAGTAATAAAAAAATATAATAATAGTTAGAAGACTAATAATAATTTATTAGTAATTATATCATTAAAATTGATAAGAATATGAGGAAAAAGAAGTGACTTGTTTACCGTACTTCAAAATCATAATACTTTATATTGATACGTAAGCGTAATTACATAAAAATTGACGTCATAGTTATCTGTGTAGATTGTGGAATAAATATAAAACTAATTACCAACATTGGTATATAAGTTAAAAACTCACAACAGAACAGCAATATTTATTTATAAGCTTTGAACGCTGCGATGAACAAAATAATCGTCCTGTCGATCATCATATGCGTGCAAATTAGTAAGTAGTTTATTTAAAAGTTCATACAGTTATGTATTGTTATTGTTATTATTTCTATTTGACTAGTAAATGCACAAATAATGCATGAATGCGGTGAAGGAGAAGCTGTTCTGTTTTGCGGCCGAATGTGCGAGGCGACTTGTCAAACTCCGTACATTACTGAAGAATGCAAGCATACGGTAAGTAATTAACTAATCACAATTAGAAACACTTTTAATTAATTTTTTTTTTTTAAGAATTGTTTAATTGGTGACTGTGGTTGTGATTTGGACAATGGATTTGTCAGAAGTAATAAGGGCGACAAGTGTATTAAAAAAACCGATTGTTAAAGAATTACTGATAAGATAACAATGGCCTCTCTATCGAAGAATATTTTTTATTCAATAATACTAACAGTAATGTATTTTAAAATACTTTTTTTTACGATGAAAAAATTTAAAGTGAAAATTACAATAATAATATCGTAATCCAGGACTCATCTTTTATATAAATCTAGCTGTTACTCGCCCGCTCCGCTCAGCATAGAAAAGTCGATATAGTAATATTTCGTAAATAGCATAGCAGTAACTACGATCGGTAGAGTAGAATTTTATAAAAAAAAAATGAATTACATTATATAGAAACTTACGAGGAAAAATAAATGTGAATATATGATATTATATTATATTATATTATGAAAATTATTTATGTGATATATTAATTACTTTTCTCAATTTATTTCAGCATCAACATACGCTTCAAATAAATTGCAATGTTGAATGCTAAAAGTTAAGATATTTTTATAGCACCTATCAGCATATTTTTTTCCGTAAAATATATTATGTGTGTTAACGTATAATATTGTTTCTAATAATATAATAGAAAATATTTTGTATTTGATTTATTCTTAGCTTCATACTTGGTGAATGTAAAAATTGATTTGGCAAAAAATAATTATTTTATTTTTAACTCATTACATTTATAATCAATGGTTAGTTATGAAAGTCGTAATGTTAAGGTAGGTACATTCGGCTCATTAGCTCAGATGGTTAGAGCGTCGTGCTAATAACGCGAAGGTCGCGGGTTCGATCCCCCCATGAGCCAGATTTTTATTTTTTTTAAATTGATGATTTTCTTTGATCGAAAAATAATAAACAATCAAATTTCTGTACTGTGAAAATAATTGAAGGGTTGATTTTCACCAAAATAAGTAAAAAAACACACAAATACGTTAAGAATAACCTAATAAGTCTTAAAACAAACAAAAGCACTAAAAAATTCAAAATTGCTTATTTTATAAAAAATTAACTTTAAAATTTTGAAAATTTTTAATTCACAAAGAAAAAATATTTAAGTTTTAACTGGGAAAATTGAATTTTTCGCGGGCATTGTTATCGACAGTTAATTTTCACAGCGGTGGGTAAAGGTTTTCCCTTACCTTTCGATTTATTGATTAGTTATTCGACTCGTCACCGGGTCGCATAGATCAAAAAGTGCCCCACCGCCGCCCCCCGGAACATAAAGCGTGCAAAAAATAAGAAAGTTCGAGTAGCATGCAGAGATAGATTATAAAAACGCCGGCGAGCAAAATTTTGGATTATTGTGTTGAAGCCAGGATAGTGGACAGTCGAAGTGACACCAAAGAGGAGAGTTCACCTGTCTTCTTGAACAAAGGTAAGTGTACACGTCCTTGAGACTTCACGAGAAACGATGAGATGAATTTTCTTAGATTAATTATTGTCGCGAGGCCTCTAGGCTGACGACGTGGATCTTTGCATCATATTTATTGTATTGAATTTTACAAAAGATTGAAGAAATTTATTGTTGCATCTATAATTGGACGGAATTTATTGAGACCAACTGAACGAGAGCGACCACTCCCGTTACAAAGTATATCTTATTAACCTTCGCAATAAAAAATCAAAAAAATTATAAAAATACAATAAAGTTCAATTTGACAATATTAAAATAATTTTTTATGATTATCGACATTTTCATATTTCATAAACTATTTAAAATATAATAATACAATGTTCTTCTGCAAAAATAATTTTCAAATAAAATTCCAAGTCTCACGCATATACATATATAAAATCCGCAACTTCCAAGCAGGTTATTGAAAATTCACGAGAGACATAAAACTTTGTTAGGTGACAAATCTATTGGTCGTATAATGTGGAATTCCGTATTATTTCTTAAATAAATTATAATAGTAGTCTTGATGTGTACATACACACATACAGACAAACATACATAGTTGAGTGAATAGAGAGAAAGCAGAGGGTTAGTCACTGTGGAAATAAGTAGGGTTTTGCCCGAGAAGATATGACATAAAGTCTCACCTTATGGTGTCTCCTAACTGAATTTTCAATGTCTCTCAGCGGTGTTTTTATACGTTTTTCCCTATTGTTCAGTACTTTTTTTGCATCATTTTTTTTAACTCAATAATAAATAAGATTCACGGCAATTGGGGCTTATAGAAATTTATCATAATACACTAGACAGGAAAAACAGTAAATAATGTGATAAAATGCAATAAAATAGTTACGAAGTAATACGATAAACAGTATATGTGGCAAAAGGTAATTGAATTATCATTTTTGCTGGAATTTTAATGCTTGTTGTTAACAAAAACGAAAAAGAAGCACGAAGAGAAAGAGACAGAGAGTATATGACCACTACCGCTGGGACAAAGTTTGAATTAACAGAGACATATTCATACGAGGAGTTTGCATCGAGGGTTGTTCCTCAGAGGGCACTCCGTCATCTCACTGTTTCCTCGCTTACTTCTCAACTAATCGCACCACACACGAAGATCCTCAGAGACAGAATTGTCATTAATTAAATTTTTACTTTTTTTTGTGCTCTGATTATTTTTATTAAGACAAAAATTTATGAAGAATGAGATGTCATTTTATTATGTTAATATTTTCAAAATAAGAAATTATTGATGGAAAAATTTCAAAATTAACAATTTTTTAATTTCCGCTATGAAAATTAATGATTTCTGTTTAAAAGTAGATTTTGTTAATTTTTAACTTCCCGCTAAAAATCTCAGATTTTCAAAAATCGGGAAGTTATTGTTTTCACCCCGTTTTGCAAAAATATTGAGTAATTATTATTATTATTATTATAAAAATATAATTAAAAAATCATTGAAATTATTATTAAAATATTAAATAATTTTCCCTTCATATATTCTTCATAATTCCTGATAAATTGAAAATACACATTTCAATATAAGTTTTGACGACATTCCAGTGAGGTGGAATGGCCACCCCATTTCGTTGACGGTCTGACATATTTAAATATGCCTGAAAATATAAATAATGACTCATGTAATATTTATAATAAATTAACAGATAGATTTATAAAGAAATATACAAAAAAAAAAATATTAAAATTCATTTAGCAGATATTTAATCATTTTTGGAATTTTTGTTAACAAATAAATTGTGGCAAAAAAAATTATAAAAAAATATACACGTAGAAATTAAAAAAAATTAAAAATGCAATTTTTTAAAAATAATTTTTTAGAATTAATTTAATTTTTAAATAAAAGAAAAAATTGGTCAAGTGACAGCTAACTTTAATTTCATAGAAAAAAAAATAAAACTTACCAGACAATCGTCAAGTAAATCATCCAATCGTTCTTTCAACATTTCGGCTGTTTTATCTCCGTTCACAAAAATTTGTTCCTCGGCAATGATCCTGTAATTAAAAAAAATATATATATATATTATTATTCTATAAATATTAAAAAATTTTTAAATATGATGATTTTAACAATTTTAAATAATAATGATATTAATAAAAATCTTAATAAATAATAATAAGTATAATATTTTTAAAAATAAATAAAACAGAAATTGTTATAATTAAAATTATAAATATAATTAAAATAATAATAATTATTATAGAAAAAACTTACAGCCAAATATCCAGCTCATCATCCCGTAATCTGTTGAAATTATGATAATCCCCACGTCTTAAAATCCTGATATTCATAATGGCAGAATCTTCACCCGTTGACTTTGTAATTTAATAAAAGCAAAAATAATAATAATCTTAACAAAACGCTATTAAATATTACTAATATAATGAACTTACAATTACTCATTTTTTGCTTAATTTTTTTTTCACGCACAAACAGACAAACGCTGTCAAAGATAGCTTTGCTTTAAATAAATGATAATTGAGAAATAAACAATTGCACGACGAATTATGTGACACTCACACATAAAGGTAATGTACATAAACTAACATAATGTTAAAATATGTAGATTATTATTATTATAAGAATATAAATATTAAAAATTTTTGTATCAAAAAATTATTTAAAAAAAATTACAATTATTATTTTTTAAAATTTTCATGTCAATTTTAAAAAAATTTTTTTTTTTTCACGTTAAAATTCACATGTAAAGATAACGATAAATAATTGATTAGATACAATGACCATGAACCTATACTCGCTTATAAATGTCAATGTAACTCACTATTGAGTACAAAATAATTAAAATCTGCAGTAATCACTTTTATTCGATTAATCTTAATACGCTGACCTATTACCAATGATTTTAAATAATAAATGAAAAAAATTATTGCAGAACACGACAATACATTAAATTTTATTCAATAAAATCCTGTAATATAAAGCTTGAATGGCTATGTTTTAAGAGTGAAAGTAATGTCGGTAATTTGAAACAATAATGTCGGATTATTGAGGTTTCAAAATTAAAAAAAAAAAAGTAATGTAAAACTACGGATTCTTAAAGAAATACATTAAAGAAGAAAAGGTTTGGAAAACACTTGACTTTCCAGACCATCCTTGAAATTTTCTGATAATCTCAAGCTCACAATATTCAAGAATTTGTATAATTCTGTAAGGTAGTTCATCTGTCCAACTACTTTTCAATGGATTTTGTTAATTTTTTTTTTTTTCACGATTTAAGAATATCTACTAATAAATCTCGAAGTTTAAGGATTTTTTACCATTTAGAAAGCAAAATATTTAATAACAAAATTCCCGATTTTCAGGCTTACTTCTCATTTAAAGCATCTAAAACTCTCTAGCTACCCAAATATACTTTGTTACATTAAAAAAAATTCCTTGACAGAATTGGAAAAAAAACTAGCAGAATAAAAAATAATATTTTTCTGATTAATTAATAAAAAAATGTAATATTTTATGGTTTTGTTGTCGAGATATAACAATTGAAATATTTTTTGGTCATTTTTATGTAATATTTCTATGGTAAATAATTAATTTTTTTTTATTGCACTTTGAGGATTTAAACCTACGTAAAAGAAAAAATAGAGATATAATTTTGCATTTAATTGGTTTCATTAGTTTATCAAAATCACATGTTAAATTAAGTCTTCATATTGAGCTTTTAAATATGTGCTGCTTTTAACCATATCTTTTTTTATTTTTATCAAGTCAAAAGTTAGAGTTAAATAAGAATTGCGTAGAATAAGACATCCTTGGAGGATCTCATATAGAATTTTGAAGTTGGGTTTTTGCGTCAAGCAATTTCCCCAGTTTGTCATAATCCAAGCCCTGTTTGGTTTCTGCTTTCTAGAAATGATTTCAGGGATTTTCATATCTGGGACATTGGATTAGAAAATACATTATGTATGGTAAATAATTATTTGAAAGCAGTATCGACATTCCGACAGTAGTATATGCTCTCTGACCACACTAAACCACAGCGGAACTACCTTAATAAAGCGCGATAAATGCTACAAACGAAATAAAAGTTGCCTGATTCGTTTAAGAGATATTCTTGTTATAATAAAAAAAAATTTGTGTACTCAAAAAATTGTGTTTATGAACAACAAAAGAGAAATCATGGAATAAAAAGTCAGCTTTAATGAAAAATTACATAAAAAAAATATAATTTAATTGGTCTTACAATAGATGATAAAAGAAACAGTTTAACAATCTAAAATTGATGATAAAATCGATTTTACTTAATAAAAAGCATACATTTTATTGTATTTTTACGCACCAACTGTCGTTTTTTCCGACAGCAGGTTGTGTTTATAGGCGTAAAACAATTTGAAGCACAGAAAATAATGCGTTAGAGTTACATTTCATATCTATGCCGTAGCAGACGACCTATTCATACAGCAAGAATATAAAGGGGGCTAGCGAGCGTTCATTATGAGGCTATTCATGAACCGTCATAACTGTGTCCATCTAGGTTACGTACGCATTTACCTTTCAGCGTTTATGCACTTGCATATTTTACGAAAACTACTTATATACTCATAAATGCGAATGTATATGACAGCATGAGATTCAAATCTCTATTTTCTGTGTGCATTCACGTTTAAATTCTCTTTATAAGCCACATTCATTTTCTGCATAATTATTGAAACTACATTCTTTTTTTTAACCTCCTACTACAAAAATCAATGATTTTAAATATGTTTTACGAATGTAATTAGAAAATATGAAAAATACATATCTAATTTGATTTTAATGATTTTTGTGGATATAAATATATATTTATTTATATGTATAAATCATAAGATAAAAAAATAATGAGAAATTGAATAAAGTAGATTTATTACCTGTCAATTTGTCGAATAATAATTTGCTAGATCTACTTTAGTATCTAGTTGGATGAGTCATCCGGTTCTGACGAGCACGCGTGTATATATGAAACTCTCTCGGGTCTTTTCGCATGATGCCAGATCTGTGACTCTGTGTGGGAAACTTGAGACGATTTATAAGGGATTTACGTCGAAAAATGACGAACGTTGCCAATCTCGCATCTGTGCGTGCGTGGATGTTGAGATGTCAAATAGCAACTACTCTTCGTTTGAAGTATCCTAAATATTAAGGAAATCCTTTCGCTCCAGTTGAGTCAAAACAATTGTAGTAGTCAATATACGATAAATTAAAAAAAGAAACCCATAAAAATTCCTAAAATTAAATAATAAATAGTATATGAGGCATTAATCGTTGAAACTTTGAAAAAAAAAAAAAAAAAAAATAGTTAAATACAAAAATTAATTTGACTCTTTCAAATCAACTGCTAGTAACCTGTCCGTAATTTGGCAACGCTGTACTTCGGTTGTTTACATTATCATTTGCACAATATAACCTTAACTACGTTTAAGTTTTTGCAGTCAGTGTAAATAAATAAATTAGTTTGAATTTATTAAATGGTCTGAAGCTCGCGCGCTACGCAACGTTGCCAAATATTTTGACTCCATATTAATGTAGGTTACTTGAGAATTTTTTGTGATTTTTAAATATATTAATTTCTCAATAAATATCTCGGTAACTGACATATTTTATTGCAAAAAAAGAAACCTAAATATTTCGAAAATCTAATTTTTAGTTTTTTTTACTTCATCTAATCCATGACTGATAGTATAATTCAAGAAATACTGCAAACGTCTGACTTTCTCGTAAGACTCTGAAACAAATACTAACATTTAAAAATTTTATTTTTTCAAAAATTTGTCAGGTAAAGTATAATTTAAACCTCACTATTAAATAAATAAGGACCTTAACTATTAGAAAAAAAATTAAATTTACTCATAATCTAATATTTTTTATTCTACATTGGCGGCGAAAGGACCTCCTTAATAACTCTAAAATTCATCATTTTTTTTCTTTAAAAAGTACTTTTTTTATTTAAATTTTTTTAAAAAATTTAACAAAATAAATATTAGTTTGGAAAAACTAAAAATTTCGCTTTGATAGAAAATCAAATTAAAAAAAAAAAAACAAATAATTTTTAACTAGTTTAAAAAAAAATAATAATAATTTTTAAGATAGACTTCTGATTATTATTATTATTATTATTATTATTATTATTATTATTATTATTATTATTATTACTACTATTATTGAGCTCTTCAAGCTCAAAAATACAACTTGTAAACTGTTTCAAGCTCTTTGCTTGAAAATTTAGTGGTTGTAAATACGTAATTTTTGGAAAATTCTAAATTGCGATATCTTCCGATTGAATCAATCGTTTTTGATCGGGCTTGCAGCATTCGATGCAATTTTTTAAGCACCAACAGATTATTCATTACCTTCCCGACAATTCAACGTAAAATTTTGAAGTTATCCGGACAGAAATTTTGAAGTTATTTAAAAAAATCACTTTTTCGTCAACGATATCTCACGAGTGAATCAACTGATTTTGACTGGCCCGGGAGCGATCGACGTGGTGTGGTTTCTTATGTTAAAAGCTGATTAGTTTTTGGAATTGATCGATAAAGCCAATTACATTTTTTAATATTTATTATACATTATAAAACAACTATCAATATTCATACCAATTTTAAACATTCGTTTATGAACTAAATTTTTAAAAAAACTCACTTGAGCGTAATGAAAATAACATCCATGGATTTCAGTAGCAGGAAAATTTTTTCTTAATTACTTGATCGTTGCTTTTTCATAGTCACTCAATATTATTAAATTTTTATTCGTTTTCAGCGCTTTAGCTTTTTTCTTAATCCACTCAAAGACTTTATCATGCATATCCGTGTCTCGGTTTTCCATCAGTATCATAATCACAGCAATATACTAAACATAATTTTACAACAGAGTAAATAATTGTACTTATGGTTGCATTATTATATGATTAAAAAGTTACTTTGAGGAAAAAAAAACGTTGAACCGAAAAAATGAAGTGCAAAAACTTATTATTTTGAATAGAAAAAAAAAATAAATAAAAAAAAACATTTTTTAAACAGTCAAGTAAACTTATTAGTTAATATTTACCATATTTTGATATTTTACATGAATTGTATATATTTGATGGATTTTTGGGTGACATGAAGTGTTCTGTAAATTTTTTTAAAATGAGTTACGACAATATACCCGTGTAAAAAAAATCGTCTTAAAACTATCTTAAAATTGTCGTTTGTTTAAGATCTTAAACGTGACACAAACCAAGACTATTTTAAGACACCAAAAAAAAAATTCCAAAAGCCAATTTTTGAATATTTGGTTCTTGAATTTGTTGTGAAAATTAATTTTTAGGCATTTTTTACGACTTTCTAGCCGCAATATTTTTGAGTAAGTGGTTTAATTGAATTTAAAATTGTTAAAAAACTATTATCTGATAATTTTAAGATTTTTTTAAGACGTTCCGTTTTAATGTTCCGGGGCTCTGTCGCTGTTAGCTCATCTTAAAATAGTCTCTAAATCTTTTTTTAAGATTTTTTTAAGACTAATTTAAGATCATTTTAAGACAATTTAAAGACGCTTTATAATAATTTTTCGGAGCTGTCAGTGTGATGTCATCTGAAAATAGCCTAAAAATTTTTTAAGATTTTTTTAAGACTATTTTAAGATTTTTTAAAAACAATTTAAAGACGCTCCATAATTATGTTCCAGAGCTCTGTCGCTGTAAGATTTCTTTAAGACTATTTAAAAATTATTTTAAGACTTAAAATAGTTTTAAAAAAATCTTAAAATCGTCTTGAAAAAATCTTAAAATACTCTTTAAAAAATCCTAAAATAATTATTAAAAAATTTTTAGGCTATTTTAAGATGATATCACAGTGACAGCTCCAGAAAATTATTACGGAGCGTCTTTAAATTGTCTTAAAATTATTTTAAATTAGTCTTAAAAAAATCTTGAAAAAAAATTTAGACTATTTTAAGAATTCGCTAACAGCGACAGAGCCCCGGAACATTAAAACGGAACGTCTTAAAAAAATCTTAAAATTATCAGATAAATTAGTCTTAAAAAAATCTTGAAAAAAAATTTAGACTATTTTAAGAATTCGCTAACAGCGACAGAGCCCCGGAACATTAAAACGGAACGTCTTAAAAAAGTCTTAAAATTGTCAGATAATAATTTTAAATTCAATTTAAAAACATCTTACTCAAAAATATTGCAGTTAGAAAGTCGTAAAATTGTCTAAAAATTAATTTTCACAACAAATTCGAGAACTAAATTTATAAAAATCTGCTCTCGAAATTTTTTTTTTTGGCGTCTTAAAAAAGTCTTATAATAGTCTTGGTTTGTGTCACGTTTAACCCTTTAGAGTCAGAGGATCTTGAAACGTCTTCGCGTGAGAGTAGTGGGGAGAGCGCAAATCCATAGTAAGACCCAAGAGTGGGGTTTCAAGGTCAGACTCTAAAGGGTTAAGATCTTAAACGAACGATAATTTTAAGACGATTTTTTTTACATAGGTAACTAACTATAATACTATATTTAATGATTAATTTAATGAATAACAAACCTCAAAAGTACCATCCATAAAAATATCATTGCTATTATTGAACAGATTTAACAGGGATTCACGCGTAAATATCACAGCTGAGTGACATTCGCTGAGTATCATCGTTCATTAAAATGTTACCTAAATCACCAAGTGTCTTAGGTACTTTCAGCCTACTATTTGCTCGGTCTCGACAAAATGCTTGAACAAGAATTGTAGCAATAGTGCGAACTAATTTCTGGGTAATAAAAAAAACATTTCTCGGTAACAATTCAGAAAAATAGTGCTGTGCTATCAATAATATCAATTTTATTGATTATCTATTTAATTTATAAATCCTAATAATTTTTTGTTACATTGCAACTAGATAAAATCCGCATGATTATTAAAATATTTTTTTCTACAAATAAATGTCATTTAAAATTTTTTTTATGATTAAAAATATTAATCTTACATTTTAATTATTAACGTGAAATTACGCAATAAATACATTTTCATTATTATTTATCACTGTGTTATAAAACATAGCTCCGTTAGTTTCTTCCTTATATTATTCTAATTTTTTGAAAATGGATGTGGATATATCTTCTCAATTTATGTATTATATAATACGATAAAATTTTTCTCAATTGATATTTTTAATTTTTATAAAAGATAAGAAAAAAACTTATACTTACAAACTTCATTAAAAATTTTCTTTGGTGCTTTATTTGTTTCTTGACATTTGTTCTTCATAAGTTTTTTTAGATCTGACCATGTACCTTTACGTTTGTCAGGCAAATCAATGTATATTTTTAATTTCAAAATCATCTTTTGTTTTAAGATTCAAACGATCTTCAAAGTCTTTAATAACTTAATAAATTTTTAAATACGCCTTACAACCTGATGACTTGATCTTGGAGCATCTAAAAATATGATTGCTGCTCCAATCTCGAACGTAAGTATGTCCATCATGGAAAAGATCTTTTGACCCTGGTTTTTAACCAGGTATAATCTTGATTATCTTATTCATATCACAACAAAATAATTATATACACTATTAAACTATTAAATATAACTATTAAACACAACTATTAAACATAACTATTAAACAAACTATTAATTAAAAATGAACTAATTTCTAAATTTTATGACACAAATAAAATTATTTTAAATATTTATTGATTATCAAAGTTGAGGTAAAATAAAAATTTAACGAGCTTCTAAATAATAAGTTACTTTAAATAAAATTAATTGACGATCGCTGTCATAACAATGTTTTGTTTCATTTGTTTATGTTTATATAGGAAGTGAGAATTCACCCGATGAGGCACGGAGGACGAGTCTATACATACACTACACCCGTGCAGATATTTCATACGCACAGGGCACGGGTACGAGCATGGATACAGACCCGTATGATAGACCCGTGCTCCGCGCCTCATCGGGTGAATTCTCACTTCTTATAAAAAATCCTAAAATTTATCAAAGATTTCGGTTCACTTGAATTATTTTAAGATTTTCTAGATCAACTGCTAATTTTTTTTTTTTTCAAGTACAAAAAATGGTTTTACAAATTAATTATTAAATGACATTAATAATAACAATGTCTTTAATTTTCAAGATAATGAATTTTTTATATCATAAAATACTTAATAAGTGAAAAATCTGGCTTTGTCTCTAAAAAAAATATCCCATGTGTATCTGTACTTATATATTCACCCATTATTGCAGTTGTATTATCATAACATTTATTTGCCTTATAATCCTTCCAACTATCACATTTAACAGCTACAAATTCTTCAGGATGTATTATTGATTCTGCCATATATTGATGACTTTTTCCATGGCTGCAATATTCTGTACAATGAAAAGAAATTTATTTTAAATTTGTGTAATGAACAAAATGAAAAAATTAATAATAAATTACGTGTTATAAATACAGGACATCCAGGCTGTCTATATGTACCACCGTTGGGATAAAAATCCGCGTGTCCAATAGGTTTCACAAAGCCTACAGTACCCGCGCAAGTGTGAATAATATCTACGAAATTAGCATCCGAAAAATCCAATCTATCAGAGGTATCTTTAAGTATTGGAGCTTCGAATAATGGACGTGCAGGATCCATTCCAGTTATTCTACCAATTTCGCCAAACAATTTACTACCAGCAAATCCAGCAATGTGAGCTCCTAAACTGTGCCCCAATATATGTACCGTGTCTAATGAAATATTACTATTTATTTTTAAATAATCTATAAAGTCGCCGATATATTCGCCAATCTAAAAAATAAATTAATAAACAATAATTATTTAAAACTAATGTATACACATTACATGAGCTATGCACTAAAAAAAAGTACTTGTCTTTAAACTCAAAACAAATTAAAAAATTTTAATACGTACAAAAAACTATTTTTAGAGCCGCACAAATTTAAAACAAAATTTTTTTTTATTTTGAATAATTACTTTTGGAAGAATCCGAAATCTTTGAATTACTCTGACTTTTTATGTAAAATTAAAAGTTAATCTGACGTAGTAAAACTTTTGAAAAAAAAAAAATAAATACTTAAGAATTATTTTTTGGACTTAAATTGTTTTTTGATTTTTTTTTACAAGGAAACTAAAATTCTTGGAAATAATTAAAGTTACTTTGTTTGAAAATATTATATAGTGCTTTATTAAACTTATAAAATTTTTAATTTAGATAAAAAATTTCATTTTACTTGATTTGTATTTGAATTTCTAGGATAAAAAAAAAAATTTAATATTCCAAAGCAAGGATAAAATTTTCAACGAGATATTTTTCTTAAATCAAGTAATTTTTTTCAGTAAATTAATTACAAATTATAATAAAACCTGTCTAGTTAATTTTTCAGCTATTCTGTACTCTTTCGCCGATACAGGATACCAATTAACACAAATAATATTGTAATTATCAGTTAATAAATAATTATTCCGCAATTCTTTAATCCAATTACTGTGAACACTATCCGTCCAACCATGTATTATTATTTTTGTTGATACATTATTATTAAAAGGTGAATCGTTTAAATTACTATTATCATGTATTTTTAATGGATACTCAAAATCGGGATTTTCTTTAGTAAATAGATGAAATTGCACATCTTGATCGAGTATCAAAGTGGCTTCCAATGCATCATTTAATATTAATCCGTTGGCATTCTTAAGTAACAATGGATCGAGTGTATCAATTAAATTTTTTTCATTTATTAAATCTTTTATGTCACTAAATTGTAAACTCAGACACTTCACATAATTCAGAATTATAAAGCCTGTTAATTAATTTATTGATTAAATTTTTTTAAACAAATAATATTAAATAGAAAAAAAATTGCATACCAATTGCAATAAAAAAAAATTTTCTTGGTATTGTTAGAGACATTGTTAAAAATATTCACTATGAATATTGAAGATATTTGAAAAAAATATTCTTTTATACGATTCGGTAGACTGATAAAATTTTCCTACATAATTTGCTCACTTATATTTATTTTATTTGGTTATGCATATATTTTGTTATTATGTAATTTTTATGTCTTTAAGTAAAAATATATATTTTATATTTATTATATAAAAAATAATGAATATAAAATAAAATAAGCTATTGCCGTAATTGTGACCTCACAACTACAACACGCAAAGTCAGATTTTGCGTAAAATATATATTTATGTCATTATCGCACGACATAATGCAAAGCATTAGACGATGTTCTAATTTGATTAAAAAATTTCTTTTGTTGTTTTTGCAATTAATTTTATTGTTATAAATGTTATACTTTCATTAGTTCAAAATTTTTAAAAATTAAAAATAATTAATAAAAATTTAAACTTACGAAAAAAAATTATTTTTATAAACAAATTTAAACATTGAATTTCAAAAGTTAATTAAATATTTTTTGATAATTATGTAATTAAATTTTGAAATTGTTCAGGTCTTGTAATTAAATATTGTAGGGAGTAATCAGGTGAAAAGACCAAAGTAATCCGTTTTAACTATTTATTTTCATAATTTTCATAATTTTTTAATTGGTTGTATTGTCTGTCTGTTGTCAGATGCCTGAAGATGTTGGAATAAAACCAACGAAACGTTGCATTATGAAAATAAATAGTTAAAACGGATTACTTTGGTCTTTTCACCTGATTACTCCCTACAATATGTAATTAAATATGTGATCCTATTACATTCACCATATACTCAATATATGTTTGCCAATAAATATTTTTTCTATACACAAATTAAACTTATATATTCACTAGGTATATTTTTAAAAAATAACAATAACAAAGTATTAAAAAAATTGTTATGACTAAAATTTATTTTGTCCTCAATTTAAAATAATAAAAACTTCCCATAACTCAATTATAATAACAATAACGGTGTAATTATTAAGGGTAATTAGCAAAACCAGATAATAAAACTGAATTACGAAATATAAAATTCCCATCGGAAGTTATGCATCTTTTTCCTTTTTTTTTTATGCCTATGAAGTATGTGACAAATATTTAATATCACAACAATAAACTCAATTCAAACAATTATTATATATATATATATAATTTTTTTCCATTGTTATTATGATTAGTATATAACATTTACCATTACTATAGAGTAAACTAAGGAAAATCCATAATAGAGAAGGTCGCGGTATTATTCATTTCGCGGCTGGATGCTTCTGCATTTACGTCAATTTATATCTCTATGACAGAGTGTGAAAAAATTAAGTATTAACCTGTACACGTTTTATTTTCAAAATTAACTCGACTGGAACATTGTCTATTCATTTTTCATATAAATAATGTTAATAAAAAAAAGTATAATAATAATAATAAAAATGAATGACCGCTTGAGGATGTATAAAACTCCGAGTTCTCTCATTTAAATTTTATTTAGTGTTGTGACATCATTGATACTAGTTCTGTTATTAAAACTATCATATATTTTATAAATGAAAATAAGCATCACTATAATTTTTGCTTATTATGAAAAATGATTAAACTAAGTAGAATTTGCTCTGGTAAATTGGCATTGTTAACCGCAGTGGTTTGTTCATTTGCTCAAACTCCATCCATTAATGATGGAATTGTTTTTAGTGGAACAAGTGAGAAATATTATATTAAAATAAACGATATAATATAATCCTATCATTATAGAATGTTATAATTATTTTTTGTTTCATTTTTCTACGCTGCTTCATCAAATTTTTATCATTGAAAATATTATAAAATGTAAGATAACAAATATTATATATTTTTTAGCAAGAGTGACGACGACTACTACTACTACTACTAATACCGCACGACCTAATTCAAATTGTATTTGTGTCTCCCAAGGTACGTGTTTGTCACCATCAGCCACTACTGCAGTTCCTTCAATAGATATACGGATTGTCAATCAGGTATTTATACTGACAAAAATAAAGATACTTACGAATCTAGAAAACATTTACTCGAAGAAAAAAACTTTTCATTCAATAGCTTCCAAAGCAAATATTTTTCTTCAAGTATTTTTCAAAATAGATTGAAGTCGGGTAAAATCTAACAATTTAATTTTATATTTAGTAGGTAATTATGAATTTCTAAATATATATTCAATAAAAATTTGTGCCCATACATACATATATCGATACTGCCATTCTAATACGTCGTATCCCACATTTAGAAAATTTTACAGCAGACGGTAAAAACAGTTCATTTTTAACATTGATTAAATGGAATTCAACAGATGAAAATACATTTTTATTGTGACTTGCATAATATTGTTATGATTCTATTTTTCAAAAAAAGTCAATATGTCAAATTTTGTGGGATACGGCGTATTAGAATGGCAGTATCGATATACAATTGTTGCAAAAAAAAAAAGTTTGTGCACCAATGTCAGAAAGTTGTAAAAAGTAGGTTCTGTGTCACTATATCCGAAGTCATGATATCCACGAAATTCTATCCGCAAACAATTAAATTCGCGACATTATAATTGTGCCATTATATCCTCGTGCGACTATATCAGCGCCATTAAATCCTTAGACCACTATATCCGCATCAATATATAATATCCATTATTAATAATTTAACTAGGGTTCAAATTTTAATCAATTATTAATTATTATATAATTAATTATTAATTATAAAAAATTATTAATTGTTAGGATACTAATATAAATTAACTATCGTGATTAACGTTATGACTCATGCTATAACATTAGCTGTCATTAACACGTCATCGATGATTTATGAACATTTTACTAGATCAAACTTTTTTCCATTACTCATCAACATTATCATCATCACCATCATCAACATCATCCCCATCATCAACGTCATCACCATCACCATCACCATCATCGTTACCATCACCATCATCATCACCATCACCATCATTATTATCACCATCACCATCACTAACGTCATCACCATCATCACATCATTATCACCATCACCATCACTAACGCCATCATCATCATCATCATCATCATCATCATCATCATCATCATCATTATCATCACCATCACCATCATCAACGTCATTACCATCACCATCATCAACGTCATTGCCATCATCATCCCATCACCATCACTAACGTTATCACCATCATCAACGTCATTACCATCACCATCATCAACGTCATTGCCATCATCATCACCATCTCATCCTCATTATCACCATCACCATCACTAACGTCATCATCATCATCATCATCATCATCATCATCATCATCATCATCATTATTATCACCATCACCATCACTAATGTCATCACCATCATCATCACATCATCATCACCATCACCATCACTAACGTCATCACCATCATCAACGTCATTACAATCACCATCATCATCATCATCATCAACATCTTCATCACATCGTCATTGTGACACAGATATAATGTCCCGGATTTAATTATATGCGGATATACTGTCATTCGGATGTAACGTCATGGATGACACACCGATGATTTAATGTTGCGGATGGTATGTTACCAGTTTGTTTGGTAAAACTATAAAAAAAGCATAACAGTCGTTTAAACTTATAAACTCTTTCAATAAATTTAGAAATAATATATTAATGTTAATTTTATTAAAACGTCAATATTTGGAGCCTTTATCTTATTCACTTAAGAAAAAAATTTGACCATTTAAAATAATAAAACTTGCTCTTGAATCCCAAATATATAATTCTAAAAGACAAATAAAATCATTGGATTTTTCTGTTCATAAATTACGTACAGGGTCAACAATCGTGTCCTTCAGGTCAAGTATTGTGCTGCGGTGCATCAGGAAGTTTCACAAGTTCATGTGGCACCCGAAAAATCACAAATTCCCCAGCTCAAGGTCAAGGAATAGCCAAATATGGAGAATATCCTTGGCAAGTTGCTATTTTAAAACCAAACAATGAGTACATTGGTTCTGGAGTTCTCATTACATCTACACATATTTTGACAGCAGCTCACAAAGTTTCATCATATTCGTAAGTTAAATAATTTTTTTTATATTTTATTTTATAACTTTACATTAAATTATCAGCAAACTAATTTAATAAATGTACTGTTGACAGTAATCTGCAATTCAAAGTTCGACTTGGAGATTGGAATGGTATAGTAGACAGCGAGCCTTATCCATATCAAGAGTATTACCCTCTTACTGTAAAAATTCATGAAAATTTCAATCCAAGCACTCTTTACAATGACATCGCTGTGATTAAAATTAATGGAGATGTGCCACTAGCATCAAGTCCACACATCAACACAGCATGTTTACCAACGGCACTCCCACCTGTTGGGACACAGTGTTGGGTTACTGGATGGGGAAAAAATGCTTTTGGACCCACTGGAAGTTATCAAAGTATTTTGAGAGAAGTTCAAGTCCCGATTATTGATCAATCGGTTTGCGAAAATCAGCTTCGTAACACGAGGCTAGGTGGATTATTTTATTTGGATAGAATGAGTTTTATGTGTGCCGGTGGAGAACCTGGAAAAGACGCTTGTACGGTAAGTATTCTTAGCATCAAATTATAATTATATATACACTGTTAAAAATTTCTATTGTAATTTTACAAGAAATGTATTGGAAGCTAATAGGCAAAACATTTATTTAAAATTACAATCGGGTATAGTAAAATTACAAAACATATATAGCTCAGTGAGGTTACTAATTTTACAAAACGGTTTTGTAATTTTACAAATATTTTTAGATTAGCTAAGTTTGTAAAATTACAATACTTTCCTTGAATTTTACTTGAATTGAAATAATAAAAAAGAAAGATTTGATTTAATATCTGTTGTCATTTTATTGTTATGAAGCGCTGACTAGATTTGGTATCTCACGTAGACCTAATTTGTTCAACTCAGATGATATAAAGTGAAAATAATATTTAACCTAACTAAGAATCGAACGCAAGCCGCGCGCTTGCCAGACCGATACCTAACGCCCAACGCCGTACGACCCAAAGGTTATTCAACATCTTAGTATTCTTATAAGCTAATCCTATGTGGTGATAAAGCATTACGGCTTATTATTTATTATTTACATTATTTGTGTTATTTGATGCTGTTTATTGATGAAAAATAACTAACTTTTACATTATTTATAATTCATTGAATATTATAAAAATTAAAGTCTAACATATACTCATTAAAATATATTGATTTCGAAATGATCGTTTGAACATAATATTAAAATTTATAAAAGATAAATGATGCTTCGAATTTATTATTACTAATAAACAACCATAGACTAAAAATTAGTAAAAAAATATATGAAGGACATTGTTGTTTTTTTATACATCAGTCTCATATTTGTAAAATTGAAAAGTATTATTTTTAAAATTAGAAAACAGTGAAGTAGAATTACAATTCGTGTAATATAAATAAAATTTTCTGGTAACATTACATTGCACTGTGTAATTTTAAAATGAAAATTTTAAAAATAAAAAAAAGCTTTTTAAATTTTTTATGAGATTATTGTAATATAAATTACAATATTTTTTAATGATTTTACATACAATTATGCCGAATCAAATTAAAAATAATGTTTGCAAAATTAAAAAGCTTTTTCTTGAAAATTGACCAACAGTTCTGTAATATTACAATGCGTATTAGGTTTATACAAGAAGATTGTAAAATTACAATACATCTTAGTAGATTTCCTAACAGGTGTTGGAAAATTACATGAACTGTATTTTATTTCGCATTGCTATACACTGATTTGTAATTTTACATATCATTTGTTTTGTAATATGATTGTAATTTTACAAAAATTTTTAACAGTGTATATTTTGAGAAGATTTACTATTAATGCTGTTATTTATTTTTAGGGGGATGGTGGTGCACCATTGGTATGTTTATCCAGCACGCAACAATGGAGTGTAATTGGCTTGGTTAGTTGGGGTATTGGATGTGCGCAAAATATTCCAGGAGTTTATGTTAATGTCGTTAATTACTTACCGTGGATTTATCAAAATATAAGTTAGGATTATGTAGATTTTTATAAATAAAAAATGTCCATCGAGATTTAAAATGAAAAAATAAAGTTTTCAATCTAAACTTGTAGGTATGCAAAAATTTTTTGAACATCTATCAATTATCAAAAATCTTGGACAACACTGAAAAAAAAATTTCTTTTGAAAAAAATAAACGATCTTATAATAAAACTTTTAATTTCATAAGAATTTTATTTTTTAGCTGAAAAATTTAAATTTTTTTACATTAACTTTCTTCTTGAAAAAAAATAGTTATTTTCGATACATATGCGCAAAGGCAGGGATTTTGACGGCTTGAAGTGACGTCACGAGTTTGAGGCTATGGCGCATTCTTATCAAGACCGAGTTATTTATCCGGACGAGCGTAGCGAGTTGGTCATTGAAAATGACCAACTATTATTTAAGAAAATAATAAGATTTCAAATTTTTATTGTTAACAAATAAGTTTTTATATAATGATAAACTGAACTATTCATTTACAAATTATACAGATTTCTAAATTAGAAAGTAAGGCACAGCGAATTGAACAGGGTAGTCGTAAATTGGCTGTTCAACACTAGCAAAATTATTGTCAGAAATTTTTAATAGCTTGTCTGCATCAACTTGAGACACAGCATGTATCCGTAGTTGTTGGTGTGATTGGTAGTTCCATTGAAAATACCCCAAACCACATCTCTTTCTTTTTCTAAGACAACCAACTTTTTCGGATCTGTAATAATAAAATCAAAGTTTCAGCGTAGAAAATATAATTTAATAACAAAACAGATATTTAAATCGTATTTTTATATCATGAGTATAATTAGAGACCATGTTCACAAAATTTTTGTACTATATCAACTTGAAAATGCTCCAATATGAATTTTTAGCTTATAGAATTGAAATTAGTTTTGTATAGAATTTGTTGAAAAAATATAATTCCTGATTATTTATTTGTAAAAAGACAGAGACTTTCGCGCGATTTACATTTTTACTTAAAGAAAAATTTAAGTTTCAGGATCAGATTTATGTTTGTTAGATAAAAATGTGGGATTAATGTTTAATACCTTCAACAGTTGTATCCTGTCCAATAAGCTGGCCAACATTTTCGACAAATGTAGGAACTGTAATTTCTCCATTTTTTACTTGTAACCAGTTCTTTTGTAATTTATCAACCCGTCTGATAGGTGATAAATTTTTTTCAAAATGAACATTTTTATTTTTTAACATAGAAATCGCTCGAGTTTGACTCTTTATTTGAAAAGTTTTCAGGCTTAAAATTCTCTATCCACTAACTATCGAGTATACTTTTTATAAATATGTAATATTTGAATTATATTGCAGAAAATTTGTATTTTTTAATGCTCAATAATTTTTCTTTCATTCACCTTTCAGAAGTAAAATGATCATAATAATAACAATAATTTTTATTACGTAATGGTTGAAAACACAAAATTTTTTACTGTCTCCACTCAGGCATGTCGTGCTAATTCAAGCTCGGTGACATTTCGTTGCCTTCATAACAAGTACCATTGTTCAAAACCATTGATCACAGTCTATTGTATACGGAAATACTAGTGACTCCCACCCCTACTACTGACTAGGGTACGAAATTGTAAATGCATACATGAGGGATATTGTCAACAATAACGCAACGATGTCACTAATCCATATGTATAGTTTCAATGCTCCATATCCCTTACAGAGCGTATGGGCACCTGGCAAAAAATCATGCTCAATGAACACTTTGTCTTGCGGTGAACCAGTTGGCCTTACATTTGTTTGCAAAATATGTCTGTCGAACGATCTACTCGATTACGGATAATTAATACGGAGATTTAATGGAGCAAGAACTAGTCAGGCAGAACGACAAATATTTAAAAATGCAGTGTATATAGTGTATAGATGCATGCATATGGGTGATTCTCTGTAAGGATGTTTTTAGCTGTCCCAGGCATTTTTTTATTAGAAAAATTGTTATTTTGTTACTAAAAAAAATTTATTACGAAAGTAAAAAAACATTTCTATTTTGAGCATTGAAAACTAAAATGAAATAAATTTTGGTTTTTTTTATATAAATTCGTAAACCACCGAAATAACAGTCTCCTGGGCTGTTCCATTCCCGAAATTAAAACTTTAAGATTCAATTTTAAGTTATTCGTCTATAATATATAATTTGGCCCATAATGTTTATAAACTTAACAATGTTTAGTAACTAGTTAACTAACAATCTTCATCAATAAAAAGTACCAAAAGTTAATTTGTTTCATTAAATTCATTAAACCAAAGTTTGTCCCAGGCATTTTAAGAACAGTCCCCTGCTAGAAGTTCAAAGCCAAAAAAAAAATCCAACGTGTTATTTTACCTTTTGTAAGGTTTATAAGTATCTAACTACACTGAAAAAATAAATATTTATGTCATAAGGCCGTGAAGTGGCGGTTTTCTGACAGCGACGATATTTCGATATGAGCTTAAGGTTTGTGGCGGAAAGGTTCGAAACGGGCGCAATTTTAACGTCCGAGGCGTAGCCGAGGACGGAAATTTACGCTTGTTTTCGAACATTCGCGTGACAAACATTAAAGCGAATATCGAAAAAAAGTCGTTGTTAAAATCGCCACTAAACGGCCGAATGACATACAATATTTTTTGTTATTATCGCTCCATAAGTTTAACTTTTGAGGGATAGGAGGCAAATAATGACATATTTAAATTTTAGGAAGTTTCACAAGGCCAAAAAAAATTAATTTTATATTAATTATCTTTTTATTAATCTTAAAATCTTGCTTACGTCCAGAAAATGTAAATAATGTTTTATTAGTATTTATTTATGGCGTTGTTGTTATTTTATTAACATTAGGTCCGCTTCGTAATAAACTGCCAGCAGACAAATAATAAGCGCCACTTAATAGTAACTAAGACTAAAAATTATCGGTCGGTACGCTAGAATGTGACTTTTTTCTTTACAATCTCTCTCAATTTCGTCTGGGTGTACATGAAAAGTTCGTAAAAAAAAGGAGGGGGTAAAACTTCTCGGCCTAGGCCGTGAAAAAAAGACGGTATGGTAGAGTCTCTAGAAAAGAGCCCCTTTACGGACACCACCCAGCGCTCAGAAGTTGAACTTCTCGAGCGAGTATATCAAAAAAGTTTTTTTCTACCAAGGAAATGTTTCCTTATGAATAAAAAATTGGTATTCTTATAATTAAAATACGAAAGTTAATAAGAATACAGTTTTCTCACTGTCAAAAAACTAGCCTTATAATAAAACGTGGTATTTTAAGGTTAATGATACCAGTTTTTTTAAATCAAGAAAACTCGAGTAAAAAATTTAGTATTCTAAGCGGAAAAAATTTTTTTTTCAGTGTAGCCTTAAGTTAATAACCATAGGGCTATTAGCACTTTAACGCCATTTTATTTAGTGTGAAAAACGCTGATTGTACTGAAAATATTATTCTAATTAATGTAAATATTCATCGAGAACTTAAAAAGTTGAATTTATTGAAATAGTTTGTTTGATTTTTCTCAATTTGATAAAAAAAACAGTCCCCTGTCATGTTATATAGCAAAAGACACACAAATATTGAAAAAACAAAAATTAAATTGGCTGTTTATTAATTATCATTAAGCTGATAATTTTGTAGCCCTTGTTAATTTTTTTTCTAATAAAATCAAAAATAATTTGGTCGGACAATTTTGTACAGATTTAAGACGTCCTTACAGAGAATCACCCATATAATGTATAGAGATGCATGTATATAGAAGCTCATTAGATTTTGTAAAACATACAAAAATCAACAAGATTGTAAACCTCCCTTTAACGATTGCAAAGATTCCATAAAAGATAAATTCATGAAATTAGATTGACCATAAAGTGATTTATCGAGTAGCAAAGTCAGATTTATAGAATGGAGACTTTTAAGGAAAATGTAACGACTGGTTCGTGTACATAATGTATAAAGATTGGCACTAGACGGTATGTACGCCACATACTTAAGCAATCTAGCAGCGGCACTAACATTAATATTTGAAAATCCAGTTATCACGCGCTTAATATGCAAGGGTTAATATGAGGTCCTCCCCGGAGGAGTCGTAAGGTGGTGACTCACGTATGCTTCTCCTCTGACGTTCATTCTACTACGTACGTCCACACCCTTTTCGCTCTTGTGCTCCTCTAACCTCTTCAACCAACCGCTTGCCCGTCTACCCACTTACCCGCGACCCAGAGGTAAAAAGGGCAACTTCGCTTACTGCATATTTCATATTTATATTAACCTGATTACGAGATGTTACCCGCTAGCTTAATACAGATATGTAGACTTTGTTTCATAACTGGCATTCATTTTAATAGAATTAGTAATTAAATGAGTTATCTGCCATGTACACTACCCCTATTACTTTTCAATATCAACAGTTTTTATTTTTTCAAGCTCTTATAACTTGTTATAAATTAGGGTAGTCCAAAAAACATTACGTTTTTGTTTTTAAGTCTTATCACAACTCAAGAAGTTATAAATGATTTTTGTACTTGAAAATCAATCAATTGGAAGATATTGTACACTGAAACGAAAATACGGTTCTCTGAACTCAGAAAATCTATTTAAATAGCATCACCACTATCGAATTGAAATACTTATATCCAAAATTATTTACTATATTGAACTCTATTAGTTGCTCAAACTATTTTTATTCGTTTCCTGAATTTAAAGAGTGGATTTTCTCTTCATTGCGCAGGATAAGATCTGCGAGTCGCATTCTTTCTGAAGCTCCAAAGTCCATTGCAGAAATCTGAGTACAATATTTGGCATGTGTTTATAGTGGGTCAGGTTCATAGTAGAACTATAAACTGTTTTCTATAAAGCAAAAAGACGGAATGTCGCCCGAATAACGGTCTATCTCATTTATAAGTTGATGTAAACACGAAAAAAAAAATTTTACAAAGTCATTTCGGACATTGAGTCGTTAACACCACTGATCAGAAATTGTTGGGGATCCACAAACTATTTATGCTCGTTTTTCCAAGGTCATTTCAAAATTTGGTTTACATGGCGCCTTAAAAATTGTCTTTTACTACATTGAGTGAAAAAATATGGTTTTCAGAATTAGGAATATTTAGTTAAATAGCATCACCACTATAGTATTTAGTTAAATAGCATCACCACTATTTCTTACACATGATCATAATTTGTTTGCATTTCTCTTGTGACAATACAATCAGCTAATAATACCCGATATGTCTCAGTGAGACATCTCTAAATTTTGAAATAATTTAAAACAGCGATTCCTTTAATTGAATTTTTCAAACGGGTCATTAAATTTGTGATAGGATCACAAAGTTCAGTAGTGAGGTCAATATCATCGGGGAAAAAATCACTTGGATTAAGTGGTAAACTTCTTTCTTCTTGAACAATTTGAATCAGACTAGAGACATCGGTCCAATTATTACCGTCTTCTAATGACAATAGAAGAATAGAAATAGTTGATTAGATAAAAAACAAATCATGCTACTATTCATAATCTTAACCTTTGATATGAATTAAAAATTTATAATAGTAGCAAACTTATAGAAAATTTAAATTTTACCTGTAATATCTAATATATTACCATCGATGCTTTCTGATCCGTTTAAATTAGACGTAGAAGCAGGAAAATTAGTAAGGTTCTGGGAATATTAAAAGAAAAACAAATAAATTAACTAATAATAAATAAAAATTCATTCATTAAACCGAATATTTCCATACTCAGGAATTTTCGTCATTTATCTTAAATTCATTTTCCCACTTTTTTAAAAATAATGCCCTTGGACCAGCTTTAGGAATTATCAGCTGAATAGTTTCTTTATCCAAGCATGCAAATGCATTTTCATCTATTTCTTACTCTATATAAATCAAAATAACATACAAATAATAAATATAAAAACAAGTACCATACAACATAAATATTGCACTCACTAACAAATAAAAAATATTAAAAGAACACAACTATACAAAATTGCACAGAAGAGTAGGTTATATACAATAACCACGGACACAGCATTAACACAGTTAACATAGGAAGATTTATTTTTTTACTCACCTTCAAAAACTGACACAAGTTTCTCAAGATTCCACTCAATTAATTTATTCACAACCCAACCATCCATGACGCTGTTAATATTTAGAAACAAATTAATGCAATTATCATCACTATTTTGTCACAAAATTGTAAATAAAGAAACTCGTAAGTTTCGGACTTGGTTATGTGTGGTGGCGCTGAAGGCGGGGTGGATAGTGATAGTCACGATCCGTTTTGTTGTAGTAAGGAAACGGTTTGACATATTCACTATACAGTTGATCGTGGTATTCAGTATTCACAGTGTTGAGCGTAACAGTATTCGTATGATGAATATTACAATACTGTTTTGAGCTAATCGCAATACTTCGTTCACGATCCACTGGAACGCTACAATAGCAATACTTTTTTCTCCGTGTATTTAATTGAAGTTCTGATATCTGAAATTATTTATTGCATTGAACTATAATAGATAGTTACTTAAACTATTTTTAGTTAAACATCGGCTTAGTAGTTATTTTGATTAACTTTAACTCAAAAAACAGAAAAAGTAATTCAGGCAGCCTGGACCGGGAATCGAACCCGTATCTTTTGGTTACGTACCAAGGGCTCAGACAGTTAAGCTATCTGAGACATCGTCCGTAACAATATTTCAGTCAGCTAATAATTTTTTGTTTAACACGATAACAGAAAAATATTTATTAAAATATAGTCGATATAACTATTTATCAATAGTTACTTAAAGTAACGCATAGTTCGAGTAACCACAAAAAATAGTTTTGAAAACTGTATTTTCATACTTGTGACATTATAATTCAGCTAACCATGCACTTTTCCGTCAGTGTAATTATAAACATATTGTAATTTCTACTTAACAAAAAAACACTAGGGGAGCCTGGGGCACGACGGCCCCCTTAAGCCGATTTTTCTTTTTTGTGGCTTTCAACTATCAAATTCCTTTATTTTCCATCTATTTCGAACGAATCAGTCGAAATTTTGCAAAAAATCGAAAAAAAAATTTTTTTTCTGGGGCACGACGGCCCCCTCCCCAAAAAATCATATAAAAAAAAAATTTTTTCACTAAAGCTATTACCATCAAAATCTAGAAATTCTCCTCCCAAAAAACGTCGCCGAGGGAAAACCACGATTCTTACGAGTCTTGAGTATTGCCGAGAACTCACAAAAAAAAAAAATCAACATGAAGAAAAAAAAACGACCTCAATTAAACAAAAAAATAAGAATAAACAAAATAAGAGCAAAACCAAAAAATTTGAAAAAAAAAAA
>CAJNRD030001114.1:9329331-9354697 GCA_905319865.3 Cotesia congregata
ATGACAAATTTTATTGTTAAGCTGTTAATTAGTTTTAAATAGATAATAATTAAGAATAGAATTAATTTCTTTTATTGTCCTCAGAGGTTTTAAACCTACGTACAAGAAAAAATACAGAGATGTTTTTTAGCAATGAATTGGTAACATTCGTTTACATTGATTGAAATCACAGGTTGAGTTTTCAGATTGAGCTTTTTAAATACGTAATATCTTGAACCAGATCTTTTTTTTTATATTTTTATCATGTCAAAATTAGAAATATGAATTGTGTAGAGTAAGACATGCTTGGAGGAATTCAAATAAAACTTTGAGATTAGGTTTCTGTCTGGTGCAGAGGATACCGTGATCTATAATTAATAATATAATTATTACTGTTTTAATTTTAAAAAACTCTGTTTTCAATTTTTTATAAGCCATATAATTCAACTTTTCATTAAATTTTTCAGTTTAATTAAATTCATTCTAATTTATTGATCTGAAAAGGCCTAAAATAATGAATTCTTTAAATTTGTCATTTTTTTTGAGTGGTCCATTATGAAAAAAAAATTTTTACCTAATTTTTGAGAGGGGCCGTTATGCCAGAGACCGTCGTGTACCTCTCTCCCCGGTATAATTCAATCTTTTGTTAAATTTTTTAGTTCAATTAAATTTTTTCTAATTCATTTTACCACAAATTTATCACAATTTAAAAAAAAAAAATTTTTTTTCGTTACAATTTTTTTCTCGAGTGGTCCATTATGCCCCACATATCACTTATTGGCTCAAAATATCATAAAAACATCATAGAGGTCATAACTTGAGGGAAATTGAAAAAAAAAAAATTTTACCTAATTTTTGAAGGGGGCCGTCGTGCCCCGGGGGGCCTTCGTGCCCCAGGTTCCCCTATTAAAATTAGTTCAAACAATAAAGATACATATTTAGTCATGCAGAAAACGAAAATTGTTATACGACAGTAATCTTCAGATAATTGCTGAGTATAAGTTATAAATTTATAAAGAGTAGCTGAAAATATAGACATAGTCTGGTATTGTATAAAAGCACCGGAATTATCCAGTTATGAGATGTGATTAGCCTTCTCACCATCAGCTCGCATCAAACTTTGTCGATTAATCAAGTGACATCCCTTATTATACCTTATATACACACTTCATATAGAGTGATGTTTATTCACTCGTGGTTGGTGTCCCTCGACCGTAGTGATGATGCAACCGTAATGTAAACTAATTAAACTAGCGGTCCGCCATTAATGCTTCCATTATGTTTGCCTTTAGTTAAAGTTTATCATTAAACTTCTAAATAGCCAGTCCTATTCCTTGCATCTACGTGACACAAGTTTTGATTTAAAAAAAAAAAAAAAGCTCAGGGGAATGACTATTTTACATTGACTATTTATTGCAATATTATTGTCAATCAAATTGGACACTGCTTTCATTTCGATAACATAGAACGACCTTACTTTTTCATCCATCGGTCATTCTGCATAGAATGCGTAAAAAACAAATTGCTTTATTGATCTGATTATTCGAAACAGTAGTTTGATTGTTTTATATTAATTTCAATTTTCCTCGCAAAAGATTTTTTTGGTTTAACGCTTATTATTCAATTATTATGCGACGATTTTGCGGGATGCTCGTTATTAAACATTTTTATGTCATAGCATCTTAGTTCATGGCAAGAAAAGCTAAGTAGATACTTAGATTGAAGCTCTTTAGATAAGATCCCTCTTAGCGCCCTCGGTTTAAAGTTCGGTCAAAGTTTCAGAGATTATATGAAGATACAAACAAGCCGTATAATAAAACGCCACTAGGTAAACAGCTTGTTTTATCAAAGACTGTAAAAATTTTGAAGTTTAGATACGTGGACACCCAAACTAGTATAAGAAATATTATGTAATATTTCAAACCATTTTGGTATTTTTATTTATTTCTTACATCATAAAAACTCATAAAGAAAAAAAATATGCGTATATTATTTTACAAAGAAATCAAACTATATGATAATCAATTATTTAGACCAAAATTAGAATTTCTGTCAATTGCATTAAGGAGAGGCGATGTCAGGCATGACTATCTGCGTTTACCAAAAAGTATTTCTGCTATCTATGAAAACTTTTTCCTTATTCATGGCATAAAAATTTGGAATTCATTACCAGCTGATATTACAGTAATTGACAACTTTAAACATTTTAAATAAGCTTGTTTTAACTTCTTCTTGCAATCAATGTAATTACCATTATTCCTATGGCTTAACATGTTAGTGTTATCAATTAGTATCGCACAGAAAAAAAAATATTCTTGAATCAAGTATATAATTTTGAAGAACTTAATATTTTTTATTTAAGTAAAAAAATTCTTGATTTAAAGAAATTTTTCTTGATTTGAGGAAATTTTACTTGATTCAAGAATTTTTCTCTTGAATCAAGTTAATTTTTTTTTTCAGTGCGGTCTTTCAAATTGTATTGTAAACACTGTATCAAATATATACTTGTAAACTATTAGCTTTATGTATTGTTGATGGTCCTGAAGGAGCTTAGAACTCCAGGATCAAATAAAATTTTTTATCTATCTATCTATAAGCTGAAAAAAAGTATGTTGGTTAGCACTATATATACATACTGCTCGGAAGTATACATATACTAATTATCATATCGAATTATTATAAATTCACTTTACTGACATAATTTTATTTTTTAATAAATATTTAAATTAATAAAAATTGAAATCATGAGTGTAATAATAAATGTTAATTTTAAAGTTTTATCAAAAATTATAATTACTTATAACAAATTATTTAAATTTATTTTCTGAATACATATCCACAGATTCGGTAGAATCTGGCGCCAAGTTCCGTTCAAATCCGTTGTCAACGGAGCGCCAGACTACCAACTGTGTTTACTGTAAGCAGAACGGTATTTTGAGGTTGCAAAATTTTATTTAATTCTACGGTACTTTTTTTTCCTAAATTCTATATTATAACAGTAATTCATACTTTATTTTACTGTTATTAATTAATTATATTCACTTATAACAATTAATCTACTTGAAATTACTGAATTTGATCAGCACAAACTATAGCAACGCAAAAATTTCGATCCTGACTTTTTTTCGATGGGCAAAGTGATCTGCCACAGACTAAATAATTCGAGAATGCATAGTAATCCTTCATTAGATGGGAAACTACAGTTAAAAAAAGATATTTCACAGCTTGCATCTACACCCGCCAGGGTGCGCTGGAATTATTTTTACATAAACTGTAGCTTCAAGGGAATAGTTTGCTATAAAAAATGCAGCCAACGCGAGATTTAAGTTGGTACCAATTGTAAATTTTTATTATAATTACAAAAAATACTAATTACTCCAAGTAACCGATATGATTGTTTATGATTTTCGGAAATTAAAAAAAATTTTGTTGTAAATTTAAAAATTAAAAAAACAATTTTGGAACGTACTTGGTGTGCGTCACATTGTGTATTTCAATTTTTTTAAAGCCCTAGTAAATAGATTTTACGAATTTAATTAAAAGTAAAATATTTTGCAACCGCGCACACTAAATACGTTCCAAAAATTGTTTTTTTAATTTTTAAATTTACAACAAAATTTTTTTTAATTTCCGAAAATCATAAACAATCATATCGGTTACTTGGATTTTTCAATTTTTTTATTTTATATCTTTTTGTAAAGAAAAAACTAATTTTTTTTTCTTAATAGTCTTATGAACGTGGACTTGGCGCGATTTTTTTACAGTGAAACTTTTTTTATTCGGATTATAAATACAGTGGACATCACTATAAAGAAGACAACATATGCGGAAAAACTCGGAATTCACCATAGGATTACTGCTTAGAGTATATTAGATCTTAAACTAAATTGGGTATTGCTCTGAAAACTATATTGATATTTTGATAATCACAATACGTAATTTTACCATAAGAAAACTCTCTGGATAATACACTGCCCGAAGTTTCTAGCTTTACTTCCTTTTAAACTTCCATCGCGTAACCTTACATCTACAAACCCCTTCTATTTACCTCTAGTGAAATCGGCTCTGGCACAGGCATCACCACTGTGTAGACTTTCAGCAACTTGTAACCACATTGCCACCAATAACAATGATGAAGATATTGATCTTGATCTCTTTGGATATAACCAACCGCTCAATCCTAGCACTGATGTATCATTAATTATCAACCTTCGTAACACCAACGTTTAACTATTAATAAATGTCTAATTTATGCACTTTTAAGTTCTGGCTAACGAAAATAAGAAAGAAAATAAATTATAAATACGTCCTTTTTAGACATTTAAAAAGCATTGAAATGAAAATTTTGCCAAAATGCCAAAAAAAAAAAATTATAGATAAAATCTTAGAAAGTTTATTAATAAAAAACGACCATTATAAAAACATAAAAATACTAAAATTTTTTTGAACAATATAACGACGATGTAAAAATTCAGTAATAACTAAGAGTTAGTAGCCGAGGTCACCAAGGGAAATCTTTGGCACTACTACTTTATAAATATTAGATAAATTAAAAATTAAAAACAGTCGCTCTTGAAATCCTCGGTGGGCCACCGGTAAGTAAACGGACTAAGTAGAAGTACCAGTTGTATGAAAAAGGTAAAGAATATGCGGGTATTGAGAGAAAAGTTGATCGAGCAGAGCAAGACTGTACAGTAATGATTTTACAAGTCACGATGAGAGTTTTTTGTTTGCGTAGGACGAAAAGAGAGAACGTTCGCCGAAAAAAAAAAAAAGAAAGACGAGATTACAGAAGTATAGAGAGGTAAGTTGGGAGTGCGAGGTGATTCAAGGTGTAGCTGTGAGTGTGAGTAAGGGTAAGAGAAGATACGTTCAGAGTGAGAAGAATATCTATATATTTATGCACGTATGTATGGTCCCAGAGTCCCCGAGCCGATCCTGCCAAGTTATTTAAATTCAAATTCGAAATATCGTCGGGGGCTGCTAACATATTGTTTGTTTCGTTTGCGCCGTCGCGATAACTGAAGGGGGTGCCAGAAAAAGACGGGTGACCGAGGGCTATCAAGATCGAGTCAAAACTACATACAAAAGCTTTTCTCACCTTTTTTTTTTTTTAAGTGTCAAAATTCAAACAAAGTTTCCGATTATAGATTGTGAGATCATAAACAAATTTGAATCAGTTTGGGCCCGAAATATCTACACATATCAAAATGTATGTTCTACTCTTGATAGACTACATCAATTTTGCAACATAAAACCGTTCTAACATCCAAAGTTATCGTAAAGCTCACGGAAAGTCTTTCTGAATCAAAATTGTATACAATTTGATAAGATTCACTTTTAAACGATGCTAGACAGTACAAATAACGTAAAAAACCCAGCAATAATTTTTCCGTGCAATGCACTGCAATAATTTAATTTTCTAGGTATCTAATCGAATTTATTATCAAATAAATCATCGAGGTTGATTAAATTCGTCGATCATAAAAAATGCGACAAAGAAAGATTAGTATTCAATTAATAATAATGAAGGATGATGAAAAATTCTTGCTTTCTATTTATACGACCGCTGACCTATCTCAATAGAAATAAATATATATTTACATATCGAACCGTCGCTCATATCATTTCTTGGGTTATCAGTTACGTAACGAAGATAATATGTAATATTAATATTTCATACAGTTATAACACTTGTCAATTTGAAATTCCATCAATACTACAAATTTATGAAGAATAATTTGGCATGTAAATACTTTTTGACTATTAACTAAGTTTTTCTGATCGTACTGGAGGTTTTATCAAAAATCCGAACAAAAACAGTTTCACTGTAAAAAAATCGCGCCAAGTCCACGTTCATAAGACTATTAAGAAAAAAAAATTAGTTTTTTTCTTTACAAAAAGATATAAAATAAAAAAATTAAAAAACCCAAGTAACCGATATGATTGTTTATGAATTTCGGATATTAAAAAGAATTTTGCTGTAAATTTAAAAATTAAAAAAACAATTTTGAAACGTATTTAGTGTGCGCGGTTGCAAAATATTTTACTTTTAACTAAATTCGTAAAATCTATTTACTAGAACTTTAAAAAAATTGAAATGCACAATATGACGCACCAAGTACGTTCTAAAATTGTTTTTTTAATTTTTAAATTTACAAAAAAATTTTTTTTAATTTCCGAAAATCATAAACAATCATACCGGTTACTTGGATTTTTTAATTTTTTAATTTTATATCTTTTTGTAAAGAAAAAAACTAATTTTTCTCTTAATAGTCTTATGAACGTGGACTTGGCGCAATTTTTTTTACAGTGAAACTGTTTTTGTTCAGATTTTAGTATTTTTTGTAATTTCTTATGAACATGGACTTGGCGCGATTTTTTTACAGTGAAACTGTTTTTGTTCGGATTTTAGTATTTTTTGTAATTATAATAAAAATTTACAATTGGTACCAACTTAAATCTCGCGTTGGCTGTATTTTTTTACAGCAAACTATTCCCTTGAAGCTACAGTTTATGTAAAAATAATTCCAGCGCACCCTGGCGGGTATAGATGCAAGCTGTGAAATATCTTTTTTTAACTGTAGTTTTCCATCTAATGAAGGATTACTATGCATTCTCGAATTATTTAGTCTGTGGCAGATCACTTTGCCCATCGAAAAAAAGTCAGGATCGAAATTTTTGCGTTGCTATAGTTTGTGCTGATCAAATTCAGTAATTTCAAGTAGATTAATTGTTATAAGTGAATATAATTAATTAATAACAGTAAAATAAAGTATGAATTACTGTTATAATATAGAATTTAGGAAAAAAAAGTATCGTAGAATTAAATAAAATTTTGCAACCTCAAAATACCGTTCTGCTTACAGTAAACACAGTCGGTAGTCTGGCGCTCCGTTGACAACGGATTTGAACGGAACTTGGCGCCAGATTCTACCAAATCTGTGGATAAATAATCCAACAAAAATTTTTAAAATAACAAAATTGAATTTTTTGAATGTTTTATTGTATAAGTTATTAGAATTCAATCCAAATAGCCTTTTTCTTCCAGAAAAGGAATGAGCTTGGTTAATTTTTCGACAACTTCCGGCGTTGAATAGATATTGATCTCTTTCAATTGATTATCTAGAACGTCTTTTATAGTACCAATATCCTCAGCTTTAATCGCAACCTTAGGATAAAATACCAATCCGCTTATGAGACCTAAAGATCGTCGCTTCCACATTGACAATTTAAGCTCATCAAAAGTCGGCAGTTTTCGTCTGCAGTCAAGTTTTTCCATGGTATTTTTTAGAGTTTTCAAATATTTTTCCAAGAAGAAGTCATCTAATGTGTACTTGATATCGTATTGGGGACAAAGGCCAAATAAGTACAGTAAATCGATCGCTGGAGACGTCCAAACAGGCAATTGGAAATCAATCTAATTAAAATTTATTAATTAAAATTTAATAGTAATTTATGTCATATGACCGCAAAGTGGCGATTTTCTAACAACGCATCACAAACTTTAAAACGAATATCATAAAATCGTCGTTGTCAAAATCACCACTTAGTGGCCAAATGACATACAATATTTTTTGTTATTATCGCTCCATAAGTGCAATTTTTGAGGGATAGAAGGCAAATAATGACTTATTCAAATTTTATGAAGTTTAACAAGGGCAAAAAAATTTAATTTTATATTAATTATCTTTTTATTAATGTTGATTTATGGCATGGTAGTTATTTTATTAACATTAGGTCTGCTTCGTAATAAACTGCCAGCAGAGAAATAATTCGCGCCACTCAATAGTAACTAAGTTTAAATTTACTCAAAATCATCGGTCGGTATACTAGAATTTGATTTATTTCATTCTAAATTTCATCCGATTGCACGAGGACAGTACGGACAAAATGGGGGAAGTAAACTTTGCGGCCTAGACCGCGGAAAAAAGACGGTATGGTAGAGTCTCTCGAAATGAGTATCTTTTCGGACGCCACCCAGCGCTCAAAAGTTGAACTTTTGGAGCGAGTATAACAAAATAGATATTTATGTCATAAGGCCGTGAAGTGACGGTTTTCTGACAGCGACGATATTTCGATATGAGCTTAAGGTTTGTGGCGGGAAGGTACGAAACGGGCGTAATTTTAACGTCCGAGGCGTAGCTGAGGACGGAAATTTACGCTCGTTTTCGAACATTCGCCTCACAAACATTAAAGCGAATATCGAAAAAAAGTCGTTGTCAAAATCGCCACTAAACAGCCGAATGACATACAATATTTTTTGTTATTATCGCTCCATAAGTTTAACTTTTGAGGGATAGGAGGCAAATAATGACATATTTAAATTTTAGGAAGTTTCACAAAGGCAAAAAAGCTCAATTTTATATTAATAATCTTTTTATTAATTTTAAAATCTTGCTAACGTCCAGAAAATGTAAATAACTTTTCATTAGTATTTATTTATGGCGTTGTTGTTATTTTATTAACATTAGGTCCGCTTCGTAATAAACTGCCAGCAGAGAAATAATTAGCACCACTCAATAGTAACCAAGACTAAAAATTATCGGTCGGTACGCTAGAATGTGACTTTTTTCTTTACAATCTCTCTCAATTTCGTCTGGGTGTACATGAAAAGTTCGTAAAAAAAAGGAGGGGGTAAAACTTCTCGGCCTAGGCCGTGAAAAAAAGACGGTATGGTAGAGTCTCTAGAAAAGAGTCCCTTTACGGACGCCACCCAGCGCTCAGAAGTTGAACTTCTGGAGCGAGTATAACAAAAAAATATTTTGGTTCATTAATTAATAACTTACTAAACGAACTTCCAGTGGCTCATTCGCGTCATTTTCACGAAACATTATATTATTAATCCAACAATCACCGTGATTCAAAACACAAAATTCATCTTCGTCATAATCAATACTTTTTATGGAAGATTCTACGATGCTCTCAGAGATATTTTGAAGCTTATAACCGGCTTTAACGCACCTTGCATCTGGCCAACTAAGCATATTTTTTGCAAGGTCTTCAAGACTAGTCGCTAACATTCCTAAAAAATTCAGATGCGTTTGTCTACTGAATAAATTTTGACGGAACTGTTGAAGAAATCCGGGTTGCTGAAAAATTGTTTGATTTCAATGAATGAAGTAATTATTGATCAATCTTATTTGGTAGAAATCAAAAAAATATGAAGAAATAAAAATACCTTTTCTTCCAACACAATCGATCCTGCATGATATTTAGCAAGTGTTTCAATGACCATGCCTATATGATCTTTAGATAAACCTACCATTTGGTCTTTAATCTTAAACTGGAATTGACACAAATCCTCCATTATGATTGCAGAAGGTTCTTTTGATTGGTATATAAATTTAGGGCCAATTTTAACTCCAACTATTTGTTCAATTTTAGGCAAAACCTCGCTCAAAATTTGTGACTCTATATCGAAAACATCCATCTCGAACAACAACGCGTGAGTTTTATCTGGCAGTGGTTCTTTTATGAACAAATTAGCAGAATCTTTAATTGCGTTGGACGAACCATTTTTTGAAAGTAAATGTGTGTATTCTAAAGTTACAGCAAACAAATTGCTCAAAAAATTTTGACCCTTCTTGTCATTATGGAACTCTTTCACTACTTTAACATCAGTTATGCTATTATTTTTTAATCCCGAACGCAAAACTTTAAGGAAAAAGTCATTTTTATCAAAACTTTCGTGCTCCATTTTATTTCTATTGACACAAGGAATGTAGACAGACGGAACCGTGATAATTGTTAATAGATCTCTTTCGCGAATATGATTTTATATCGATAAGTTAAATAAATAAGCAGATAATCGAAGAATTCTACTTGCACTCAAAAAATAAAATAATATCAGTTCAATACATTTTAAAAATATGTCACGATAAATTAATTTTTAACAAATTCCATCTCTGTTACACGCAGCACTTAACGTTTTAAATAAATTGTGTTTAGTTAAGAATTAATAATATTTTTATAGTTGTCAAAATTAAATGGCTTGTGTGTATTGTTGTTTTTAAATATATTCAGCTGAACATAAATAAATAATATGGTTTATTTAAAAAACACGCTCTTAACTGTATGAAATCCACCACTTTTATAAATAAATTCAAGATCGTCTCGCTCGAATAGAAGTGACATAAAAACCTTATCTTCGTGCAATTAATTGATATGACAGTTTATACATTTTTACCCAGAAACTTTTAATCACGAATCAGCATTATAAATGAAAATATTGATTAATAAAACAATGTTGTGTTATCTGTTATGGGTAATTTATTGTGATAAATAAATCTTAATAACCTCGTTTATTTATCATGGTAATGAACGTTTATGTGCATATTATTTAAGTACTCAGAATAAAAAATAAATAGCGACCTACTTATTTGGGCAGAAAATTACCAATCATCATTGTTTGATAACATATTTTTGTTAAGTAACTATTTTTTGGGGCTCAATATAATAAATAATTTTAGGTATAAGAACTTCCATTAAATAATAGTGATCCTATTTATCAAGATTTTCTTAGTTTAAACAACTATATCTTTCTCTCAGTGTATCAAAATTAATTTCCAAATTCCTAAGAATACTAGCAGTTATTGATTTTTTCAAAAAATTATAAAAAACCTGGTTTAGATACAAATGATCAAATTCCTCCGAAATTCCCGTAGTGAATACTATAAATGATAAACATTTCAGATGAATCGGAAAATAGTTTCCATAGTGGTCGATTTCGTATAGAATGCTCTATATCGACATATATATGTGCGTGTGTGCTTCTGCGTCTAAAGAAGTGGTTTGTGGATGATGAGAAGAAACATTGTGCCCAAGTTGCCCTTGGGACGGTTTCCCCCGCCTTGCCAACAGCTGATTAATCGTTCTGGCCTCTCCCCCGGGAAACTAGTATAGTACCGAAAGACGACGACGCATCCACCTTATATTCTTTTCATTGTGACTTAGAATGAAATTTTATGCTGACTTTTCAAGGTTTGCTATTAAAAGATTAAAAATTTGCTGGTTCCTTTGCATAAATGCATGCGTTTAATTCGATGGTGTAATTACAATAATCAAGAAGCTCATTTACAACTACCCCTTAACAGAGTGATATAAAACAATCGATATAGTATATAATAATGAAAAATATGAGCATCAGAGATGATGAAATTTTTTAATATCTTAAAACCTGAGTATTCATTTTTTATTATGAATTTATTTTTTTCCCTCTGTCTATTCTGCGCGACATGAACAAAGAAAGTATCTCGAGTTGGTTTTGGTTCAGTTGTATGCATTTGTGTAGATTCTTTCGAAGAGTCATATTCTGCCGATGTTGAAGAGAAAAAATAAAAGACAGCAAGTAAAAGCTCCGTAGAAACAGAGTTAAATCCCTAGGTGGTGTGCAGAACGATGATTGAGCTCGCATTTTAATCAAAGAGAGCAGAAGTGAAAAATCTTACAGCACCATCGATGATAGGATTTTCTTCGCTTGATAAATCAAATTCCAAGCTACGTCAGTAATAACAGCAACAGCCACGATAATAATAAAAATTATATCATAAAGATTATATCACAAAAAGTGTACGACTCTTTCCACACTATAACTCAATCCGGTTCTTACAGGCTTGATGGAAAAGTTTTTTTTTTTTTGACAACAGTAAATTATGATTTTATTCACGTTAAGTTACCTCCCGAGTCGAAATTTAAGTCGTAGATTCAACGTATTGAACGTTCAAATCGTACATTCGACGTATTGAACGTTGAAAACGTAAGTTCAACGTATTGGACGTTGAAATCGTAATTTGAACGTATTGAACGTTAAAAACGTTAGTTGAACGTATTTAACGTATTGTGAGCGTAAATTGATTTTAAATTTTGCTGGTGCACCATTCATGCAAGTATATTTTACAAATTCATTCCACTGAAGTGAAAATTTTAATTATTAATGAAATTTTAGGTATATTGAAGCTTTATGCTTGAAAATCTAACTATAAGTCGGTCAATGAGCTCCTCAAATGTTCAAAATATTTTTGAAATGCAAATGAAAATCAATCTAATAGTTTTCAAAGATCTCAAAATATCGAGATTGAATGAGAATTTGGCTCTCAAAAATCAATCTTAATTTAATAACTTCCTTAATTCCAATCAACCGTAATTTTATTAGTTGATTAAATATGCAAGTAGCTAAAAATTAACTCAATCAAATCTTTGGGAAAAGCTTTTAAATAAATTTAGCCTATAGGTTATTTTTTACGGTTTGGTATATGACATTTGTAACTTTTAATTTTTACTACGGATCATATATTCTTCTTAAAACAGTTGAATCTATATTTTTTACGTTCAATACGTTCAAATTACGATTTCAACGTCCAATACGTTGAACTTACGTTTTCAACGTTCAATACGTCGAATTTACGGTTTAAACGTTCAATACGTTGAATCTACGACTTAAATTTTGACTCGGGCTGTCACAAGATTTTGTTTTATTTCTATGTTAAGTAATTGGTGTTAAACCAATTTTTGTGAGTTATTTTTTAAAATTTTAAGTACACCGGCAATTACACTGAAAAATACTATTTATTCAGGGCACATGTACTGGAAAAAAAAAAGTTAACTTGGATTAAGATAAAAATTCTTGAACCAAAAAAATAATTTTGAAGAGTTTCATTGTCTTGCATCTTCTATTACATACTCCTGCCAAGTTTATTGATTTTTTATTCCATAATTACTTGGTCAAAAAGCGTCCCAGTATTTTGTTCAAAATTTAAATATTTCCTGTTTTAAAAATTTTTCTACTTAAGTCAAAAAGATAAAGTTCTTTAAAATTATTTACTTGATTCAATTAATTTTTTTTTCTGTGTACACTGATTATGCAAATAAATTACCTATGGAAAAATTTTCTGAGGTGACGCTATATATGGACACAGGCCATATAAAAAAATTTCCCATATGTATTCGATACAACATATGAAACTTTTGAATGATTTAAAGTAAAAACTTAAAAAAAATACACAATATTTGTACATATATTCTTATGTGTAAGTGTGAATTCGTATGAGCATTGATGCACCATGGAACTGCTATCCATCATTTACCCACGTCCACGGAAGACTCGAAGCTATCATTTCACCAGTAATCCCGCGTCAATCCTAGGTTTATCTCTTGGGTCGGATGAGTCTTAAAACTTTAGTAAAATATAAGTTTTTACATTCTTCGGATGTGTTACGCATATTTGTTTTTATCCCTCTTTTTTAACAAGTATTTCAATAAATAGTTCTTATCTTTTGATGATATAAATGAAAATAAATTATTTTTTGTTTTCAGGTTTTCCTCATGTACATGATTAATGGTATTATTAACATATGTAGATATATTTTTTGGTTGAATTGAACAAGAAAAAAGGGGTTATTTTTTGTAGGTGTACGAACTACTCACACTATTATTCGGTGAAATCATATAGGCCCCAGTGGACTCGAGTTAACCGCACGGAGCTAAAATACTATTTCAGAAAAGAAAAATAAAAAATAGAAAAAACGAAGATGTTACTGTTGATGAATATTTTTTTATTCCTGTATTACCATGTCAAATGAAATTACACCTGCATTATACATGAAGGTGTGATATATAAAACCACCAAATAGTTCGTTGTTTGTTACAGATAAATTTTTTATACCCTCCATGCAATCTCAACGCAAAACAGAGTGAGCGGCATTGGATGCTGCAATTTCTGTCAAAAAAATGACAAATACCTCAACATTGATTGACACTGACAATAATTTACTCATGAGTTATGTTAGCATTCTTATATATTCTTTTTGGTTTGCACTCTCTGTTCTAGCTCTATCACACTCTCAATAATTGCGACGGGGGTTTTTTTCTACCCCCTTCTTCTCCCTAATACACGAATCTAGTTCTACTCCCAGCCAACAAATTGCAGCTATCCTCTAGGGAATCGCAAAGTTATGACCGGGACCGACAACTTTCTGACTCTGTAGTAATTATCTTTCTCCAGGGCTACTACCCTCTAATATAAGTGAACATCGTCTTTATTAAGTCAACCGATTGGCTTTGAATAAATTTTTTTTTTTTTTTAAATACTTTACATTCTTTACTAAATCACTCAATATGACTATTTTTATTTTTTGATTATGGAGAGTAAAAAAAAAATTATAAATTTATTACAAGGAGATTCAACTATTTTTCATGTTTTTTATAATAATAATGACAATAAAAATATTTTATAAGTTGAAATGTAAAAATTTTTAAGAACTATTTTCAATTTAAATCGTTATTTTCATAAATGATCATTTATAATCGTTATAATTAAAAGAAATTTAATAAATAATAAAAAAAATTATTTATAAAAATTATTCAAGACACTACGAAAAATATTTTCTCTACTCAATTTGTCCATTGTTGATATTAATGAAGTCTTCAAAATAAAATAAATATATGTACGTGTATATTTAAAAATTCCCGCATGGAGAAATATATATGTCAAAAATATATGTTGCATATATAATATATATGCCGCATATATTTACGCAAAAAAAAAATATGTCAACATATATTTTTCACATAGATGCTGACATATATTCGGATATATATGCTCAAATATATGTAGACATATATATGTAAGCATACACTGAAAAAAAAAATTTCTCAGTTTGAGAATTTTTTTACTCAAATCAAGAAAGTTAAATTCTTCAAAATTATTTACTTGATTCAAGTTAAATTTTTTTCTGTGTATCTCTAGACATATATATGCGCGCATATTATATAAACATATATCTACGCATATATTTGAACATATATCCACGCATATATGTGAACATATCGGCTGCCCAATTTCAAAACACAGTAACTAACATTTTAAAATTTTTTCTACTTTTTCTTATTAAAAAAACGTTTACCCGCCAAATTGATGAAAAATTTGATTTATGAATAGAAAATATTTTTAAGACAAAATACTTGAAATTAAGGTCTAAAAGTTATAAAAAATGCAGCAATACTAAAAAAAAATCAGGTATAAAAATTTTGCAGTTACTGTGTTTTAAAATTGGGCAGCCGATATATGTCGACATATATTTAACGCAAAAAAAATATCCGTGAAAATATATATATATTTTCCGCATATATATTTTTCCATGCAAGTTACTTTTAAGATAGGGCTTTCACTCGAGTCGAGTCAAGACAAGGTTTGGAAAGTCTTGTCTTGATGTCGAAATTTTAAATCGTGTCTTGATTTTGACTTTAAAATTTAAGCCTTAATTGTATTGATCTTGAAAAATGAATAATTTGCAATATCGTCTTGTATTGTCTTGTCAAGATCTCGCCTTGGTCTTGAATAACTTAAAATTTTTTTTAATCGAGTCAAAATATGAAATAAAAATTCAATCATACTCCTAATGAGCAAAAATTATTCAACATCTTTTATCCACTTTCAAGTTTTGTCTTCGTAACACGAAACATATTTGTACACTGATACAGAAGAATTTATTTGTATTAGAAAATATTTGTTAATAGTTAACAAATCATTTATCAGAGACCACTTTTTAGTATTGAACAAATATTTCTTAGTATTTAAAATGATTTGTTTGTATTTAATAAATCTGATATTCATTTATTAAATATTAATATATCTTTTTAAATACTAAGAAATATTTGTTAAGGACTAAAAAGTGGTCTCTAATAAATGATTTGTTAAATATTAATAAATATTTTTAACTATAAACAAATCCTTCTATCAGTGTATAAATATCGGGATGACTTTTCTCTAAGTGTTTTTTCATCGCTGTTGTATACAGACGTTATTACTTGGAATTCATACGAATCTATAAATATCGATATAGATATGTATGTATTATCGTATTAAGTGTAAGCTTTATTAATACGAAAACTGTGGTCATTTAAAAATGATCAATACACTAAAATTAAGTTAATACTTATAATCTTTCTTAAAGCATGAAGTTTCAATAAGAGTAATTCCCGTATACTAATACTCATTGTATTTATATGTCTTGTCAAGACTTAATTAACAGGATATTTTTAATGATATTGGTCTTGGTCGAATTGTCATCTATAATATCGTCAAGATAAGACTAATGGAATCTCGATCTTGAGTGAAGCCCTATAAAAGTATGAAGAGCCGATATAAAGTGAGTATAAAATCTAGTTGCATCACTTATATGGTACGAAAGATTTCATACTAACTTTATCGACTCTCTATAGCTTTACATGTAAAAGAAGCAATTTAAAAAATCAATTACACAAAAAAAGTGTGGTGAATCGATCTGAAATTTTTGTGGTGAGCTATTGATACATTTATCTTTCGAAAAAAAAAATATATTTATTACTTTAAACGTTGACAAAAAACTCAAAAAATTTTTAGTACTATCGGGGATTAATAAGTAAATCATTTGGAGTTTCTTTAAATTCCCGAAAATTTCGATTTATTTTATATTAAATTAATAAATATACTCATAGTTTTCTTTTCCATCTCTTCCTAGAATTACAATTTTTTATTTAATATAACTAAAAAAAAATTTCCACAGTAAATAAATCCTTGCTTAAACCACCTGAGAGAAAAAATTTAAGTTGAGCATATTCTAGTAGGGCATTCAATTCTCTAAAAAAAAGTCCGAGGCACATTTTTATACTTGGTAATTCTTGAATTGACTTTACTCTCAACGATATAACGCATTATCTATTTTTCAGCTTAAGAACAAAAAGATTGACACAAAAGATAATATTATAATATTAAAACAGTTAAAATAATTTTAGGATAGAGTAGAAGCAGAATGTAAGCGTTTAAAAATTCTATAAAAATATTATTTTGACATTACAATTTTCCGCACAATCATTGAATTTCAACATGTCCAAAACTAGGACTAAGGTGACTCTACCCTATATTCCGCAGAAAAAAATTAAGGTACCCACGGGTAATAAGGCCTGAAATGTCGCGACAAGTTTATAGAGTCCCGATACCACGTTCTCTGTCTTCTAAATTCCATCATTCGTCATATGCTAAAGTAACGCAGAAAAATTCCTAAAAAATGGTTTGAGTAAATTGAGTTCAGAAAAATATGAGCTTCTGTAAAAATCGATCATATCATCTCGTATGATTCCATTGTAAGTTATTTGTACCCATACCGGTACCTTACATAACATGTGCACCAAGGGGTGAAACACGATTCAGATGAGGGCGATTAATGACAGACAGGACTGGCCTAAAATCGGCTTAATTCATGACTTGGCACACCATATATGCTTTTGATAAAAATTCACCTGGAAACTTTGTACAATTAATGGCTCAAGGAATTCATGGTACGATCTACTAGGAGGAATTAGTGTGCTCATTTAAAGTTTTATAATGATCACTAGAGAATAAAAAAGTAATTAATTGTTTGTTTTTCAGATATACTAGGTAAAAGTAAAATAGCTGAGGGAAATTAATATATTCAAATTTATGCACTCCGGAGGAAGTGTATAGGTATCTGGGCATGTATGTGTACGAATTAATGCAAAAATTCCAACAAATAAAGAGATAAGGTGAACATAGGTGGGCCTGCCAGACTATAATAGTGGGATTTCCGTGAGAGAAATGGTAACTGCACATTTTTATACGGGGATGTTCCTCTCGCGAAGGCGTCACCGGACACGCCCTCCTAGTGACCGTTCGCGCAACCATCATGCGCTTTTCTACGATTAAGTTTCATCTCAGCTTAAAAGATATATCATGTATATGGATCCCGATAAAATCCTACATCGTAAGAAATGTTAGAAGGTGACTTCAAAACTATTTACTTTTATATATCATATTTTATGTCAAGTCAACTAACTTTTTTAACGAACAGTTTTCAATTGAAAAATTTTATTTCTTATTTCTTATTTTTTTCTCACCTCTTCGAGAAACGTTAGAACAATATTTCAATCCTTAGTCAAACTTATTCATGTTATGTTTTATACGTACGATGCAACTGCGGTTTTTATTTCTAAATTTTATGGTTCAATATCATAAATATATTCAAACATATTAATTTTCGACGTGATATATAAGAGCGATAGCAAAGCTTCATTTTTTATCAATTAAAAAGAAGAAAATATGGTCTGCAAACATTGCTTTTGATTCTTCTTTCATTTAGTCAATATTAAATTTTAACTTACATTCCCTTGTACCAATAAGTGTCTCGATTTGTTCATGTTAGTCTTGGTTCAAGACTCATGCAATTATACTACTAACCATGTCTTAGTATGTTACAAGGAAAAAAAATTGTAGGAAAAATTACAATTGTCACATCGTAATTCAGGACCACACTTTCAAAATTTTGATGTTGTATCGTAAAAATACGTATAAAAATAGTAAATATCCGAATTCTTACCATGTAAAATTATCAAAATAATTGTATTGAAACTCTGGTTCTAGATTATCGTATTACAATTGTAATTTTTGCTAAAAATTTTTTTCCGTACAATCTGAGCCGAAAATTTATACAATCTCTACACTGAAAGAAAAATGAACTTGAATCAAGAGAAAAATTCTTTAACTAAGAAAATAATCTTAAAGAGTTGAATTATCTTGAATCAAGACCAAAAATTCTTAAATTAAGTAAAATTTACTTAAACCTAGAAAAAGTTTTTGCTTAGGAATTTTTCTACTCAAATCAGGAAGATGATGTTTCCTAAGAAGAAAGTGCGACTTTTACCTTATGGAATAACATATACAAACAAATGAAGAGCTTGACAATTGCACTAACCTTCCCACAAAAACAAGAGCACAAAGTTTAAACTTTTGGTTACAAATATGATGAAAAATAGTATACGCGCCAGCGAAAAAAGTACACGGAAAAAAAGGTGATGCAAAATTTGTATCACTGTAGACGCTAATTTTGTATCTAATGTATTATAACCTATACTTTACTATACTATGATACAGCACTTTCTATACTAATGAACCGAGTATACACGGAAAGAACAATAACTCACTGTACATACTCATAAAGTATACTCCGTGGTATTCATAGTGAAAAAAATTTCAAACTATAGTCAATATCTTTTAAAGTATACTGCATGAGTTTTTAACTGTACTCCGTGAAGTTTCCTATTTAACCGAGTATACTTTAAAGGATATTGACTATAGTTTGAAATTTTTTTTACTATTAATACCACCTAATGAGTTGTTGTTCTTTCCGTGTAGCATCACTTGACGTAAAATTTATATCACTTTTTTTTCCGTGTAGGATATCCCAATCCGCGTGTTTATCACTCTCGCCTTCGGCTCGGGAGACAATTTTACGCGCGGGTTGAAATGTCCAACATTTCTCCCTCGGTGCATAATGTAATATTACTTGATTCCAATTAATTTTCTGAGTCCTGATCAAATTTTAATTTGCTAGCCTTTTTACACTTTTTATGGTGGGTTAAAATCTATAGTTTGCTTATGAAATCAAAGCATAGTACATACTTGATGTGTGTTAAAATGACGCACTAAATTTTGGAGTAAATTTGCAGTGTATCCAATTCCTACTAGTCAAATTTTGGTTTGCCAGTTTTGAATTGACTCGTGCAATACCTGCTGACCAATTTTCAGTTTGCCAATTTATCTATGACCAATCTAGTCTTTACTGTCTAAATTTGGTAGTTTTATTTAAAAATTTATCCAATCCTTAGTGGTCAAGTTTTAGTTTTCTAATCTTAGCCCCATATCTATCGAGGCTCTTAGCTAATCTTAAAACCTACCTAATATTTTTTTGGTGACTTGATTTATCAGAAGTGATCTTTCTAATTGTGAACCTACACTTCAATTCATTTTTAAACCAATTGTTATTTACTACAGCTCAAGCGAAGTCTCGTCAGTAATTCTTGGTCCAGTATTACTTTGGCACGATTGGGCTCATCATTTCTTCTAGATCTGAAACAAAAAAATAAAAACTATGTCAAGTATGAATTTACAGATGACAATCAACTAAGAAAGTTATAAGTGGAAACAAAGAAAGTATGTAGACGTTGATACCGAGAGATGGGTTCAAGTAATATTGGAAATAGTATCTCAAATTAATAGCATTTCCAGACCAATCAAAGTTCACTACCAACGCAGAGGCAGAGTGGTTAACCTCGCGTAATGGAGGTCAACTCCTCAGGGGCGCTACTCGCGCTCGTATAGTGGTATATTTTCTCTAGAACCAGCTCTCGCGATCCCCTGATATTTGAAACAGACTCTTCTACCATTGTCTTCTATACTACTTTCATTCCTCTTGATGTCGATTGTTTTGATTTTACGATAGGAAGTTATGTTATTACAATAAAAAATTTATTCTCACCAGCACATGAACATAATAAATGTCTTTACATATGAACCAATAATCACAGAAATATCCACATCGGTAAATATATGTCTAAATCTTAATTTTTTTCTTATTGCTGTTCAAAATAGTATTTTATTATTAGTGACCTACATATTAAATTATGAATTTGTTTCATACTTTAGTGTTTTAATTTGAAATAAATTATTCGAGTAATTTAAATAAAAATGACTTATTAGTTAAAAAAATTCTAATTATTACTAATTAAGCCGCTTGGACGCTATAACATCAATAAAAGTACTTATTAATATTTTTTTAATTTTTACAATACGATATATTTTGACTGAAAAAATTAATTTTGATCCGACTTAAAAGTTACTTAAAGCAATTTTTAACTACAAGAAAGTGGCTAAGTAAAAAAAATTTTTGAATTGTTTAGAAAAAAATTTTTTTTTTTAATTTTACGTAACAATTCTTGAATAACCCTTAAAACCTTAAAAATTTTACAGACCGCAGACTGGTTCAAATTTTCATACCATCTAAATTCAATAAAACTGTTTAAAATTTCGAAAACCACGATTAATTAAGCTATTCAAAAGACTTTTACACATACTTTTGAAAATATTCAGAATATCGACTTTAAATCTTTTAGATCTTACATAAAAAATTCAATTGATTTATTTTACAAAAAAAAAATTGTTAATTTTCATAGCAAAAAATTAAAAATTACTGATAATTTTTACTTATCAATATTATTTAATCTAAACAATTTTTTTGCATATGCCTTAATCGCGATCGTATGAAGGCATAGCTCTACTGAGACCTAAAAATTAAGTTTCCTATCTCGTCAAGAAAAATTGTATTTTTAAGCCATAATCCTCGTACAAATCTTTAAAAGAAATACGCGAGTGGCAAGAAGAATGATTACTAGGGGTGTGCGAATAATTCGAACTTACGAATTATTCGTTTCGAATCGAATATTAATATTCGATTCAAAATTCGAATCGAATAATTTTCAAATTATTTGAAATTCGACGAATAATTCGAAAAAATTCGAATAATTCGAAAAATTACGAATAATTCGAAAAAATTCGAATAATTCGAAAAATTACGAATAATTCGAAAAAATTCGAATAATTCGAAAAATTACGAATAATTCGAAAAAATTCGAATAATTCGAAAAATTACGAATAATTCGAAAAAATTCGAATAATTCGAAAAATTACGAATAATTCGAAAAAATTCGAATAATTCGAAAAATTACGAATAATTCGAAAAAATTCGAATAATTCGAAAAATTACGAATAATTCGAAAAAATTCGAATAATTCGAAAAATTACGAATAATTCGAAAAAATTCGAATAATTCGAAAAATTACGAATAATTCGAAAAAATTCGAATAATTCGAAAAATTACGAATAATTCGAAAAAATTCGAATAATTCGAAAAATTACGAATAATTCGAAAAAATTCGAATAATTCGAAAAATTACGAATAATTCGAAAAAATTCGAATAATTCGAAAAATTACGAATAATTCGAAAAAATTCGAATAATTCGAAAAATTACGAATAATTCGAAAAAATTCGAATAATTCGAAAAATTACGAATAATTCGAAAAAATTCGAATAATTCGAAAAATTACGAATAATTCGAAAAAATTCGAATTATTACAAGACGATACGCAGGCACAGAAACAAAAATGTTCTTGAATCAAGAATACTAGAAATTTGAATAGCGCGCTATGCGCGCGCCTAAATTTTAACCAATAATGAATCGTGGCCCGTTTTTTGCGAGTTTCGACCTGTGACTAACTTCAAGAATTTCATGTATTTTAATTTAGAGGATAGAGTTCTCACAGTGACTCTGCGACCGAGACAACATATGCTTGTAATTGTCTTGAATCAAGACGAAAAATTCTTGAATCAAGTAAAATTTCCTTAAATCAAGAATTTTTCTACTCAAATCAAGAATATTAAGTTCTTCAAAATTATCCTCTAATCCTCTAAATTAAAATACATAAGTCTTGAAGTTAGTCAAAGGTCGAAACTTGCAAAAAACGGGCCACGATTCATTATTGGTTAAAATTTAGGCGCGCGCATAGCGCGCTATTCAAATTTCTAGTATTCTTGATTCAAGAACATTTTTTTTTCTGTGCATGCGTATCGACTTGTAAGTAGTTGATATAACGGAACACGTGAGGGCTTTCTATTTACCTCGTATGTAAATAATCAATGAACGCGGGAAATTAGAAATAAATAACCAAATTTAACAAATTATTATTTTTTTTAAATAACAGTCGTATAATATGCACTTAAGGCATGCACATTTGGTTTTACCTAACTGTTTTTTTAATTTTATCAAAAATAACCTGACAATTAATTTAGTAGTAAAAACAATAAATATTTTTTTATAAATTACCTTACAAAAATAAATCTCGGGCTTTAATTATCTATAAAATCACAAAAAAAAAATTTTTCTCATATTATTTAAATAAAAAATCAAAATAAATCAAAATTATTCACTATTTTTTTTTTCGTCGTTTTCAATAATATTTACGATTTACCTCTTAGAAAATAAAAAACAATAAACTTTTTGAATTACTCTAATGTATATATGTGCAAATGTATATATATGAATAGTTATGCACAATTATATGGTAATGGACGGCCAATCATGCGGTAACTAGCTTGTCCGTAGGGAAACGGACAAGCCTGCCAAGCTGTGGTCAACTACCGTCAATGTGTCACTTACGTATCCGAATATCTCAACCCTCACTGGACATATAGAGATAGAAGCGTTCGTATTGCAGCAGTGGAGCTCACATACATTTCTCTTAATGCAGATCCCGCACAGTGCATATAGCACAATAGTTTGCCATCTTGAAACACTGACATCCTAACTATACGAATAGAACGAGCAACTTGATTCGATTCCCTCATGATTTGAAGAGGACCTCAACTGACTGCAGACTATTTCCCTTGCGGTAGCACAAGCCCTTTTCGAAACCACTCAGTGCTGAATCTCTCACGTACTCTCCCACTCTCTAAGCCTTCCGATATCAATCAAAATTAAACTTCCATCATTTACTGAACATCTATTTACAAATTTATAAATAAAAATATTTTGTTAAATTTCATTTCTATTGATGGTTTTTAAATTTTCAATCGACCTACATTCAATTTAGTCGCATAGAGGCAAAGATATTCTAAGTTTTATGAATAGTGCAATCATCCCGCTGATTTCCAGGCTAAAAAGAATTTTCTGGAGGATAAACACAAAACCATGAAGAGAAAATTCGGGAAAACAAATAAGAAGAGCTATATCAAGTAGAAAAGGAGGCTTTTCGTGATTTAGTGGACAAGATACTTTCGCTACTTGACGAAGGTCTTCCTATAGAATTATAACCGTTTTGTTTCGTTGGAATAAATTTTCACGTAAGAGGTTTAACTACCCAACAGTAAATAACCTTTGTGAAAAAAAAAAAAAAAAAAAAAAAATAAATAAAAAAGAGTTTTCGAGCTTAAAAAGTAGATCTTTGAGTAAGACGATCAGAAAGATTAGCAGTAAAGGAAAACGACTAAGTTTAAAATGCCTAATTTTTGTGCAACTCATTATGAAACATCTTTTGTTGTTACTGCAATTCGTCTCTGGGAAGAAAAAACCGACTGAAATAATAAATGCAACTATAGTCTCTAAGCATTCAAGAATAGATTATTTGACTACTTATTCAAATTAGATATTTAAATTATTATACGCTCATATTAAGTAAGTCACAATAAAATATAATGATAATTGTTCTTCATTTAAAATTATTAAAAAATTGTATGAAATTACTGAAAAACATTTACTGTTAACAACAAAGTAATTTTGTATTTGCCATCCAGCCATTATCACCTTGGCATAAATAATAAATATCTATCTATCGATCTTTGACAATCAAACTCAAAAAAGATCAAGTCAAAAAATTTTCATATCTACACACTTTACAAAAATTCGATGTCATAGTATTTATGAAAATAAAAGTATGAATTTAAATTTTTGGAAAATTTTAAAATACTGTCATAAAGGTGTCGAGAAAATTGTATTTAAGAAATTTTAAACCACACGGAAAATAAAAATTAACTGGAATGAAGAAAATAATATTGAAAAAATTAATTGTCCTGATTTAAATTGAAAAATTGGTGAACTAAGCAATTCTTTTTGGTCTAAGTGAATTTCACTTGATTGAAACAATTAAAAATATTTTCTTGGTTAAAGAATTTTTTTCTGTTATCAAATAATAAATTTTTTTTCAGTCTAGGATAATTCGTAAGCAATTTTTGTTGATCCAAGAAATTTTGGTCTTGATTCAAGACAATAGAAGTCTTTTAAATTATTTTCTTCACGGAATAAAGAAAAAGGAAAAAATTACATTATCTACAGACTCGGTAGAAGTCTGGCGCCAAGTACCGTTCAAACGCCAGCCTACCGAGTACTATACCGTAAGCAGAGTCTGATTTTAGGGTTAGAAAATTTTATATATTTATTATAATAATTATATTAAAAGTTATGTTTTTTAATAATGGATTACATCTAAATAAACTGTTAATCATTTACTTTTTACATACTTTTTAATGAATTCTATTTTTAATTAATAAATTTAAGCAGCACAAACTATAGCAACGTAAATTTTTAGTTTTGGAACTTTTTTCGGTGCAAAATCTGACATCCATAGACTATAAAAAATGCTTATGTGCAGTAATTTCATAGGTAGACCGAAAACTCTAAAATTAAGTTTTAAGTTTCTATTTTTACACACTGGAGTGCGACGCGAGAAATTTTACATACATACACTGTAGTAACTGGACAAGTAAACTTTAGGCGCCAAGTTTTAGAATGCCAGACGTAACTATGAGATTATCTGTTTCGGTCATTAAGGGCTAGATTTTTCTATACAGGATTAAAATTATTATATTTCATAAAAAATATATTTATAATAATAATTTAAGGATGTGTCCACGTTCATAAGACTCATTTGAATAACATTGGCACTTTGCAAAAAGATGTGAAATCCGAACAAAAACAGTTTCACTGTAAAAAAAACTCGCGCCAAGT
>CAJNRD030001114.1:9355016-9367600 GCA_905319865.3 Cotesia congregata
CCCAAATTTTTAGAACTTAAGATATTAACGTTTTCTATATGTTTGTGCACATGAAATTAAATATCGCTTACGAAAAAATTTGGGCTACTCAATGACGTACGCCACGTACGTTTAAAAAGATTTTCATTAAGTTTTAAACTTGCTGCTAAATTTTTTTCGTATTTTTAATAAAGTTATAAACAGTACTTGGAGTTTTTTTGATTTCATATTTTTTTGTAAAAAACGATTAATTTTTTTCGAAGTCTTATGAACGTGGACTTGGCGCGGTTTTTTACAGTGAAACTGTTTTTGTTCGGATATAATGTAACGTGGTGCTTCATATAATAAACTGGAAAAATTACAGTTTGAGATTGTAATTATTACAGGTTTTGTTAGATGTAAATATTAGATTGATAGCTCTGAAATTAACATTCAAAGTTTGAATTTTTAAAAATGTTATTTCGAACTGCGATTTTTCTAGTTTTTTATATGAAGCGACGCCTGTTACTATTTATAATGTAATTTTTACATTTTTCTTTTTTGTGTGTTGTTTCAAAATATTTTCTCTTTCAAAAGCGTTATTCGATTCTGATTGATGAAAAAATTCTCTAAATTATTGTAAAATTTTGAATTGTAATATCTTCTAATCGTATTATTTAATTTCTCATCAGTTATTTCAGAATTTAAAGAAGTTTTCCTTGCACAAAAAATTGACTAATTACCCAAAATCAACTCGACCACCAGCTTCCACCAATTAGATTTTAAAATCAATCTTTCATATAATTTTTTTCAAAATTACTTTGATCAAGTGTCTTAAACAACATAAGATTTTTTTCAGCTTTTAAAATGTACCCCACTTCTTCAATTAAATATTCTAAGGTCTCTGAATTGAGATAAATCCCATCGTTTGTTGCAAGACACATCTTGATGTATATGTCCACTTAAATACATGTATGTGCACATCGTAAAGATTTCGTACATTCTATATAATATGTATATACATAGAGTAAAAATAAAATAGTTGAATATATGATATAGCACAAAAACATTGGTGGTTGCGGCTCAGTCACGAGAAATTATGGCTCTTGTCACGGCTGTTCATTTGTAGATGGAGTTTTTGTTCCCTAAGGAGGCTGCCCCAATCACGAGCCGCGGAAATTGCAGCCCCAGCCACCCTTCTTCGTGCATCACCATCGTTTTCTCTGCGCACTACCTTCCACCCACTACCATTCTTCTACTGTATACTATTATTCTCCTTTCGAAACGCAACCACTACCCCCTTACATTGCTGCTGTGTGATCATCCTCGAGCCACTTTCAAACCTTTTCTTCTATCCATATGTTTATATCTTCTTTTGACTTAGTGCTCTAAGAAATGGAAATTTTTTTATTTTACTACGCTATTTGTTTGATCTGATTTTTTTAAACTCAATTTTTTTTATCTGCTGAATAATAAATCTTTCAATTGCAAAATTAATTTAAAAAATTAACTTTTTTGTCTTAAAGTAAAATGTCTTTTAAAATTATAGCAATTGCACGCTGCAAAGTATCTTAAAAATAGCGAACCCTTTGAATTTTTTTTAATTAGTTTTGAAATTTGAGCTACATAGTAAACTTTTAAAAAAAATATATTTTATTATTTTAAATAAATAAATAAAAAAAAAAACATTAAAAAAAAAAATCTCTTTTAGAGGTATAAATTTACAATATTTTTTCTAGCTCAATAAAAATAAAAATAAATATTTATATTGTCAATTTTTTTTCATGATTTATTTGTTGACTTTTTTAGAATACACAAAAAAAAAATTAAAAAATGAGAGAAAGTTCAACCTTTCTGTAGTGACAGGAAACTAAAAAAAATTTTAATCTATAAGAGTATTATTATAACACCTGGATATAATAATTGAAATAAAAATTTTTTTGCAAAACAACGACCATTAGAAAAAAAGTCATTTTTTCGAAATTTTTATAAAATGTTAAAAAAAATTTCACATTATTGCATAGAGGGATACATGGTACATTAAGAAGGTTAACATAAAATTTTAAGTAAATCGGTTCATTAGAACTCTAAATATATTTTCAACGGTATTGAGAAAAAAAAACAGTAAAATAAAGATAATTTAAGTGTTATGTTTATTAGGAAAAAAATTGCAGTTAGTCAGGAACTGCCTGCCAGAGTTCCATACGATTAGTTCTTTTACTTGCTACTTTGATTTCTCACCCCCGCATTGGTCATACTTCGCTCTTAAACTATCGGTACTTGTAACATACATTTTTGCCAAATCTATACTTACGTTCTTGCGTATACAAATATTTTTTCTAATATCTCTCAACTAAACTGTTCATCAAATTTTTCTTAATCGCTTTATTTACAATCTTTTCGAAAAAATAGTTACTGCTAAGTACAAATAAGGTGCAATAAAACAATAAAATAGAAAAACTTTAACCTAAAAATGACCATTCCACGTCTATTACGTTGTTTTTGAACTTTTCGAGCTCTAAAATAGAATTTCTACATACTTTTGAGCTCTTTGAGCTTAAAAATCTAGTTTTTATACAGTAAATCACTTTTTTTGATACATTCGAACTGTAATTTTTAAATGCTTGACGGTAATTAGCGTGATTAAGAGAGGTTCACTGAAATTCTCAAAAAAAATCTGATCTGATGAAGAATTGAAAATTTTCAATTAATTAATTTAAATTATCTAAATAAATTCAATAAATTAATTTAAATGATCTAAAAATTACCTTTCTTTAAATTTTCAAAATCTAATAAATTATCTCACAAACAAATCATCCGAAATTAATATAGTAGGGTAGGGCGGGGCTAGTTGATCGTAGGGGCACGTTGTGCAATCGAAATATCTCGAAAACTAAGCAACTTACAACAAAAGAGTAAATGGTGAAAAGAAAGGGTTACGAGAGGAGAACACATCACGCGAAAGTCAACTGCCGTCCGATGTTTAGACTAACTGACAAAACGTTTTCTTTTTTTTTTTGCGTCAAAAAAAAAACAGGTCTTTAGAATTTTTCTCCGACACTCGCTTAAAAATGCTATTTCGTGATCATGAAAGTATTCAAAGATGACTTAATGTTTGCCCTTTTGATTATATATGATTGTTTATTTTTAATTCTTATTTAACTTTTATTTTGTTGCTTCAATTGGGGCTAGTTGAGCAAGGGGGTGACTGCGTGTTAAACCAGCCCTACTAGATTTTCAATACTGAAAAATGAAATTTTTCTTCACTAAATTAATAATTATCAATTGATTTGTACATGTGATGATTTAATATAATGTGTAAAAATTAAAATAACTCATATTGATATTATATTAATAAATATATATAACATACACGCAGAAAAAAATTTTGTTAAGATAACCTAAGATATGTTGTGGTAACAAATGAATTTGTTAACATAGGGATAACAAATCATATGTTAAAATAACAAAATTTAGGTTATAACAAGTTATTGATATGTTATAACAACAAATTAGTTTTGTTACTATAGCAAAATCTTTTAGTTGATTCGACAAAATACTTTACTTGGTATAACAAATTTTTTTGTTGAAACAGCAAAATTATTCTATTAAAATAACCAAGAGAATTTGTTGGATTAACAAAGACAATTTGTTGAAGTAATAAAGTGAATTTGTAAAAATAACAATGAGAATTTGTTGGAATAACAAATAAATTTGTTACAGTAAATTTTATATGTATACAGTCAAAACCGTTTACAGCGACATCGCTTACAACGACGAACCGGGTATAACGACGAAATTTCAAGGTCCCGTCTTAATGCAATATAAAACCTTCAAACTTAAAACTGTTTATAACGACATCGCCTATAACGACAAATCGCTCATAACGACCATGGTTGAACCATCTTTTCGAAGAAAAATATCGTTTATAACGTCTAAGACATGCTTTTGCACTTGTATTTAGGTCTGTATTTGTTTTTCAGTAATTATATTTATAACGTCACAAGTTGTATTGATGGTCTGTAATTTTTTCTGGTTTAATAAATAATAATAATAATAAGAACTTTGTCTTGATTCAAGAATTCTTGTCTTGCTCTAAATAAAAAAAAATTAATGTTAGTTTCTGGTTTCACCACTAGGTGGCTACGCCTTCTCGCTGCCAGAAATTTCTAACCAAGGTATATATAGGGAACACACTTTTTTCAAATTAATTTCATAATTGAAGAACTATTTAGAACCAATTATTGAAGCGGGGAAGAACTATAATTGAAATTGTGAATAAAGTACAGTGATAAAAAAAATATTTTCATTCAAGAAAAATATTCTAGCTTCAAGAAAATTATTTTGAAGAGAACTAGTTGTCTTATTTCAAGAAATTCTTGTCTTGATTTCATGTTTCTAGGAGTAAGAGATCTAATCAATCCGATCGATAACATTTTTATTTGGTTCAAGACTATATTATCTTCGATCGATACAAGTGAATTCTTTATTCAAAAAGGATTCTCTTCAATGAAGAATAATTATATTTCATTTCAAGAATTATTGCTTGTTGATTCAAGAACAAATTTTTTTATTTATAATGTTATAAGTTTAAGTCAGAAAAAAACTTTGAAGTTAGTTCTGGGTTTGCCGCTAGGTGGCTACGCCCTCTCGCTTGTAGAAAAGTCTTACCAGAGTATAAGTAAGGAATCAAATTTTTTAGTCCTACTAAAATTTCGTAAAATTAAAATTTTTTTATTAAAGTTATTTTTTTTTATCAGTGTATTAAAAATAAATTTTCACTGTACATTTAAAAAGCAACAAATTAGATTTGTTATTGCAATAAAACCACTTTGTTACAGCAGCAAAATCACTTGGTAACAGCAACAAAATGATTTTGTTGCAGCAACAAAGTCATTTTGTGATAGCAACAAAATAATTTTGTTAGAGCAACAAATTTATTTTGTGATTTAACAAACTGGTTTGTTAGTACAACTTAAAACTTTTTGTTAATGCAACTAATGGATTTGTTGCTATAAACATACTCATTTGTTACCAGAACATATTTTTCAGTTATCCCGTCTTTTGTTATTTCAACAAAATCGTTTTATGCGTGTAATTATAATTAATATTGTTATGTTTATAATTATTATTATAATAATAATTATAATATTTGCTTTTTAATTACAATTTTATTTTGTTTTCATATCATTCTATACAGTCATTGCACAACTAGCCTCATACCAATACTTAACTAGCCTCACTAGTGGGGTACGTTGAGCAATTTGGAGCGCTCGCGTATTTCCGGGAATAACTTGAAAATTTGGACTCGAATCGTTTTTGTGTCGCTAGACCTTTTGAAGAAGACTAAATTACGAACCTAACAGTATATGACTTGATTAAATCCGATACATCGTCTTAAAGTTATGGAAGGTCGAACCAAAAAGTGATCAACTAGCCCCGCCCTACCCTATTTTTTTTTTTTTTCCATTGTATACCACAATAAATAAAAAATTTAGATAATAGTTCTCACTTTACCCACAGAAAGAAAGATTACATTTAGTAATTTAACTGATTTAACCAGTTAATTGAGATTGACTAGTTGACCGACGAACTAATTAACCAAGTTAAACTTTACGACTGGTTTAGTCATTAAAATTGTACTGCACTAATTTTCTTGTCTATATATTACAACAAGTAAAGACTTTTGATTTACCTCTACAATAATAATTTCTTAATAAATTTTGTTAAAAAAAAAAAAATCAATACACCCGCTTGACTGATTGATGGAAGTAAATGTTTTATATATGTTTGTGATTGGACCAATCTTCTGTAGTTGGCGTGTTTATACATATTTCATTTGGCAATGTTGACCATAAGAGTAGAATAAAAGATATGGGTATAGTATAGTAGCTCTTCGGCCCTCGTGAGACATCGACGGATGATTTGTGAGTAGAAACAATAAGCACCCCTTGCAATATTCATCACAAGATCTCAGGGTTGTATGAGCTGAAACTTGCCTTCATAGCACGTTTTTGTGTCTCGTCGTGAGAAGGAAACAACAGAGATCAGATACGCGGAGGGTCAGAGCGTAGAACAGAGACACTGAAATCGTTAAAAACATAAGAAAAAAAATAGATATATATATATACGGACGAATACGACAGAAAAAGTGATGTCTGGCTAAAAGTTTGATGGGTTACCAAGAGCCCTTGGGAGAAGTGCCGCTGGTCACATTGCCAGGCACCTCGCGTGGTAACAACGTACGACTTCTAAAGGATTTTGGGATTCTATCAAACCGGACAATGCAATAATACGCAGCTTCAATTCCTGCTATGGCTAGAAAACTACAAAAGTGAAATAAACATATGTGGAAAGTGGCCAGTCAGAGCTTGGCTTTTCTCATGGGATTACGCTCTGCCAGCAAGTTTAAAAAATACACGCGTATGTTATGCTAACGAGTTTGCAATCACATAACGTATAAGATATATAGATCGAAGTTGAAAATTTTTCAAGCTCTGCTTGTATTTTCGTCTCAATTGCAAAATATTACGAAATAGACGATTTTTATTTCAAATTAAAACTAAAATTATGAAAAGGAAGTTTTTTTAGATGGCACATTAAGGTAGTTGTCGTGGTTAAGGCATACCGTCAGAAAATTCTAAATTTTTGTAAACTTATTAGGTAAGGACATGATGATACAATTACCCTTAAAATTTTAAGTCGATTGACCACCTATAACCCGAGATGAATTCTCTTTATATCTTTAAAAATATATATAATTAAGAAATTACACTGTATCTCGTCACCCAATGATATTTTTAAAGATATAAGCTCATCCTGATGTTACCCTTATCGAGACCTTTCATTTGAATACCCACATGAATTTTTCATATATTTTATATATTTCACAAATATCAGAAATATCATAAATATAAAATATATAAAAAATGCATGTGAGTACTCAAATGAAAGGTCTCGATGAGGGTAACATCAGGATGAGCTTATGTCTTTAAAAATATTAATGGTTGAACAATTACATTGTATCTTGTCACCTAATGATAATATTAAAGATTTAAGGTAGTTGTCGTAGTTAAGGCATAGTGTCAGAAAATTCTAAATTTTTGTATACTTATTAAGGATATGATAATACAATTACCCCAAAAATTTGAAGCCGATTGACCACCTATAACCCGAGATAAATTCAATTAAAAATTGGATATTTAACATTGATTGCATACGCTCTCTGCAGTTCTGAACCAGTTTCTTAGTAATAAAAAAACTGTCAGAAGTTTCCAAAAAACTGACAGGCTTTTAAAGTATTTGTTGTGAGTTTAAAAAAAAACTAAAAAAAGTTTTTGACCGTCTAATTATTTATAAATAACGGATTAAAGTTCAAAAATTTATGAAAAAGTATATATCTACGGAGTCGGTCAGAAACAATTGTATGGGTTGCGTCTCCACGAGTAAGTACAGTCTTGCGTAAAAATTATGGATTACTTAGCTACAAGCTCATATACTTTTGTGACGCGTATAATCTCTTATTTTTTGACAATATTGTACCATGACAACTACCTTAATTGTCGCAAATGGTTTGAAGTATTAAAAAAAAATAAATTTTACACTGAGATAAAATTTTTCTTTTCCCAAATCTATAGATAACTTTTTTTTAACAAGAAAATTACTGTAAGAAAAATTTTTATTTCTTCAGCTAAGAAATAAAATTGTTTTTAATTTTTAACAAATAAATTATTTATTCAATTAATTAATGTTTTTTTTTTTCAGTGTATAAACTTCTTAACTCCTGAAAATTTTCAGAATGTACATAATTATTTGCCTTCACAAAAAAAAATAATGCAAAGAAAAAAAATGAAGAAATAAAGTAAAAGCAATAAAAATTCAATTTTTGACAATTCTCAAAATTTTTATAAATCTTTAGAAATTTTTTTTAAAAATTTTTAGAATAACTAATGCATATTTCGGCTTACAAAATTTATTAAAATTTCTTTTCAATAAATTAAATTTTTCACCATGATGTAATAAATTAGGACAAATCCTTTAAAACGTAGGAAGATGTAATAAACGAGAAACAATGAAAAGTAAGAAAGACTCATAAAAATATGAAACTCAATTTAATTCCAACTCTCTCCAACCCCTTAGAAGTTATCGAAATGTTGAGAGAGGCGAGCCAGTAGAGGAAGAGGAAGCATCAGTTACAACGTGAACCTAGAAATGGAATATAGGAGTGAGATGTCGTTACCATCTCAAAAAGGGAGTTATACTCCCTGGGGCGCGCGACTGACCCGACATCCTGCAGAATCCAGCCACTCATATTGCCAATTACCAACTCTGCAACCCTCTCAGTTGCTCAGCTCTGACTTTAGGATCATTCCAAACACTTTCTACAATACTAGTTGTATTAATATTGTCCAGTGGTTACTTATATCGCATTTCTCATACACCTCATACCTCATTCTGCTGGTGATATATTGTTCTCGAGATTTCCCTGCAAACAGTTCAAAAACTTTTTGTTTTTGCCGCAATCCTATTGATATTTTTTTCGGGCCGTAAGCCAACAAATTGTGCTCTAAAAAAAAAAAAATTGTAAGTACACTTAAATTGCATAAAAATATAGAATTCTACAACTAGATTTCAATTATAAACAAAAAAAATGTTTAAATCTGCTTACAAATCACCGCTAAACAAAACTCTATTACGCTTTCATTCACTTAACAGTTAACAGTCGTTTCCGGAGGTATAGAATTTCAGTTTACTGATTGCCTAAAAGCACTCCGGAAACGAATGAGCAGAAAGAGTTGATATATTTACATATGGATAAGGGAAGGGGAGCTAAAGTACAGTTTTCGGAGTTATAACTTAATTACTCGATGTGTTGATTCATTAGGGACCTCTTAAATTCCATGAGTTTCGAAATTTAGTTGCGTGGCTTCAAACTATCTTTTAAAAATAAACATAAATTGAGGAGTCCATCGAAATTTCTATTAAAATAATATATAAGTTGGGATAAAGCTCACGTACATGATAACTTGATAACGACTCATATAAAACACTAAAACCAAAATTATTTACCTTCAATATATAAGTAGCTATTGCACCAGCTACGAAGATTAACATTTATTGATAAATAACAAAATGGTGAAGATTTAAAAAAAAACTGAAAAATGAGGCTTTTTCACAGTTTTTAGTGCTAAAAAAATAGTAAAAATAAAAATGTGGATTTTGTTGTAGCTGATGCAACAGCTACTAGTATGTAGAATAAGTGGTTTTAATTTCATTAAGATCAGGTCAGTGGCTCCGGAAATATCATGTACGTCAACTAGAAAAACATACTTCTGAGAAAAACGCGTTTAAGGTAGTTGGGTGGGTCTTGCGGGCGAAATTTCAAGAAACCTTCCAAATTTATAATCCAAGTAATTAAATGCATAATGCATATGCTGTTAAAATTTGGAGACGATATACCACTTCTAACCAAAGATAATTGCAATTAATAATCACATTTTTACGCAGGTGGTATGGAAAAAGAAAGAGAAAACCGTGAAGTTTTTATTAATTTTGTATTGAAGAAATTTTAAGAATTTCACGTTAAACTAATATTACTTAGATTAATACATGGACAATTACCCTAAAAAATTCTGGAATTCCCTACCACATAGTTTTTGAGAAATCATTGGTAAACTAGTAAAGTAAACAAATAAAGTCATACGTGGAAGTAAGTGAGCAATAGCCCGTAAGAGAGGCGACACTAGCTAATGAAAAAGGCAGCAGTAGCATAAACTATAGATTGGGAAAGAACTACCTTAAAGTTTTTTTAATTTAAAAAAACAAAATCTTACCTATCCCTTAAATGTCTGGGCCTCCACTTATCGTGTAACTTATCCTGGAACTGTCATATCTCAAAAACTGTCAGCAAAATAAACTCATTTTTATATAGTTTAAAATTACGTAAAAATATTTATACTGTTGATATTAAAAAACTATTAGTCTCTGCAACTATTCTGGGTTCTACCTTTAATCGATTACTGCTCTATAGTTCTGATGAATTCAACTTATGATAATGATTGCAAGCTTCAGTGTGCTTTAAATTCAGCTGTACGCTTTATTTATGGCTTAAAACGTGCTGAACATATTACCCCTTTACGTATAGATGTGAACTTGGTTGGCTGTCTATTAAAAGTCGTCGCATTTACTTTGCAGCATATGTTATTTTTATAAGCTTTTAGTGATTGGTAAACCAAATTATTTACGAGAACTGTTCATTGATAATGATGATGTTAGGCGCTTAGAAAGATTGGCGGCTAAGAAAAATAATTTAAATTTTAAATTGCCTAATTATACAACAACACAATATGAAAACTCTTTTGTAATTACTGTTATACGATTATGGGAGGAGTTACCATCTGATATTGTTGATTCCTCAAGCTTAGATATTTTCAAAAATAAAATCTATGACTATTTATTTAAACTAGATATTTAATAGTTTTTTTTTACAAACTTTTCATGTAAACTTTTATTTAGTAAATTGGTTAAATCATGTATTATATTACTTGATGAATAAGTTAAATCGTGTATTATAATTCTAATACTTATTTATATATTCTGTGTCTGATTTTTTACTTAATTTGTCCAATATTTTTCATTTTTTTAGTTAATATTGTATTTTATGTATTGTTAACACATATATATGTATAAATTTGCCATTCAGCCAATTCAAAAATTTTATTTTCTTCCTCTCGAACATCTACATAAACATCGTAGAATAGTTACAGTGGTCCGATCACTTAGAAATTTTACCACAACACTTATGATTAGATGTATGTACTTTCGAAAAATGTAAAAAAAAAAATTTTTTTTTTAAGTTACAAACCGGAATGATCCTTTAAATAATAAACGTCGAATTTATTTAGTGTACAGTCTCGATCGAAAAATTGTCCAATTTCTTACGAAGAATCTTGTCTGAATTTTTTTCCTGCGTTTTGATAGTAAAAATGACTGTATTATGGTGAAATAATTTTTCAATTTGAAAAACTGTATGAATATTCCACAAGTTTTTAAAATATTCATATATTTCTTAAGCAGCTTGCTGTTCCCTATTATTTCAGTACAAATAATATTTAACTTTGGACAAAAGTTGTTGGAGGTTGGATCGTATAGAGAGAGAGAGACTCATTCTTTCATTGTCGGATCGTGACAGAATTTTTATTGTATTTTTTCATTAACAATTCCCTGATGCAGCCCGAGGATGGGGCACTAGCAGCCCTCGGTCGAAAGTTGATAGCGGAGTTTTAGCGAGACTTTTGTTAATGTTCGGAATTAACGGAGTAAGGAGACTTTAAGTCATAAGGCCTCTTGGGAATCCACGCGAGATTCAACGCCAACTTTCACGATTCTTTATTTCTTTATCAACTCTACCTACCCCTGAACTCCACACTCCTTCGTTTTTTACTTTGGTCGTTGTTCTGCTTAAATAAACTACAGCACAAAAAAAGAGTATCAAAAAATCTAAATTCAAGAAAATATAACTTTAATTTTAGGATTGAGATTTAAACGGTGAAGCTTAATTTAACTGTTAGTTAATTACAAACAACAAAAAGATACTTTATTCTGATGTAAATTATGATTATCAGTTAATAATTCATATCTGCATTTGGTAAATGCAGACGTGGCACGCGTTACGCATAATGTAACATGATTGTCTCATGTACGGTCAGACATACGATTATCGTAGTGGTTCGAGTATGTAAGGCCAAATGCAATGAACGTGTTTGTCGTATCGTTGCGTGTGTCATAGGGGATAGTATATAGGATCAACGCAAGGGATGAGACAGAGAAAATTAAGAGACAGAATATCGACTAGTGCTACTCTCATGTAACCAATCAACTGGCTGTCGAGTCAAATCAACCTCTCTCATTTCTATATAATAATAGTTACGGTCATACTACTCAAGTACTGTTATATACAATATATATCCTGCGATATTATAGCAAGTGATCATATATTAAGCATACAGAAAAAACAATTTACTTGAATCAAGTAGATAATTTTGAAAAAATTTATTTTTTAATTTGAGTATCTTTATCAATGTCAATAATTAAGAAATGATATTGTATTTTATCAACTAACGATGTTCTTAAAGATATAAGCTCATCCTGATGTTACACTCATCAAGACCTTCCATTTGAGTACCTACATGCATTTTTGATATTTTTATATATATGATATTTATGATATTTGTAAAATATATAAAATATATGAAAAATTTATATGGGTACTCAAATGAAAGGTCTCAATGAGTGTAACATCGGAATGAACTTATATCTTTAAAAATGTCAATAATTAAGAAATTACATTGTATTTTGTCAACTGATGATATTAGGTAGATTTCATAAAATCTATCTATTGCATTGACTATTGTGTCAAAATTCACATAGAATTTCGTCCCTATATTAATTATTTAATCCAGTAAGGTTTAAAAATGTCATTGGTTTGAAAGTTTATATATGTATATATTTGGATGTGCCAAAATGTAACTTCCTTGATGGACCTCTTAAAATTGGAATTTTGAGTTCCGCTTTTAACAGGAGGTGTGTTTGGGCAATTCCTGGCATAATTTTAGCGGAAAGGGTTT
>CAJNRD030001114.1:9369346-9383707 GCA_905319865.3 Cotesia congregata
AAGATAATCAAATTTCAAGTTGCCGTCGAAAAAAATTTTTTTTTTGCGGGCAAAATGGTGTACTCCCTGAAAGAGTGAAAAAAAATTTTTTCATCCGAAAATGAAATATCGTTAAAAAAATAACATTGTCTTGTCGATAAGTCTACGAAAGAACCAAAAGAGAGGAACAAATCACTCAAAAAAGAGACATTGTTAGTTGAAGCAATATATTTCTAACAAAAATTGAGGTAGTAAAAAAAATTTTAAAACTTTGTCGTAATTTTTGACGGGTTTCGCTTGAGTAAAAATAATATCAAGATAAAAAAAAAGAGTTCTCTTGAGAAAATTCTAGTATTTGGAACTCCCGATGAAAAAATTTTAAACTCATAGTTCTCACGCAATTCAAAGTAATAGCACGAAAAAAAAGATTCGTAATTTTTTTTGCACTCTTTTTCTTGGTTTAGGGATTCAGGAAAATTTTTTCAAGTTGAATAATCTTGTAGGCCTGAAGATTTTACTTTTTAAATTATATATCTCACAAGCGCACCAAATGATTTTGAAGCAATTGGCGGCCTCTGACTCAGTTTTCTGAGCATTCATAGTTAAATTATGTCATCAAAAATAATTCGAGAATAAATTCGACGTTATTTGAAAAAGACACTTTTTTAAAATAATTAGTGTACGATTTCTCTTCAACAACGATGTACGACAGACCTCTGTCTTTTAACTCTGTCAATTTTTCTAATAAATACTCACTTTAAATTAACCGCCCCGTGATACCTTAATAATAACATCTTTAATAAACATTTAGTATCCTATCCAATAAAATCCGATACTACATATATCACAAATTCATGTGGGTACTTAATTTAAATTAATTTTTTTTTTCAGGGCAACTTTAATTTTTATTTTAATATTCGAATTTCAGATTTTAAATTAATGCATGCAATAATATTGTGCAATTGACCGTAAAGAGACCTAATATTAAATAATAAAGTAAACTTAAATTTAGTACATAATATAAAGTTTTCAACATTCTGAATAATTTTATTATTTCTTAATTTTTTAGTAATTTGACCCGATAAATTTTGAGAAATAAATTTTAAGCTATTGTATTGGTCAATATCAAAATTTAATTAGAAAAATCAGTAAGCTCAAATAATATATTTATAAACATTGTTAAAAAATTAAAAAATAACTTCCAAAATTTATGCTAGATCAATTTTTTTTAATTCAACTTTACTAGACAGAAAAAAAAAATTAGTTTAAATCAAAAAAATAATTTGTAAGAATTTAATCTTCTTGATTTGAGTAAAAAAATTTTTAAACTAATAAATATTTCTTGTTCTAAGTTAATTTGACTTGATTCAAAAATTTTTCGCCTTACATGATACAAGAAAATTAAACTCTTCAAATTTATTTTCTTAATTAATAAATTTTTTTTTTAATTCAAGTAAATTTTTTTTCTTCAATGCATGGAACTTAAAAATTTTCTAAATAATCGGTAGTTTTTTTTTTAATCTAAAAAGCTGAAGAAGACACAAGAATTTCTGATTGCAATGGTAATATCGAATAACTTTCGGGGACGTGAAGAAATAAATAAGGGTCAAGGTAATGGAAGTGTGTTAAGAATAAGAATTATTTCATGTTTGGAATGAAAAATGTAGCAGGGTAAGAGAAAGCTAACTTATTAGTAATGAAAGATACCGTGTAGCAGTATTGACTGCAGCAGTCACATCCGGTATTATATGCTAGTGATAGAAACAGGTTCAAATAAGTGGTGCACTTCGTGACGGGCTTCGGTCGACGGGGGCGTGCGACTGAGGGAGTTTACGTCGACAGCATACGGTAAACCCCTGGAATTGTTGCTACCTCGTGCCTCCAGAGACTGTGCTGGGTATTGAAAATTACATCTTACCCTCCTATCCTTGTTACCGAAACTATCCTACTTGGTATAGTTGGTGATAAGTAACTCTCTACAACTGTATTTGTCCATGATACTACCCTTCACGTACTTAATACTTTCATGCTATTTACCGATACGTCACACAATTAGTTATTTACTTTTTTAATTATTTTTATTCCAAAGAGTATATCCAAATTTTTTTGATTTATTTGGAATGCATCCAAATTTTTTTTATTTACATGCATACATTTTATTTAAATAAATTTATCTGACACTTGATCTTGTCGATAATTGATAAAAAGTCAATATAAAAACACTTGTTATTTGATTTAAAGAAGAATTTAAATTTCGTTAGTGACAAATAAAAATTTCAATCAATCTTTATTTTCGAGCATAATATAATCTGTCAAAATATATCTTTGTCAACGGCGTAGGTGTCTCGGTTAACGTGTTGAAATGATAAAGCAGTAAAATACAAAAATAAAAATTTATTTCTAAAAAAATGGACATTATTGTGACAATAAATTAATTTGTTGAAAATTTTTAATTATTTTATTTATTATTTATTTATTTATTTATTTAAACAAACCCAACAGCTTAAGCCATTACCAGGGTTGATAGTTACAGTAATTAGTATATAAAAAATTTGTAATGTAAGGTAAAGTATACCCATTACTTGATCACTTCTAAAAATGGGACCAGTAGTTGAACAGACTTTTAGAATTGCTGTAATACAAAATCTGTATATATATTATGAGTCATATGCGCATTTTATAATTATTCAATGATACAGTAATTGATTTTGGTTAGTTTTTTCAATTATAAATCAAAACAATTATATTTTTGTTAACTTTAAAGTTGACATGTCAAGAATCGCCGATAGATGCTATTTTTTTCATGAAAAAGGTACTAAACCGTAAACCGAACAATCAATAAAAAAAAAACGGTATATCATCATTTTAAGTGAAAAAAATTGTACCACCCAATGAAATAGTCTTTTCTAAATAATACATATTTTTTGCAAAGACATAAACTATGATTTTTATATTAAATTTTAGCGTTCAACTATACCTCCCAATTTTCAAAGCGGTACCCAGAACTTGAACAAACTGGGACCGTATAATTTTAACAGCACTTTAACCTTTAATAGGTTTATAGACTAGTGATCAGTATTGTGATTTGTATTAATTACTGCAAATTAAATAAGTTTTATAAATAATAATTAGTATAGTTAAAAATTATTGAACGTTTTGCATTGAGTTTTTTTTATTTATAATTGAAAATTTACTTTGTCATTCATAAAAAATGTAATTAATAAATTAAATACAAATATTTCTCATTTTTAAATGAACATATTAAATATTCACAGTGTTATTTTTAATATTATTCAATAATATATTATAAATCTTTGAATATTTCAATTAAACGTTAAAAAATTTTGGTGTGCCTAATACTGCTCCCGGAGTGTTCAACTACTGCGGCTTGTCAGAATTGATTGTTCAACTACTACTCCTTTCATAGCCTATCTTAAAAACGTTGTCAAATTATAAATATTCAATTATTTTTGTTATTTTGCGCTTCAATCAATTCAAAATTGTTTATATTTTCATGAAAATCACTAATTTGAACTAATAATTACATATTTATGTATTAAAAATAGGGTCAAATACGTTTTACTTTGAAACCTGTTCAACTACTGGGTACTTTACCTTATAACAAGATGACTTATAAATAATACAGTAATTTAATAGATATAGATTGCTAAATGAGTAGACAATTGATGTGTTAGCAATTGCAACCCAAAAAAATAATAGTAATTGATAAAAATAAAAAATAAAAAAAACTAATAATAATAATAATTATTATTATTATTATAATTATAACAATTGCACATAATTAACGCCATTAAATTGATAATTTGCTAAGTGATGCCGTTACACAGCCACTAAGTCAGTTTGACAACACCAGGTCTAAATAATTGTTTTGATAATTAGTAACAAAATTGTATTGTTCAAATTTAAGCAAGTTATAAAAGTTATTAACTGAAGAAATAAAAATTTTTGGTAATTATTTACAAGTCAATCTATGCTAGCCCATGTTAAATTTTTTTTTTTTTGATCAAATTGATCAATTTTTTTTTTTAAATGTTCGTTTTTTATGTACTTTTTAAAAAAAAAAAATATATCAAAAAAAGATAGAATAGAAATTTTATCCAAAAACATGAAAGCCAAAATTTTTTCCAACTTTAAAAAGCAAAGAAACTATCGAAATCTTTATTTTTTCATTTCATGACTTTTTTATCATAAATGCGCTGTAAAAATAAGCAGAATCTAAAAAGAAATAGAAAATGTTAATTTTTCACCTAGTTACGGCCCAAAATGAGGTTGACCCCACTTGTAAATAATTACCAAATTTTTTTCACAGTAACTTTCTTGTTTAAAAATTTTTTTTTATTTGGAAAAAAAAACTTTGGATGAAAATTCGCAAGTTGTTTATCTAAAATTTTTTTTTTCCAAACAAAAAAATTACCGTGAGTATTTCTCAATCTCAAGTGTGATATTATTTTTTTTTTTTTAAATTTATCATTTCGAAAAAGAAAACGACAACTGTATAGGTTTTGTACTAAGTCGATTACTTATCTGAGTGTATCGCGATCACGTTGATATTGATTTTCAAATTGGGTAATAAATAAAATTTGTATGAAGGGTGACTACAGAATAGCGCAAGCGAGATCAAGCGAGGGGTCTCGACACTAACTTAATCAGGATAACTTCCCTCGACTTAATAAACCTGTCTCAATTTTTGCCTCATTAACGTCTTTCGTAGCCTCGACAAATTTTTCAGTCAATTTCCGTAATTTTAATATAATTTTAAATACAATTTGAAATTACCAACTTGTGAAATTTTAACTTGATTTCATTTCATTACTATGTACATGTATACTGTGAATATGTAAGTTTAACGAGCTCAAATATGTATTTAAGACTATTTTTTTACTTTAAGAACATGTAAGACAGGATGAATATTTAAATATTGAACAAGATACTGGGACACTTTTTGATAAAATAATTATAATTATTTCTTCCAAGTTTAATAATTTTTTATTCAATAATTATTAAAGAAAAAATCATTAAACTTAGCAGAAGTATGTAAAAAAAACCGTGTAAAAACGTTACGCAATTCTTCCAGTGATTCCGTAAAGAAATTCTGAAGAATTCAAGATGGAGTCATGAAAAATATTCATCGTATCAAGTATTTATGAAAATTTGAATCCGAACAAAAACAGTTTCACTGTAAAAAAAATCGCGCCAAGTCCACGTTCATAAGACTATTAAGAAAAAAAAATTTTGTTTTCTTTACAAAAAGATATAAAATAAAAAAATTAAAAAATCCAAGTTACCGATATGATTGTATATGATTTTCCGAAATTAGAAAAAATTATGTTGTAAATTTAAAAATTAAAAAAAAAAATTTGACTTTTAATGTTTATGAAAATTTAAATTAAGAAAAAATTACTTCCACCAAGAATAGAATTTTGGTCTTCCTTCAGGCACCCGAAAATTTTCTTGGGCCAAGAATTTTTTTCTCCAGTCAAAAAATTTTTTTTTCTATGTACATGTTCTTAAAATTTTGTCGTTCGTAACGAAAATTTTTTTTTATCTTATTGGTGGAATGTATTTTTTAAGGACAAATTTTTTTTTTTATTTTCCAAAAATATTCTATGGATAGTTTTATTTATGATTGTCATTTAAATTAACGTCAACAAGGTGGTCACCTACCTCAAACAAAAGCTACAAGTTTATTAATTTTCCTAGATAAAAATATTTTTATTTAAAAAAAAAAAATAAAAAATAGAATGCCAGAAAAAGTAAAAGTCTCTTAAGGCTTCAGCGTCACAAGTAAAAAAAAAACGTCCTGTCACTTCCCATATTAAGTGCAGGCTGCTACCATTCAGGACACCCATGGGGTTTGAGTGTAGGGTTGTAGGGACGTATTTAAATAAAACATTGGATCGCATTGCAATTTACTCTTACCCCCTCTTTTTCCATCTACTCCGCGGCATCCATATCCTCAGGCACCCCAGGTACCTGTGTTGCTGTAGATAAACAAATTAAGCTGCAGATAGAAATTGTATGTGTAGGCACAATGCGACAGACTGGACGTGGCCAATATTCTCCATGCATGCAGAATAGAAGAAAAAAGACCGCTGCAGAGGATGATCACTAGCCATCGATCAATGATCTATCAGCACTCGGATGAAGTTTATTTTTTATCGGAATTTGATGTTTACATATATGTAAAAAAATTTCTGCTTGCATCAGCCTTCGTATATCTTTGAAAATATGATTATATGACAAGATACAGTGTCATTTTTTTTTAAATGTAAATAATTAAGACATTACACAATATCTCGTAAATTAATGATATTTTTAAAGATATAAGCTCATCCTGATGTTACACTCATCGAGACCTTTCATTTGAGTACCCACATGAATTTTTTATATATTTTATATATTTCACAAATATCAGAAATATCATATATATAAAATATATAAAAAAATACATGTGGGTACTCAAATAAAAGGTCTCGATGAGTGTAACATCAGGATGTGCTTACGTTTTTAAAAATGTCAATAATTAAGAAATTACACTGAACCTCGTCACCTAAAGATATTTTTCAAAATATAAGCTCATCCTGATGTTACACTCATCGAGACCTTTCATTTGAGTACCCATATGAATTTTTTATATATTTTATATATTTCACAAATATCAGAAATATCATTTATATAAAATATATAAAAAATGCATGTGTGTACTCAAATGAAAGGTCTCGATGAGTGTGACATCATGAGCTTATATTTTTAAAAATATCAATAATCAAGAAATGACACTATATTTCGTCACCTAATGATATTTTTAAAGATATAAGCTCATTTTGATGTTGCACTCATCGAGACCTTTCATTTGAGTACCCACATGAATTTTTTATATATTTTATATATTTCACAAATACCAGAAATATCATAATTTAAAATATAGAAAAAATTCATGCGGGTACTCAAATAAAAGGTCTCGATGAGTGTAACATCAGAATGTGCTTACGTTTTTAAAAATGTCAATAATTAAGAAATAACACTAAATCTTGTCACCTATTGATATTTTTCAAAATTTAAGCTCATCCTGATGTTACACTCATCGAGACCTTTTATTTGAGTACCCACATGAATTTTTTATATATTTTATATACTTCACAAATATCAGAAATATCATTTATATAAAATATATAAAAAATGCATGTGTGTACTCAGATGAAAGGTCTCGATGAGTGTAACATCAGGATGAGCTTATATTTCAAGAAATGTCAATAATTAAGAAATGACATTGTATTTTGTCAACTGATGATATTTTTAAGAATGTATAAGTACATCTTGATACTGGCTAAGAATTCCACAACATCTTAAATAAATCCATAAAATTAAAATACTTCTCCATAAAAAAAATGAATATTTAAATTCAAAGAAATGCAAACATGTGCATTGTTCAGAAAGAGAATGAAAGTTCATGTGAGCAAGAACATTAATATCAAACCATCGAAAATCTCTATGATCATGTATTCTCTTTTACGTTACTGCATGATAGCACTGGAGACCAAATCTCAAGAGAATCAAAAGTCAATAAAAGTCAAATTTCGTATTTTAGATCACAAGTATGTACTTGTTATACACTTACAGAAAAATAGTAAGGCCGTTTTAAACAATCACGTTATCTTAATCATTTAAGGTGGCTAATATCAATCGAAAATTCTCAATTTCTTATCTTTGATATTTTTAAAGGTGAGTTTAACCTACCGGAATTTATTACGGTCCAAGAATTTCGGACGTCAGATCAGTGAAGACGAAGGCAAATACCAGAGTACAGTTAACAGTATTTACCTTCGTTGGGATAGTGAAGTCAGAGATACACATATGTACATGCACGTTCCGTCGAAAGCAGAGGAAGCTCCTTCGCGATAACATTTTCTCTTGTCTTTCCCTACATTCGTTTTAAAAAAGGGAGTCTAGCACTATAGACTTAGTTACGATCTCGGTTTCTCAAGTTAAATAGTATAATAGCCAATTTAAAGTGTCCTCGAATCTTTTTTTAGTTTAAGGTAGACTATCAAGATTAAGAGATTATAGAAAACATGTGCATTAAAAAATTATTGCTTTGAAATCACTTTTAGATGTTTATGCTTGAGTACTGAAAAAAAAAAAAAAACGATTAAAGAAAATTATTTTTTTAAATTCACTCTTATTTTTTGATACTCAGTTTTCTTAAAAAGCCAAAATTTGAAGATACAAAAAAATGTTTTTTATTTAAAAATGTTACTTATTTAATTTAACAAAGCTCTCTTCAATTTTCTAATAAGCTAATTTATATATTATACCCAACAATTTCTTTTTAAAAAAAAAAAATTTGTCAGAAAAGCAGCACTAGTGTGTGAAGAAGTAAATAATAATACAAAATATTTTGTGAAAAAAATTTTTATTTCTTCTCAAAATTTGAATTTTTTTATATTGACGATTTTTTGAATTTTTTTAAATCTTGACTGATGTTTAAAAAAATTTTTTATCAAGTCGGTCTTTAGAAAGTACCTCTAAAACATGACAAACTAATATATTTTTTTATACAAGAAACTTTAATAAAAATTATATCAATTTTTTCGTCTGAGTACGGGAATAATCATTTTTAAACAATAATTAGACAACCTATGTCTAAGCTTATAAAAAGAAAAAAAAAATTGAATCAAGTCGAAAAATTTTTGAATCAAGCAAAATTTACTTAAACTAAGTAAATTTATTAGTTTAAAAATTTTTCTATTCAAAACAAAAAGATCAAGTTCTTAAAAATTATTTATTTCACAGTAAAAAATTTTGTGTTAAATATTTAACACTTTTATATGTAAATTTAACATTTATTCCCACAAAAAAGAAAAATGCAAAAATTACACTATAAATAGTGATAAGCGTCGCTTCGTATAAAAAACTAGAATAATTGCAGTTTGAAATAACATTTTTATAAATTCAAACTTTGAATGTTAATTTTAAGAGCTTTCAATGTAATATTTACATTTTACAATGTAATTCTTATAAAATCTATAATAATTACAATCTAAAACTGTAATTTTTCCAGTTTTTTATATGAAGCGCGAATTCCATTTTTCTTTTTTTTTTGACAATTTTTTGAAAATTTTTTGACATATTGACGCAAAATTTTTTACTGTATAGATTCAAGTTAATTTTTCTTTCTGTATACACACACATAAAAAAAATTAAATTGGATCAAGAGAAAAATTTTTGAACCAAGAGAATAATTTTGAAAAATTTCATTATCTTGAATTAAGGGGGTATTCTAGTCTAGAAGCATGAATTTCAGGTAATTTTTTGAAGTGCCATAAAAAAAAGGCAATCAATATTTTTACTATCCATTTTTTTATAAGTTATTTATTAACATTACAAAAATACAGAAAAAAATAAAAAAAGTTGAAAATTCAAAAAATTAGCAGCTGATTGGTGTTCAGGAGTATGTCTGGGTATTCCAGGGCTACAATCTTGATCACCGATGCTGGGATGCCATCAGGTCCAGGTGCCTTTCCTGTTTTGAGTGACTTGGCCGCATCTTGTAGTTCCTTAGTTGTGAAGGGTGTTACTTCGCTGTTTTTAGCGTAGTTTTTCTTCACCCGCGGCAGCAGTTTGGGGAAAAGCTCCGCTACAATGCTTTTCATTAAGGCAGGAGAATTCGGCGCCTCTGGTGAAGCCTTTCCAAGTCGTTTGGCAACAATTTGGTAGGCTTTACCCCAGATGTCATTGTCAAGATCGTCGCAGATCTTATTTCACAACTTCGCTTTACTTGCTTTGATGGCTCGGCTTAGCGTCTTATTGGCCTGCTTATACTTTTTCGAATATAAGTTTTGGTTCGGAGAGCGTTTCGCAGCTCTCGTGGCACGGCGACGTAGCTCATGACATCTTCTGCGAAGTTCTGCTGTCTGTTGACCACCAGTACGCCGGCCTGTGGAAACTCCGGTTTTTCAGCCGCGGCATAGAGGCGTCACATGCAGCAGCAATTTCCATCATTGCATTTAGCACTGCCTCTTCCGTCTTCCTGCAGGTATCCGGAGTCGAATTATTCTGAATGAACTCGGGAACTTCTGGCATGAACTAGGGAAAAGTTGAAAAAAAATTTTTTCACAAAATGGCGACTGCTTGAAAAAAAAATTTTTTTTATACTTTTTTTTTTTTTGACTTTTTCGAATTTTTTAAAAATTATAGTAAAAATTGAAATTTGGGGATGATCCTAGTTCATGCCATAGCGACATTACTCTAGATTGATAATCTTTTTTATTTTTTTATTTCCGATTGCTAGGATGGTTGGAATCGTGGGCATGGTCACGTGCCAAATTTTTGTGACCCCCCCCCCCTTCATCAGCTGCTAATTTTTTGAATTTTCAAGTTTTTTAACTTTTTTATTTTTTTCTGTATTCTTGTAATGTTAATAAATAACTTATAAAAAAATGGATATTAAAAATATTGATTGCCTTTTTTTTACGGAACTTCAAAAAATTACCTGAAATTCATGCTTCTAGACGAATACCCCCTTAAGAAAAATTAATTAGTTTAAAAATTTTTCTATTCAAATCAAAAAAATCAAGTTTTTAAAAATTATTTACTTGATTCAAATTAATTTTTTTTTTCAGTATATACACTTGTCGACAATTTAAATCAATAACTGTATGCTTCCAATGTTAAGTATACATTAATGTGATAGATTAGAACACTTTACTCCTTGGTAATGCTAATGGAAGAAACCCATTATATAGTGGTTAATTAAAGTTGTTTGTCAGAGGAAAATACCCTTCACAGCATACTCTATGGAATTTTATAGACAATTTATCTTATAAGTAATTAAACCGTGCCTCACTGTATGCTTATTAAGCTGTCTATCCGAATATAACTTTCAAAATAATTAATCGTGTCAAAGAAAATAATTGTTTTAGAATCGGAAATAGGTCAAATTAAAAAAGAAGGAGGCATATTTTGAGCTTTTAGGTCTGAGTTGAAATTATCTTATTTATTTTGAACTTTTCTTCCCAATATCTCTCATTTTGATAACCCGAGTGTTTGTTTTGAATACTTTCAAATTCTTTGTAATAAATGATGACATTATAGAGAATATACATAGAGAAGACAAGGAAAAAAGAGGGGAAAACTAAAGGGCAGAAGTATGGGAGGCTTACATGAATGTTAAAATAAGTTCGAAATTGTCGCGGACAAGTTCAGTCCCGGGAGACGACCCGTCGAGTAATTCCGCAAAACTAGCAGTTTCGACCCTGTTGGTTTGCTTACAGAGTTCTTGTCGTCGCGAAATCTTCTACGATACCAAGTTGCTCTTGACGATCTATTTTAAAATTTTTTTGTTTTATAATTTTTATAGGAATAGGAAAGCTATTACTTTTATCAATAAAGTTATCATAAAAGTAACTTTTATAATTTTTATTAAAAATATTCTTTATAGTTTTATATCCGTCCGAATATTTGACACTCAAGCTTAAGGTGGTTGTGGTTAAGGCATACCGTCAGAAAATTTTAAATTTTTGTATACTTATTACGGACACGATGATACAATTACTCTTAAAATTTGAAGTCGATTGACCACCTATAACCCGAGATGAATTTAATTAAAAATTGGATATTTAACATTGATTGCATACGCTCTCTGCAGTTCTGTACCAGTTCTTAGCTATAAAAAAAAAAATGTCAGAAAGTTTAAAAAAACTGACAGTCTTTTTATGTATTTGTTGTGAGTTTAAAAAAAAATTAGAAAAACAGTTGACCCTACAGGCCATCCCTGCAACTTTCCGCTAGTTCCATATCTAAGCGCCGAAAGACTTTAAAAAAACATAAGCGATATCGTAATCGACGATCTTGGTTGCCGTGAAAATAATTTGTTGATGATGTAAATTCAACTCAAGGATTTAAAAACGCACATAGGTAAACCAGTTTTTTTTTTTTTCAATAGAATAATAAATGTAAGTTCCATGTTTTTATGTGTGATGAGTGACGATAATATTACAATCAATTTATTCACCTTGAACTAAAATTAAATAGATGACTATATTACTTGTTTTGTAATGATGCAAAATATATTGAGTTTAACAAAATTCTGTAAAAAATCTTACTTTTAAATTTTCTTTATTAATTAATTATCTAACCATAAAACGGAAAAAAATTACGAAAACCGTGAACCCTAAAAGCCATCCCTGCAATTTCCTGCTAATTCTATACTTAAGCACTCAAAATTGCACTTATTACGTTTTTGAGCTCTTCAAGCTCAAAAATATAATTTTCATGTCATTTTAACCTCTCTGAGATCATAAGTCTGATAGAAGTTTCCTAGAATACGATTTTTTGAATTTTCAAACTGTAATAACTTTTGAATGTATGAACCGATTTCCGTATAATCTCTAATTTTTTGACAATATTGTACCATAACAACTACCTTAATGTAAGCGTATTATGGTTGATCGAACACAATATATTAATCATCTTTTGCACGCCTCATAGCGCGAAGCGCGTGAGGTTGTGCTTTATACTCGACTCGTTAAGATCAAGCAATTTTGTGATCTTTAAATGCCTCTATCACAACCATATTACACTTATACAATGATATAAGTAGATGTACACCGAAAAAACACTTCAATTAAACCATCTGTTACTTTCTAAAATCATTTCATGTTGCTATTTTAAAAAAAAAAACGTTTTGAAAAAAATTTTACGTGGACGTCCGGATGTCACCCCATTTTGGATGTACCAACGATTACTCCCGAACAAATTGATATTTCAAGACCGGATCTTTTTTATTAGTTTAAGAATTCGATGAATTGGGTCCGTATTGCATATCAGTGGTCTAGCTTACGTACTTTTTTTTTTAAATTGAATTTTTATTAAAATTTACTACGATACAACCGTACAAAGCTATAAACGAACTTTCCTTATTTGTCACGTGAAAACTATGGCGCCACTTGATCAAGCTAGATTTTTTTTAGACTGCGTGCGCGCATGACAAGAAGAAAGGGCGCCGATATTTAAAAAAAAAATAAAAAATACTCTGTAAGAAATTACTTAATTATAATTTTTTTTTTTTTTAATTAATTACACAATTAATTTTTTTCTTAAAAAATAAATGAGCGCTATGAGGCGTGCACTTTTGGATTTTCCAAACTTTATTTTCAATACTCACTAAAAAAATATTTTAAAAAATTGAAATTTTTTTATGCTAACAAAAAATCTTTTTCCAAAATTTCATGGCCAAAAAAATTTTTTGACGATACTTGAATTTTTTTTTATATTGGTAAAATACATAATTACTTTCCTAGATAATAATTAAAATTATTCTGAGCTGGTTATATTTATGCTTTTCGATTTTTGGCCATAACATCCATGTCAAGAATAATAAATTTATTATTAAAAATGTAATTATTACCAGAATTTCCTTTAAAACAACTTCTGTCGATAAATAATTCCAATAATAATGGAATTTCTGAAATATTCTATATGTGTGTGATATATTTTGCTACTTCGAGATTCGTAAATCTCATTAAAGTCACTGATGCATGCTTCTACTTTCCAGTATTCGCACTCGAGATCGACTGGCTTGACTGTATTAAGATGACCACATCTCCGTGATATTACTCAGATGTTATTCAAACTACTGCTTTAATGCTGTCCATATCAATTATAACGTTAGTTATTTTAATCTAAGAAAAAAATTATTTTTTGTAGCGACACAAATTTCTGTTTTTGGCTATAATTAAACATTATTTTGAAAATATTTTTATTAATAAAATTTCACTTTTATATCTTCATTGATAAAAAAAAAAGTACTTAATTCAAGAAAATTATTTTTTGTTTAAAGAAATTCTTTTGAGGAAAAATTGTTGAAAATCCAAAAATACACGACTCATAATACTCATTTAATTATGAAGTAATGATGAAATAAAAAATGTGAAAAAAGAAAAAAAATCATAAAACAGCTGTCATAGAAGGATAATGCTTAGGCACCTGGTTTTAAACTAAGTTTATACACTAAGATTCATTTTTTGTACGTAGAATTTTGATATATTGTGACTTATGTTAAATTGCACTGTACTTTCTTAACTCTTGACGTTTTTAAAGATATAAGCTCATCCCGATGTTACTCTCATCAAGAGCTTTCATTTGACTACCCACATGCATTTTGATATATTTATCATATATACATATATAAAATATATATAAATATATGAAAATTGATGTGGGTACTCAAATGAAAGATCTCGATGAGTTTAATATCGGGGTGAGCTTATATCTTCAAAAATGTCAATAGTTCACAAGATACAAGGTCATTTCTTAATTAATGATATTTTTAAAGATATAAGCTCATCCCGATGTTACACT
>CAJNRD030001114.1:9392810-9435388 GCA_905319865.3 Cotesia congregata
TATTTTTTACCAGGTTTTTTTTTAGCAATTTTTTCTAGTCTCAAATACTTTGATTCTTATAAAATCACATGACAGTATGTTAACATTAATACGTTGATATGTATGTTGAGGGAGTTAAGTTACTTTACATTATGGCATATGTCGTTAGTTGACGCAAGTTAATTTTTGTGTCCCCATCATTGACATTCGCTATTTTAAAATTAATTTAACTCGATAAAGTACATATAAGTAAATGATTATATGGTTATTTAGACTATAAATAATCTAAAATAATTTTAAACAATGTAATTACATAAAAAAAAAACATTGAGAAATCTGGATTTGAAAATAAGGTCTTTCTTAACAATATTGTTAAGAAATTACAAACTTATAAGCAGTTTTGGCCTACTTGAAAAAATGAAATTTTTTTTTCGGTAAATAGTTTATACCTTGGAATTAAATTTTACTATTTTTTAATTTTAAAAATATGTGAAATTGTCATGAAATATCAACAATTGTGATTAACAGATTTTAATAATGGAATAATAAAATTAAATAGGATGTCAATAGTGGGGGCCCTGTCAATAATAGGGGCTTTTACCTTAATTAAAATTAATCTTAAAATTAAGATTAAAGCTGAAATTAATATCAATATTAATATTAAAATTAAAATTAATAAATATGGGTGATTTTCTGTAAGGACGTCTTAAATCTGTACAAAATTGTCCGACCAAATTATTTTTGATTTTATTAGAAAAAAAAATTAACAGCCAAATTAATTTTTGTTTTTCGATATTTGTGTGTCTTTTGCCATATAACATGTAATGACAGCAATTTTTTTTTTTATCAAATTGAGAAAAATCAAGCAAACCATTTCAATGCATTCAACTTTTCAAGTTCTCAATGAATGTTTACATTAATTAGAATAATATTAAGACTTAAGGATCCAATTTTATAAATAAATTATAAATAAAAATAGTTGCCAGGGGACTGAGTTTTGAAAGGGCCCAGACACATATTTCCAGGACAAACGGTGCTTTGACACTAAATAAAATGGCGATAAAGCGCTAACAGCCCTATGGTTATTATTAACTTAAGGCTAGTTAGATCCTTATAAACCTTACAAAAGGTAAAATAACACGCTGGATTTTTTTTTTTACTTTGAACTTCTGGCAGGGAACTGTTCTTAAAATGCCTGGGACAAACTTTGGTTTAATGAATTTAATGAAACAAATTAACTTTCGGTACTTTTTATTGAAGAAGATTGTTAGTTCACTAATTAAGTTTATAAACATTATGGACCAAATAATATGTTATGGACGAATAACTTAAAATTTAATCTTAAAGTTTAAATTTTGGGTATGGGACAGCCCAGGGGACTGTTATTTCGGTGGTTTACGAATTTATAGCAAAAAAACCAGAATTTATTTCATTTTAGTTTTCAATGCTCCAAATAGAAATGTTTTTTTACTTTCGTAACAAATTTTTTTTAGTGACAAAATAACAATTTTTCCAATAAAAAAATGCCTGGGACAGCGAAAAACATCCTTACAGAGAATCACTCATATATCAACTTTTATCTTATTATTAAATAAATATAAACAATTACCTGCATAAAAGTCTTTCAATATGTTTACAATTAAATAAATGACGAAACAGCATTTGATAGCATGCTATAGCTTTTCTATTAATCACCAAAGACACTGGCCATTTTACCTCATAATTGAAAGCGAATGCTTCAATACCATCTAATTTTTTTCCTGCCTGGAATGCAAACTCTAAAAAAAAAAAAAAAAAAAATTGAATGAATTTTTTAAAACAGAAAAAAAAATTAATTTTTTTCCTCATTACCTTTCTCATCACTTGTTTGAATTGATAAAATCCGAAACATTTGAAACTGTAAATCATAAGGTAACAGTTCCGGCTTAAGATCATCTTTATAAGGATCTAGATCAGCAGTCGATGTTCTCAATGCAACCTCTAGCAACGAAGCCAAACGATGAATGACAATATCATACATATTTTTACTCAATTCATTTTCACATAAATTCAAAAACTGTACAACAAAATCTCCTTGCGACAATAAGAAATAATTTTTAACGCTTTTTAATCGGCCCATCAAATCATTTTCGTGAATCAATACTTCCAATAAAGTACGTGCCGCTTCGTTGTAGGCTTGGTCGATAGTAAATATCAATTTTTGATCTCTGTAATGGTAAATAAGTGGTTCTTGTTTTATCCACTTGATCATTTTTCCACATTGACGGATAACATTGAAATACTTTCCAGTTCGTAAAATTGTATGAGCATGTTGGTTTAGAAAATTAGGGATTCTTTCTGATTTCATGGTGTATCGTTTTTCCCAATAATCAGCTGAATAATCCATAGGTAACTCTTCACGTTGTATTAATTCATTGTCTTCGACAAAAAACTGAAAAGGAAAAATTAAATTTAAGTAATTTATTGTCAAAATTTGACTATATTTCTAAAGTGCTAATAAGATTGAAAAAAAAAATTTTATTTAAGGTAGTTGTCATGGTACAACAAAAGTACGCAAAAGTATATGAGCTTGTAGCTAAGTAATCCATAATTTTTACGCAAGACGACCCGTAGAAACGCAACCCATGCAATTGTTTTTGTTCGACTCCGTAGATATATACTTTTTCAGAAATTGTTGAACTTTAATCCGCTATTTATAAATAATTAGACAGTCGAAAATTTTTTTTTAAACTCACAACAAATACATTAAAAGACTATCAGTTTTTTGAAAGTTTCTGATAGTTAGTTTTTTTTTTTATAACTATGAAACTGGTACTGAACTGCAGAGAGCGTATGCAATCAATGTTAAATATCTAATTTTTAATTGAATTCATCTCGGGTTATAGGTGGTCAATCGACTTCAAATTTTTAGGGTAATAGTATCATCATGTTCTTAATGAGTATTCAAAAATTTAGAATTTTCTGACGCTATGCCTTAACCACAACAACTACCTTAAATCTTTAATATTATCATTAGGTAACAAGATATAGTGTAATTGTTCAATTATTAATATTTTTAAAGATATAAGCTCATCCTGATGTTACCCTTTTCGAGACCTTTCATATTCGGTCACATTTGTCCATTAAATTATTTATAATTAATCCTGTAAAAGCACTATTATTTTTAAAATTTATTTAAAAAGTACCCAAACTATTAATGTGATTATAAATGTAAAAAAATCATTAACCCAAAGTTTTCTTATTCATAATCGGTAAATCTCGGCAGTAATATAGTAGCAGGTTGCTAGTTACTATTTAAAAAAATTTACCTCTTGATATGGATCACATATGACGCCTTTGTAAACCCATTTTTCCAACATTCGCATGTAAGGTATACTTGCTGATTCAATTAAAAATACGCAAAGCTCTTTACATTTAGCTTCTCCACTCATATTACTAATTTGCTCATAAAGCAAGCTTAGTACTTTTCCACCTTTAGCTCGTGCCTGTTAAAAAAAATATAAATATAAAAATTAAGACCAGACATTTAATAATTTTTTATATTTTTATAATAATTAAATTATTATAGAAAAATTTTAATAAAAAAATTCACATGTAAAAACTTGATTAGATTAATTAAATCAATAAAAAATATTTTTTAAAAATTGCACTTAAAATTTTTTACATTCCAATTTTTTTCTTATTAATTTTTTTCAAGAAAAAAATTCTAAAAATTTTCAGATGTCGGCTAATTTAATTTTCATAAAAATTATATGTACAAATTTTTTTTCATAATGAAGAGTTGTAAAAATTGCAAGAATTTTTAGATGTCTGTTAATTTTAGTACCATAAAATAAAAAAAATAAAATACCTTAGAAATAATTGTTGTTATTTGTGCCAGTATAGACATAGTAGCCATAATCGGTTGAATATAAAACCACAAATTTTGTAAATTTAATTTACTCCTCAAATGTTCCATTTCCAACTGAACGACAAACAACAAGTAGTCCTTGAGTAAATAATTAATCGCACTTCTGAGAGCATGATTAACTTGACCATCGTTGGGCAAAATTTTATCTTCTACAAATCTTATAGCAGTAGAATAATAAGAAGCAAGAGGTAAAATTTGCAATACTAATTGTTTGTACGGAATACTGACATCAGTTGAAATAATAAATGTGCGCTTGTCATTAGAATCGTTCAACGATTCTGATACAATATAATTACCGTCAATTCCCTTGAGACAGCTCAATAAATCCCAGATTAAAATAGATTCTTGAGAGACAACAGGTACTACCTTTTGATATGGAGTTAATTTAGTATCCGAGTAATAATCCCATGTTATTTTAGGTCGTTCGAAACACCAGTGATTATATTTAACCACCGACCCTTCAGCACCTCGATTTAATCCGTGTAGTTTTTTTGATGATTGTTTGTCACGCTCACTCGCTGCTCTTAATATATTTTTGTGAAGTGTTGATAAATCGTCATTGGTGATTGTGGATGAAGTTGGAGCTTTTAAGTTACTTTTTACCTTTTTCTTCTCTAGATAATCCTTCACTGACCTGTCTGTTGATATCTGGTGCAATACTTGAATGAACGGTCCTAGCCCGTCAATTTTTTTAGCTTTTAATTCATTGTATTTTTTTTTAAACAACTCGCTGTCAGTTGAGTTTTTTTCTAAATGACATACCGAATTTTTAGACGGTATGTTTTCTGTGATGACATTTGTTTGGATTTTTTCAATAAATTTCTCTGGAAGATGCGAAGAGTCTAATGTTGTAATTAAATCACTTATCACAGTATGTAGTTTGAATTCACTCATTTTATATTTAAATTATTAACTTTTAATTAAAATTTATGTAAATTAAGTTTTATCATTTTTTTTTTTTGTATCATTAAATTAAATGGTACTTCTTTTCAAACTTTTTTGAGGTTATGAAGCCTACCACTCACAATAATGTTGTTATATTATTTTGCGCATATGCGTTCGCCTTGAAGCACCTTTTTCACTCTTTTGCTTTTGACAAGCAAACTATTGTGATATTTTTATTCGCATCCAGGTGACACTACTGGGCTTTAAGCGTTAATTTTAAATATTAAAAATTTCTTTAGTATAATTAAAAAAATTATTTATTTTATTAAAAAAGTAATTTCAATAATGAGGTAGAATAAAATTTTTTCTTTTTTCAATTCATTTTTTGATAATAATAAATGAAAATTTAAAAAAATTGTATGAAAATTAAGTTAGCCGACATTTAAAAATTTTTATGTTTTTTTATTGAAAAAATCATTACAAAAAAATAAAAAAAAAAATTGCACGTCTAAAAAACTTCAAAAACTGTAAGTGCAATTTTTAAAAAAAATTTTTTTGTTCTAATTTGATTATTAAAAAAAAAATCAAAAAATTTAGAACGTCGGCTAACTTTAATGATATAAAAATTGTTCTCAGAATTTTTCAAAGTTTCTACTTATATGTGGAATTTTATTGCAATAATTTTTTAAATAAGAAAAATTATTAAAATTAATTAAAAAAAAAAAAATTTTTTTTAATTTACACTTGAGTGATTAATTATAGATGGATGGTAGTTAATAATAAGAGTTAATTTAATTAATATAAACATTTGCTTTATTGTACAATCGTTTGGAGAGAGAAGCGTAAAAGTAATAACAATAATAATAATAATAATAATAATAATAATAATACAACAAGTAGTTGTGCAATAATTGTTCAGTATACATTTTTCGGTCTGCAAGGAATAAACCATCTGTTAGTCTTGTCAAATTTATTCCTAAATACATACTTGGCATTAATACCGTGATCTCCAACTCTTGTCCCAATAAATTAATAAATTTCTTGATCTTCTTCTTGTTAGCACTTACTGTCAGGCCGTCATCAACATGTAGTGTTACAATTAATTAAACATTCTTTGATACCTAGGTGATGTGAATACGCATGGATCATATGGGTCTGTTGGTTCCAGTTCGAATTTCTTGAAGATTTTAATGATCTGCCTGTTCCAAAACTTGGGCCTCTATTTCAGACCATATAGTCCTTTCTTCAACCTACAGACTCTCCCACTGCCGTCATTAAATCCTCCAACTTGCTCCATGTACATCAAACAGTTCCACATACATGTTGTTTGACGCTGCTAGTGCTAAAAAAAAATCTTCCATATCTCGTACTTTGGTGAAACACTCTCTCTCCCGATGTCCCGCCTTTTTACAGTAATTGCATTTTCCTCTCCAATTACGCTGTTGAAATTGGCGATGTCCTCTTGTTGCAGTTAGAGATTCACCAATCTCTGAAATTGGTTCACGGTTAACAAACAGTGCCTCCTTCAATCTGATTGAAGTAACCAAATTTGTCAGGGTTTTCTCAGCATCTGCCATTGATACCCAGGATGTTCTAAAGTGTCTATAATTATTAGGTAATGTCAATAAAATTTTCGTAATTATTTGATCATCAGAAACGGTTACACCCATCAGGTTTAATCTGTTTGCAAGATTCTGGACTTTTGCGACATACTCTAATATGCTTTCGGTCTTATCCTTGGCCATCAGGTACCACTGTTGATTTAACATATATTTAGCTATATCTGTATTCCTCTCATACACCTCTTGTAGCTTTGTCCACATGCTTCTCGCCGTTGTGCAGTTGATCACGTGCATCACTGCTTCTCGACTCAGGCTAGATGTAATCACACACTGAGCTGTTGCTTCCCGCCCCTTGAAGGTCTTGAGCTCTTCCTGATACGCATTCATCTGTGCCTCTGTTGGAGCATTATCACCGTCGCCAATCGGCATTTCCGGCTCTTTCTCAACCTGCTCAATATCAATCGATACCTTTCGCCTGTAACGCGATTTTTGTGTGAAATTTCCAGATCATCCAATCTTCCGGTCCCTCGAGTTTTGTTAGGTTCATCGTTTCTTGAATCGCTTCCATTATCTAGGTTACTTGCACTTTTCTGTAAAAAGTGTACAATTTGTAAATAATTCCTTAGCTTATAGTGATTAGTTATTTAGTTAGTTTGTAACTCCTTAAATTTTAGAGTAAAGATATGGTTTTTTTTATGACACTGAAGTTAGCAGACGTCTAAAAGTTTTTGATTTTTTTTTAAATTAAATTACAACTAAAAAAATATTTCTAAAAAATTGCACTTGTAGTTTTTCAAGTTTTTTACATGTGAAATTTTTTTTTTTTTAATTATTTAATCGAAATTTCTTCAATAAAAAATTTCTAAAAATTTTAAAATGTCAGCAAACTTCATTTTCATTTTTTTTTTTCCTATTTTTCCATCAAATCAAAAAATTCTTATCATACGAACGAGTGGAACTAAAGCCTCGGCTGCGCCCAAAACAATTATTTTTCAGAACCAGATTAATATAAAAAAAAAAAAAAAAAAAAAAAAAAGTGAGCCAAAACTTGTGCATACCGTAAACTGCGCGGTCTGTTCTTGTTCAAATGATTTTTATTTTTATTATTCAAAAAATTTTATGGCTTTTTTAATTTCTGTTTGTTTAGCCAATCATTCATGTATTACTAATGTAAGACTTATTATTTTTTTAATAATCATACATTTAAACACCGGCTGGCTAACCTCAAAAATGTCTTTAAATTTCTATTTTTTAATTATAGATGGATATGGTAGATTTTAATAATAAGAGTTGATTTAATTAATATAAACATGTACTTACTTTACTGTACAATCGTATGAAGAGAAAAGTAAATGTATTAATAATAATAAAACAATAAGTAGCTACTGCGTAGCGGTTATATACAGTAGCGCATGTTCGACTTATAGTAATCGAGTGTGCGACGTTTTGCATACCTGGATATGAGATTTCGTAACTAAAGTTAGTCAATAGTCAAAACTTGCAAAAAAATGGGACCTGATTCCTTATTGGTCGAAATTAAAGCGCCGCGTAGCGCGTTATTTAAATTTCTAGTCAAAATAAAACTAATAGGGTAAAAGAACCCATTAGTGGTGGGGATCTTATTACTGACACTTTTTTTAATTTTGGTACTTATTTAATAAATGAAATCATTAATTTATATTATAAATATATTATTTCTAATCTTTAAAACATTTAGATCAAAAAATTTTTAATTTTTATTCCAAACAATCTCAACAAATTTTAATAATTTAATTTCTAAATGGAAAATTTTTAACAAAATTTAGTTAAAAAATTTGACATTGTTTTTTAATTTCAATTTAATTATTTTTTATTTAAAAATGTGATAAGAAAAAAAATTTTTTCAACAATTTAACTCTCTTTATTTTTTATCTAATTTTATAAAATTTAATTTTATTAAAATTTTTTTTTGCAATAAAATCAAGTGCGCTTTTCAACATTCCGGCTTAATAGCGGATGAACTTAAATTTCGCGCGCACAAATTTTTGCGCAGTTTAATTTTTTACACTAGATGGAGTGTGTTTATTAATTTGACAGATGTTTATTTTTACAAACATTCTTTTTTTATAATTTTTTTATTATGCTCCATTTTTTTTTAATTATTTATAAGTATTGTTTTATACAGTGTTTATTTAAACTTTTTTAAAATTCACATTATCTAAAACAATGAAAAATTAACGCCCCAGATACATATAACCCATTTTAATCTTGAAAAAAACATACATACTATAGATACATACACAAACATGTATGAATACATGACATTTACAAATAAATGTTTATCTCAAAACTGTCAATAAAGTTATTCATTATATTTTAATGATAATTTTTATTTTATTTTTTTGACACTACTTACATTGTTATAAATTACATCTAGTATTATTGCAGATGCAGAAAATAAAATTCAGCTCCATTAAGAAATATTTTTTTTAGTTTTTAAAATGAATAACTTACAACAATTCTTTAATTGTCGATTACTGAGAAATGGAAAGTTAATAAATGATAATTTGTGGGTGCGCAACGGAATAATTGTTGATCCAGAAATATTGTTCTTCGATGAAAAAGTTAAAGCTGATAAAAGTATCGACTGTCATAATGCTATTATTTCTCCAGGATATATTGACATCCAAATAAATGGTAAAATTAATCATGAAAATTAAGTTAGCTGACATTTGAAAATTTTTATTAAAAAAAATATGACACTGAAGTTAACAGACATTAAAAATTTTTTTAGAATTTTAGAGCAATTAAATTATTATAAAAAAAAATAATTAAAAAATTCCACATGTGAAAATTAGTAAAAATTACAAGTGAAAATTTTTAGAAGCATTTTTTTATAGTAATTGATTTAATAAAAAAATTTTTAAAATTGACAGCTGACAGTTAATTTCAGTATATCATAAAAAAATTTTTAATTGTAAAAAATTTTTAAAAATTGAGTGCAATTAAAAAAAAAATACTTTTTAATTCTAATTTAATATATCAAGCAAAATCAAAAAGTATGTAGACATCCGTGATTAATCTAGAAATCTAATTTAAAACAATTTAGAATGATTTGAAATAACTTAAAAGCATCTGATTTAAATACTATATATAGATATACAATTAACACAAAAACATTTCAAATCATCTTTCTGAATCAGATATATGACATTTTTTTTTTTTTTAATTAATTACAAAAAAAAATATTTTTTAAAAATTTGCATTCGTTATTTTTTTCAATATCTTGATGTCGAATTTTTTAATTCAGGTTTTTTATAATAATTTAAGATTATTAGAAATTTTTTCATAATTTTATAGCAATAAAATATTATAAAAACTCCACATGCAAAAATTGAAAGAATAATTATTATTATTAGTGAAAATTTTTTTAAATAGGTTTTTAATGTAATTTAATTGCTAAAAAATTTTTTTAATTTAGTTAGAAAAATCCAAAAAATTGATAGATCTCTGTTAATGTTAGTATCATAAAAAATGTATGACATTACAGTTAGCAATCACTTGACCACTTTTTAATTTTTTTAACAAACAAATTTATTCCAAAAAATTATTTTTAAAAAATTGAATTTTTAATTATTTAAAATTTTAAGATGTCAATTCTTTTTTTATTTTTTTGCCATAATGTAATGTTAAAAAATTCTTAAAATCATAAAATATCTGCTAAATTAATTTTCATTAAAAACGCCTATTTTTTTCTTCATATATAATCTCTTACAATAATTTACTAATTGCCTTTTATTACTGTACAGGAGGGTTTGGCATTGACTTTTCATACAACGTTGACAATGTCGAAGATGGGATCACTAAAGTCGCCAAACACTTATTAGCCCATGGTGTGACATCATTCTGTCCGACTTTAGTCACATCTTCTCCTGAAACTTACCACAAAATATTGCCGAAGATAAAAAAATCTCCTGGTGGTACACATGGTGCTACTGTTCTGGGTGTACATGTTGAAGGTCCATTTATTAGTCCGACAAAAAAAGGTGCACACCAAGAAATATACATAAAACAATTTAATAAAGTAGGTAGCTTTAATAAATTAAATGAACTTTGTAAATTAATTTTTAATATCTTTTCAGGGATTCCAATCAATTGTCGACGTTTATGGAAGTCTTCAGAATGTTTGTTACCTAACATTAGCACCTGAACTCGATAATTCTTCGGAAGTTATCAAAGCATTATGCGACAGAAATATAAAGGTGTCTTTAGGTAAGAAAAAAATCCCACAATAATATTTAATATGATACTAAAATTGAGAGATATCTAATAATTTTTGAAATTTTTTTAACTAATAAATTACAGCAAGAAAAAGTTATTTAAAAAATTCCATTTTTAGACGCACTAAAAAATTATAAATGCAATTTTTTAACAACAGTTTTTTATATCTAATTTATCATTGAAAAAAAAAAAATAAAAAAATCTTCAAGTGATATGATATTACAATTAGTCAATGTTCAAAAATTTTTAATTTTTTTTTTATTTAGTAAATGAGAACCAAAAAAATATTTTTAAAAAATTGCACCTACAATTTTTAAAATTTTCTAAAAGTGAATTTTTTTTTTTTTAATAATTTTCAATAAAATAAATTACAAAAATTTTCCGATGTCAGCTAATTCAATTTTCATAATGTTAATAATACTAAACCTAGCCGACGTTTTTGATTCTTTTTAATTTATTAAATTAGAACTAAAAAATATTTTTTTTTTAAATTGCACTTATAGTTTAATGTGTAATTTAATTATTTATTATTTAGGTCATTCGGTGGCGAACCTAAATCAAGGAGAAAACGCAGTAAGAAATGGTGCGTCATTAATAACACACCTTTTCAATGCAATGTTGCCGGTAATTTTATTATCCAATTTTTTTTTCTCACTATCAGTCACATGAGGTAATTATTATTATTATTATTATTATTATTATTTAATAGTTCCATCATAGAGATCCAGGCCTGGTAGGTCTTTTAACATCTGACCAAATTCCACCGTCGAAAAAGGTTTACTTTGGTATTATTGCCGACGGAGTTCATACTCATCCAGCGGCACTTCGTATTGCTCATAGAACCCATCCAGAAGGTATTATCTTCATTAAAATTTTTCACCAAATATTTTTTTTATGGAAGACAATTATAATTTATAATTAATATTACTCTTGGCAGGTCTTATACTTGTCACTGACGCTATTTCTGCTCTTGGATTGCAAGAAGGCTTGCATCGACTTGGTCAACTTGATATAGAAATAAAATCTAATCAAGCTTATATAGCCAATACGAATACTTTGTGTGGAAGTATTGCACCTATGACGGAATGCGTTAAATTTTTCAAAGAAGCCACAGGTAATTTTTTCAAAATTTTACATCACTCATGCGCTAAAAAAAAAATTTATATTTAATAAAATGTCATAAAAAATTACCTTATTTAAAATTTTAAACAATTTTATTTCTTAGCTGAAGAATTACGAATTTTTTTTTACTGTAACTATCTTGTTGAAAAAAATTTTTCTAGATTTGGAAATCTAGAAGAATTTTTTTTAGCAAGAAAATTATCCTGAAAAAAAAATTTATTTCTTCAGCTAAAAAATAAAATTGTTTAAAATTTTCAATAAAAAAATAAAAAAAAAATTTATAAATTAAAAAAAATAATTCTTTATTTTAAATAGTGATACCTTCAAAAATTGATTAATAAATTATACTTTTAATTTAATTTTCATATTTAAATAAAATTTTAAATGCTTGACTATTTTATTGATCAATAGTTTCTTTATGAAAAATTTTACATATTCAAGTAAAAGTAATTTTCTCATAGATTGCTCAATAGTAAATGCCCTGGAGGCTGCAACTTTACATCCAGCACGAGCTCTTCAAATCCATTCACAAAAAGGTACGCTCAATTTTGGAGCTGATGCAGATTTTTTATTGCTAAACGATAATCTAGATCTCGTTTCTACTTGGATTGCTGGGGAATGTGTTTACACAAAATAAAACATTTAATATTTTAAATGAAATTAAATTAAATGGGTGCATTTATATGTTTTTTAAGAATTTATATTTTCTTATAATCAAATTCAAAACCTATTTTTAATTTTAGTAAAAACTTTTTAGAATTACGAATGTATTTCAATTTAAAAAAATAAATATTTTATATATATTAAATATGTATAATTTTAGAATAATTTCAATGGACTAAACATATAAAATAACTTTATTTTAAACAATGAACATGTTTTTAACAAAAATTAATATGTTATAAATCGAAGAAATATTTAATAATGAAATGGAGTACAACAATATTGTAATTAGTGTTTTAAAATGGTAATTTAAGTATTAAATATTAATACACTAAGAAAAAAAATTTATTTTGAAAAAAAATGTGATAAAAAATTAATTTTTTTGTAAATTTAAAACAATTTTATTTCTTAGCTGAAAAAATAAAAATTTTTCTCAAGCTTACTTTCTTATTAAAAAAAAGTTTTAGATATTTAAAAAAAAAAAAAACACGGATGAAAAAAATTTGCAAGTTGTCTATCTAAAATTATTTTTTTTAAAATCGAATAAAGTTTTTTTCAACCAAAAAAGTTAATGTGAGATATATTTTTATTTCTTCAGTTGAAAAATAAAATTGTTTTAAATTTTAAAACAAATCAATTTTTTATCACAAAATTGCTTATTCTTTTTAAAATAAATTTTTCCTCAGTGTAAAATTAACAGTTAGAAATATTCAAAGGAAGAATCTCTCAATAAACTGCATCTTTGAGATTACAAATATACGGAGAATGTTTTATACCGAAAGTATGAGCCGGTGGTAAATTCAACAGAACCTGAAAAAATAAAAAAATAATTTAGAAAAAAAATAAAAAAAATTTTACTCATGCTGTATTTAAACTCATACTTTTTCCGGACAATAAACTCCAGGAGCTGGAACTTTCATCTGATCGGTAGGTAACGAATATCGGCTGCTTATACTATAAGCTGCACTTTTATTTCTGACAATATCAGTATCAATAGATTCATAAGTCCCAGGCCCAGGGACTAAAATACGGTCATCAGTGAATGTCTTTTGCCGGCTAGCAATTGAGTATGCTGGTGCAGTTTTTTTGTTGCCTTCTTTAGTAGCGCCGAATGCTGAAGGTATGGTGTAAACATTCGGAGCTGCTCATAAAAAATATCAATCATCTTCATTATTGAATATTGATTATATTAAATTACAAAAAAATTTTTGCTCAATCAAAAAAAGCTAATTTACTTTGTTAAGCTTCCACAATCTCATTTTTGACCAAACGGTTAAAGCGACGTTAAATAAACAAATTAAAAAAAAGAAAATCTAATTTTTTAATAAAAATTAATTTAGCAGATATTTAATAATTTTTTTAACAAATAAATTATGGCAAAAAAAATTGACGTCGAAATTAAAAAAAAAACTGAAAATGCAATTTTTTTAAAAATAACATTTTTCAAAACAAATTTATTTGTTAAAAAAAATTAAAAAATGGCCAAGACTGCTATCTTTAAGTCAACATTTTATGAAAATTAATTTAGCAGATATTTCATAATTTTTAGAATTTTCTTAACAAATAAATTATGGCAAAAAAAAATTGACATTTAAAAAATTTTAAAAATAAAAAATGCAATTTTTTTAAAAATAATTTTTTAAAACAAATTTATTTGTTAAAAAAAAAATTAAAAAATGGCCAAGACTTTAATTGCTAACTTTAATTTCAAAATTTTATTTACTGAAGATCACTATGAAAGAAGAAAATGCAAGTTAAAATTATTAGCCAAGCATGAATTACTATAAAATTATGTAAGTGAAGATAAAATGTACTTAAAGTCATGCGTAAAAAAAATGCAAAGAAGAATTATATCTTCTTTGTATTTTTTATTTTTATTATAAAGCACGGAGCTTAAAATTGATTAATTAAAATTATTCTTTAATTGCATGCAAATAAAATTTCTCTAAAAAAAATCATAAATTTTTTTTATATTATCTTATTATTTAAAAATTATATATTTTTATATTATCGATCATTTGTTAGTAAAGCAATATTATTATTATAATTAATAATTACAATCATAGTTAGTCACAGATGTTGCTTGTAATTTTTCGTGGTAATTATTAATATGTTTCAAAAATGAAAAGCATTAGCCATTAAAGACGATTTCTTCAACAATCTTGGTAGTCTATCATATCAAGTCATTAAAATTCCTAAAAGTTATTTTGAAATTTTTAACAGATCTCAATTTGTTTTTTTTTTTTTTTTTTTTTTTAATTTTAACATTAAAATAAAATACCTGGAAAATTATTTCGATTTTCGGGTGATAATTTTAAGCCGAAGCTAAATTTTAGTGACTTTTCCAAATTCACGTTTTCCGGGGAGTAAAATCCAGGAGCTGTGCGAAGAAATAAGTTTAAAAAATAAATCCGAAGTAAAAAATGTATAAAATAAAAATAAAAAAAATACCTGGTGTATCATTATGATTTTCAATGGGTGTTTTTGACCCAAAAGTATACGCTGGTGTTTTATCTAAATTCATTTTCTCAGGAGAGTATGTTCCAGGTGCTGTATAAATATAAATTTCTGATATTAAAATCTGAAAATTTTTTGAATTTTTATAACATATTATAATAAAAAAAATTCGCAGAATTTTTTAATTTAATTTTTAAATGTGGATTTTTTCAATAATAAATTTAATTGTTATAAAAATCAAAAAAATTTTTGTTTGTTAATTTTTGTATCATAAAAAAACAGATAATTTTTGTGTGAAATTTTGATAAATTACCCGGTGTGTCGTTATGATTCTTAACAGTTGTTCTTAAGCCAAAACTAAATTCAGATGTTTTATCTAAATTTACTTTTTCTGGGTAATATGTTCCAGGTGCTATAAAAAAAAAAAAAAAAAAACTGATTGAAAAAATTTCACATAATTGCACAAAATAAATAAAAAAAATACCTGGTGTATCGTTATGATTTTCAATAAATGTTTTAGCACCAAATGTATACGCTGGTGTTTTATCTAGATTTACTTTCTCAGGAAAGTACGCACCAGGTGCTGTATAAATAAAGATTTTATTTCTATATTAATAAAAAAAAAAAAAATTGTATTTTTGTATGTATAAAGATATTTTGATAGATTACCCGGTGTATCATTCTGATTTTTAATAGTTGTTCTTAAACCAAAACTAAATTCTGATGATTTATCTAAATGAACATTTTCCGGGTAATATGTCCCAGGTGCTTTACAAAAAAACGTAAAAAAAAAATTAATTAATTAATTAATCTCATTGAATTACAGAAAAAATAAAAAAATAAATACCTGGTGTATCGTTACGATTTTCAATAAATGTTTTAGCGCCAAATGTATACGCTGGCGTTTTATCTAGATTTACTTTCTCAGGAAAGTACGCACCAGGTGCTGTATAAATAAAGATTTTATTTCTATATTAATAAAAAAAAAAAAAAAATTGTATTTTTGTATGTATAAAGATATTTTGATAGATTACCCGGTGTATCATTCTGATTTTTAATAGTTGTTCTTAAACCAAAACTAAATTCTGATGATTTATCTAAATGAACATTTTCCGGGTAATATGTCCCAGGTGCTTTACAAAAAAACGTAAAAAAAAAATTAATTAATTAATTAATCTCATTGAATTACAGAAAAAATAAAAAAATAAATACCTGGTGTATCGTTACGATTTTCAATAAATGTTTTAGCGCCAAATGTATACGCTGGCGTTTTATCTAGATTTACTTTCTCAGGAAAGTACGCTCCAGGTGCTACATTAAAAAAAATTTAATTTTGATATAAAATTACCAGACATCCAAGTTAGTTCTTAAAATTTTTTTAACAAATCAATTATTTAAAAAAAAAAAAAATATTTTTAAAAATTCGGTCTCAAATTTTTTTTTCTGCATGTGAAATTTTTTTGCTAAATTTTCTTTAGTGTAATTTAATTGTTAAAAATATAAAAAAAATTTTTAAATTCAGAATTATATTTTCATAATAAATTACCCGGAGTATCGTTACGCTTTTCGATAGAAGTTTTTGCGCCGAATGAATATGCCGGTGTGCTGTCTAGAATTACTTTCTCAGGAAAGTACGTCCCAGGTGCTGTATAAATAAAAATTTTATTTCTATATTAATTAATAACAAAAAAAAAAAAATTATTTTTTAATAAGATATTTTGATAAATTACCCGGTGTATCATTTTGATTTTTAATAGTTGTTCTTAAACCAAAACTAAATTCTGATGATTTATCTAAATGAACATTTTCTGGGTAATACGTTCCAGGCGCTTTACAAAAAAACGTAAAAAAAATGAATAAATCTCATTTAATTACAGAAAAAATAAAAAAAAATACCTGGTGTGTCGTTATGATTTTCAATGGGTCTTTTTGACCCAAAAGTATACGCTGGTGTTTTGTCTAAATTTACTTTTTCAGGGTAGTACGTCCCAGGTGCTGTATGATTAAAAATTTGATATTAAAAAAAAAAAACAACACAGTTTTCGTATTTTAAAATTATTTCTTCAAAAAAAAAAAAATAATTCTAGCATTGAGGGAGAGGGGGGTAAGGTATTAAAATTATTTTTTTATTTTTTTAACTGAATGCATAATAACTGAAGGCATTGACGATTCAGTGTGAGGTAAGCCGATAAAATTCGCTTATGAACGTTTTATACCAGATTTTTTAGTGTTAAAAACTTTAAAGCGTTTTCCTCACAACTCACGTTTTCAAAGTCTGTGCCCCTCATAACTTGAGAACTACCGCACCGATCCCTTTGAAATTTTGAACACTAATTCTGTACCTACTTTACGAGGTAACGCTGGAGAGTTTTTTTTTCAAATTTATTAATAATTTTTACTTTACAATAACAAATTAGCCGATTTATTTTCGTAAAAATCGCGTTTTTCCCTTCAGTGTTCCAAAAAAGTAAAAAATTGAAATTTTAAAAAACCCTCCCAGCATTACCTGGGGAAAAATATTATCTAACGAATGAATTTACATTTTTTCATTTCCGATAATCCAGCACCAAGTTATGAGGGGCACCGCAATTCTACTTTTTTCCGAGATGCGTCCGAATAATTGCTGCCATTGCCGTATTTTTTAATATTTCTACATGAAAATTTTGTATAATGTTCTTCGAATGTCATATTTTACTGTACCATTAGTTTTAATAAAGAGATTTTAACTGCAAAGTGACAAAAAAATCACCTTTTTTGTACAAATTAACCTTACCCCCCCCCTCCCTAAAATTATATTAATAATATACCTGGTGTATCATTTCGATTTACAATAGGTGTTTTTAACCCAAAGCTGAATTCTGATGATTTATCTAAATTTACTTTTTCTGGAGAGTAAAATCCTGGAGCTACATATAGAAAAAAAAATCGTGGAAAATAATAATAAATTTATAGAAAATATTTTTCCTAAATATTGAACACTTTTTGTGTTAATTTAAGCAAATATACGCAAAAAAGTGTTAAATATTTAACATAAAAATTTTTTACTGTGTATTGTATATGATCACCCGAAAAAAAAAAAAAAAAAAAAACAAAAAGAAATACCTGGTGTATCATTATGATTTTCAATGGGTGTTTTTGACCCAAAAGTATACGCTGGTGTTTTATCTAAATTAACATTCTCAGGATAGTACGTTCCAGGCGCTGTATAAATGGAAAAATTTAGATAATAATTTAACAAAAAAATTATAATTTTTGTAGAAGATATTTTAATAAATTACCCGGTGTATCATTTCGATTTCTAACAGTTGTTTTAGTACCAAAGCTAAATTCTGATGTTTTATTTAAATTCACGTTTTCAGGGTAATACGTCCCAGGTGCTGAAGAAAAATAGAGAATTTAAAATTTATAGTAACAGAAAATAAATAATAAGTATTTTTTATAAAATAAAGAATTACTACAGTACCTGGTGTATCATTTCGACTTTCAATGGATGTTTTTGAGCCGAAACTATATTCAGGTGCTTTATCGAAATTTACTTTTTCGGGGTAGTATGTTCCAGGTGCTATGTAAAAAAAAAAAATAATAAACTTATATAATGTAAATAAAAAAAGAAATTATATTTTGTGTAAAACTTAAAAGGTATCCGGAATTTTACCCCTAATTTAAAATCGAAGTCAAATTTAAAGCGAAATATTAAAAAGTTTGGAAAATCCAAAAGTGCACGCCTCATAATCTCATTTTCTACAACAAAATTGATTTAAATAAAACACAAAAAACAAAATAATAAAAAACAGAAAACTCTGCTATGGTTTATTGGCGCCATAATTCTAAGGTGAAGAAAAAAAATACCATAATAAAATGTATATTTAGATATACAAATACACAGTCGCGTCTTAGTTTTTTATAAATAATAATTAAACGACAGTGAATTGAACGGTCATATTAATTGAGAAAGTCCTTAGTGTGTTACTTTAGATGATAAAAAAAAAATTATTCCGGTAAGATTATTTTTTCAAGCAATTTCACTGCCACATACACGGATCCATAAGGAAAGATTATTTTTAATTTTACAGTATTTTGTTTCTAAAGACTAGTTTATATTATATATATTTCTTTTTACAATTGTAAAATTGACTATATTTACAATTATTATTGACGATCTAGCCTATCGCACTTTGCAAATTGCACTAATATTTTATAATTTTTAGCCAGTATTCCTTCCTGGCATAAACAATTATTTTTTTTATTCTTAAAATAAAATATTTTTATTCTAAAAATTCTGGTCTGGGCCGTCCGAATTATTTTTTCAGTTGAATTTATCTCTAATGACAAATTTTAAGAATAAAAAAAATAATTGTTTATGCCAGGAAGGAATATCGGCTAAAAATTATAAAATATTAGTGCAATTTGCAAAGTGCGATAGGCTAGATCGTCAATAATAATTGTAAATATAGTCAATTTTACAATTGTAAAAAGAAATATATATTATTTTTAATGTTATTATTTATTATGTTAAACAAAATAATTGCTATTGAAATATATTTTATCTGCCTGACAGATCATTTGACTTGATATAAGTGCACTCTTATTATCCTTTTTTTTTTTAATTAATTTTTATTTAGAGTCGGTTTTAACTACTGTGGTCATATCGCCGACTTTAACTGTTGGGAGTGGTATGTTGGGGTCTTTTTGGGTTGTGTAAATCTCTTATTATCCTGTAAGTGCGATATAAGTAAAAAAAAAATCAGTTTCAGTTTCGAGAAAATTGCTTTTTTTGACATGTCGAGAGTAGAGCACTACCTCAACGCTTCGCTTATAAGACGTGCAATAAATATTTTTTATAAGATAACGAATTACTACAATACCTGGTGTATCATTTCGACTTTCAATAGATGTTTTTGAGCCGAAACTATATTCAGGTGCTTTATCAAAATTTACTTTTTCGGGGTAGTATGTTCCAGGTGCTGTGTAAAAAAAAGCAATAAACTTTGTTTAAATAAAAAAATTAATTGTAATATTGTGTGTAGAACTTAAAAAGTATCCGGAATTTTACCCCTAATTTAAAATATGAAGCGAAATATCAAAATTATCATCCGTAATTTTTTTTTGTTGGGAATTAAGAAATGCGCGCACTTCTCTTTGAGCCAAAATAACTTTTTGGAAATAAAAATTTATTTCTATTCACTAATTGCAGATGAAATTGTGGCAGCATTAAAGAAGAAATAATGCAATTGAAGCTTAATTTTTTCAGTAATATTTAAAGAAATTAATAACTCACCAGGCGTGGAGTTAACTTTATCAACTTGTACTTTTACTCCAAAAGAATATTTTGGTGAACTATCTTGGATTATACTTTCTGCTTTTTGTGGGTCGTAGTCTCCTGGAGCTGGGGTGGATTCTATTTTGTCTACTTTATTACGGCCATGTAGCGACAATGCTGGAGCAGTATTTTTTCCTGAAAATAATTAATCAAAAAATTATAAAATTATTTTAATCAGCTATGATTGGGAAAGGAAAAAATTTTTTCTATAATAAAAAAAAAAATTATATTAATTTTTTAAATAAAAAAAAACTATGAATCTAATTTTTAGTTAAAAAAAAATTTTTATCTTAAAAATCATTGTTTTAATTTTTGCAGGGCTTTAAAATTTTTAGGATTTCATTTTTAAAAAAATTTTAGAGAACATTTTTGAGATTTTAATAATTTATTTTTTAAGCGTTAGTTTTTTAATCTGAATTAAAAATAAAACTTTTATTGCTATTCAGTATATGTTTAAAATATATAGATATATTTTAAAATTGCATAAAATTTTATCCTTAAGTTAAAAAGGACTTTTTTGCTTTGACCGACAATAATTCCACGTAAAATCATCGTACAGTACTCGCAATTATATCAAATTAAAGAGAATTGAATTATCTGAGAGTTTTATAGTCAAAATTCAGAATTTTTTTTATAATTACACTAAAATTAGATATTTAATTATATTTTTAAGCGTAAATTTAAAAATTAAATTTTTAAAACTACAAAAAATTTAAATTTTTGTAACTAATATGTTATTATTATTAAGTACTCCAATAATTCTTAAGTTTTAAATTAAAACAATTGCAATACAAAATTCTAAGTAATTTACTTCCAAAAAATTATATTACACCTGTAATAAATTTAAATTCAATAAAATATTTCAATAATAAAAGATAAATAGAACAATACGCATGTAAAATAACTTAAGACTTCAATTAAAATCCGATTAATATTTTCATGACCATTTTTCTCATTACCAAGGTCAGATGGTGTCATATATAGACAACTACTGATGACTCGCTTATTTTTTTATAGCTTTTAGTGAGTATAAATATCAACTAATCAAATCATTTAAATAGATAATATAATAAATTATTTAATTTTACTGATACTAAAGCCCAATAACACTATATAGATATTCATAAAAAATAAACTTTTTTTTATCTATAGATAATAAATATACATTATACCGCGTTCTAGTTAGTTTGATCGATATACTCGGATCTCAATGTCAAAGAACAATATCTTTATAAATAATAATTGAATTATTTTCAATTGTTAATTTTTTCAATCTTTATAAAAAATAATGCTTCTAAAATTTTTTTTTTATTTTTCACATTTAGAATTTTTTATTTTATTTTTTTTCATAATAATTAAATTGCTATAAAATTATAAAAAAATTTCTAATGTTTGTTACATTGAGTGTTAATATTTTTATTAGCTATAATTAACTAAATAAAATTTTTGTAAAAAAAAATTTACCTTTTGCGCTTAAGCCAGATACATTATATTGTCCTGGTCCGGGGCCTGGGCTTTCATTTTTTAGTGAATGTCTGAAATTATAAAAATAAATAAATCACTCGTTACTAAATAAAAAAAAAACACTAAAATGTCATCTTTAATATAGCTTGCAGCAATTACCGGCTACCAAATGAAAACGCTGGAGCTCGACCTCGTTTCGAATCGGGGACAGTTTTACCTGGAAAAAAAAAAAAAATATTGATAAATAAATTTTTATTCCAATCTTGGAATTTATCGCGAATTATTTTAACAACCTATGAGTGTGGGAAGAGAAACACATGCCGGTCCGGGACTTCGAAATTCGGCACTGATTGGTCCTCGTCTTTTTGTTGGAGACCATTGTCGTTGTACTAAGCCACTCATTTCTAGACAAATAATCTTAATTATTTTTAAAATTATCGGCTTTAATAAATTCAAAAAAAAAATTTTAAAATGAATGAATTTAATTAATTAATAAAAAAAAATGACAAAAGTGCAATTAAAAAAAAAAAGTTTCAATAAATTAACTTAGTACCCATAAAAAAATTTTTCTGTCCAAAATTTCAGTATTAATTTTTTAAAATTAAAATTTTAATATTAAATTTATGAAATTTTCATTTGAAAATTTTTTTTATTAATAATATTTTTTTAATTTGATTTAAATAAAATTTAAGTAAAACTTAAATTTACCTTTTAATTATCTGATGATGATTAACAATACTTTTTATAATTATTAGTTATACCACAAGATTTCAATATTATTTATAATTTATTTATAAATAAAAGAAATCAATGTAAATTTTGATTAAACTCACAAAAAACTTCGAAAATAATTTTTTGATGTGAAAATAACACTCACAGGAAACACAATCCTTGGATTGAATAGTCTTGCAACAAATCCAACAAATGTTCTTAAATCTGGCAAGTCTTACTTCAGACTTAAGTCAATTTTATCCGCATGCGCGCTTTTTCCTCTACCTATGAGATGTTATTTGAGAAATACATGCGCAGTACCGCGACAAAATTTAAGATTTTAAATTACGGATGATAAATATATTTTTTTTACAGTTTTTTTAGGAACAGTGGGTACCCCACCAAAAATATGTATTTGTGCGCTATGAAAAAAAATTAACTTAAATTAAGACGAAAAATTCTTAAAGCAAGTAAAATTTATTTAAACCAAGATTTCTTATTTTAAAAATTTTTCTACGCAAATTAAAAAGATTAAGTTATTAGAATTATTTTCTTGATTCAAATTAATTTTTATTCATGTGCGCTGTGAGAGGATCATTATTTTAAATTTTATTATTTAATTTATTTATTTATTTAAAAAATTTATTTAAAATTTTTAATTTAAATACTTATTTAAATGAGTATATTCAATACTTATTAACTTGTATCGTTCTCATCCGACATCATATCACTCAATCGGTTGCCACTCAATATACTAATGAGCGATTTACGTATAAATTAAATTTACAATTTTCCTTGATGATTAATGTAGATTATTTTGTATTTAAATATATGTACGTACATTACAATGAATTTTGCCAGCATTTACCCGCTGCTTTGCTCGCGTTGAAGTTCTTCGATAAATATCAAAGATCATTACATTCCAAAAAAAAACTGAATCAATGTGATTCTAATTTTTTGACAAACAATTTTTTTATTTTTCGTAAAAAATAAATTTTTTTCTTTAATAAAAAGTATCCTATGTTACTTTTGATACTTCAAAGAATATGTGTACAAAGTTTCATGATGATCGGTTAAATAGTTTTTGCGTGAAAGCGTAACAAACAAACTTACATTCACATTTATAATATTAGTAGTGATTATAAAAATTTTTTTCAATTTTCACATTGTGAACTTTAATTTTTAACTTAAAATTTAATGAAAATTAACATCTAAAAATTATTTTTATTGAAAAAATTATTAAAAAAAAAAAAATTATATTTGTAAAAATCTTGAAAAACTATAACGCAATTTTTAAAAAAATATTTTTTAGTTTTTAATAAATTTAAAAAAAAAATCAAAAACGTCGACTAACTTTAGTATTATTAAAATTAATCAGATTTTTTGTAAAATATCTCTAAAAAAAGAATTTTTGACATTACACGGAGAGAAAAATATGGAAATCATTCCTATAATTTTAATGAAATATTTTCCTATACCATTTTAGGAGCGATTACTTAAATTATGGGAATTATACCCAATGCCAATAATATTGGAGTAATTTTTTTTCACACAACTGTGGTATTTAATTAATTACTTTTCACTAGATTTATTTTTTTTTGATTAAGTGATTCTTTTTTTATAATATATAAATTGATAAAAAAAGTTATCAGTAATAATATTTATTATTATTATCATTATGAAATTAATCAGTTGCAGCAGTTGATATTTTTTTAATCTTGAATGATATACATGCTTGTAAATTAAAATAAAATTAATTAAAAAAAAAAAAGTTAATTAAAAAAAAAAAATTCCTACTAGAAAAAAAAAATTCTTAAATAAAATAAAATTTCCAACTGTTTTGAAATTCCAAATTTTCAAAAGTTTTCGCGGCTCAACGTATGTATTCTAAATAAATAATTTGCTTTAACTTAAAAATAAAATGAAATTGTGAAAATAAACAATAAATTTCCATATCTATTTTGCTCCTACAATAGTATAGTGAGAAAATATCCTTTTTATTAGAGAAACTTTAAAATTGCTACAATATTTTTCAATATTATTGAACACAATAATAACTGAGCTAGAATAAATAATTCAAGATTAAGCAAGATTAACTACATACGTGAATAAAAATTATGAATTTTTATTTACAAAAAAAAATTTTATTAGCAAAAAAATATATAATAATTACTTTATATTTTTGAAGTGATTGCTTCATTATTAAGAAAATAAACTTTTTTTCTATTATTATGTACGTCATTCCCATAATATTATAGGAACCATTCCTATAATATTATAGGAACCATTCCCATAATATATTGAAGCTATTCCATTATTGTATAGGAACGTTTCCAATAAATTATGGGTATGGTTCCCATAATGAGTATAGGATTAATGCCTATAATGATAATTTTATTATAGGATCCATTCCCTTAATTGTTGGAAAGATTCCTATAAATTTCTCTCCGTGTATTATATGATATTAAAATTAGCCGACGTTCAAAATTTTTGATTTTTTTTTGTTATTAATTAAATTAGAACTAAAAAAATATTTTAAAAAAATTGCACGTATAGTTTTTAAAATTTTCTACATTTGAAATTTTATCTTTTAGCATTTTTTTTAATAATTTTTCAATAATATAAATTTCAAAAAGTTTCAGATATCGTCTAATTCAATTTTCATAATTATCATTTATGAAGCAGAAAAATTTCCAAGCAATAACAATCTTTCTTACAGTTTTCTTCTTACTTAAAAAATGGTTCAATAAACAAGCTAAGTACTGTATCTAATGACATTACATTGACATTTATTACCGTCAAAAATACTTGTCTTCAAGTAATGAATAATTAAAAGATACAGGCCATTGCCTTAAAGATTAATAATTTAATAATCAGATAAAGCAAAGTAATATCAAGGCTCCACTAAAGCTGACATTGAGTCTTGAAACATAGTTTCAAGGCAAGGTTAGCGTTTCCCAATCATCTTTTTTTCATCTACCTAGGTAGGTTTACCTGAAAATATTACTTCCGAAAAAGTTTGCAAAGTTTTAAATAAATTCGCAAATAAAATTAATTTCATTTTAATTTTTTAATTTATTAAACTAGAACTAAAAAATATTTTTAAAAAATGGCACTTATAGTTTTTAAAGTTTTTTTAAAAATGTAATTTTTTTTCTTTATTTTTTTGTAATAATTTTTAAATTAAAAAAATTATAAAAATTTTTAGATGTCGGCTAACTTAATTTTCATCGTAATTGCGTATATTACAGTTAATAATATAATATAAATAATTGTGATTTAAAATTAATCGGAGAATAAACCATAATAGGAAACTGGTTTGACCGTGATTGTTATCGAGATGACATAATTGTCGTATTCTTAAACGTAGGATTAACTGCCCACACATGATCTGACCTTTTTTAAACACCCATTTTTGTATACCAGACTTACCGTCATTTTATTTAATTATATTCTCAAGGCGTAAAAACAATGACTAAATTCGGTTAAAAAGTGAGGTAATCGATAAGTCTTTTTCGATCTTGATAATCAAATTTTTTTTAACCAGAATCGAAAAATAAATGCTGTAATATAATTATTTCTGTTGATTAGTAAATTCATAATAATGCTTCCTAGATTCATCAGGATTTTTCTGAATTATGAACGGCCACTTAAATTTTACAAAAATCTATTTCATCGACGCGGTCAGAAAAGAAGAAATGGAAGACTAAAATTTTATTTTGTCTTACTCGAATCTCGTTATCGGTCTGATTATGGTAGACAGGGGAGAAAGAAAAGTGCGAAGGGTGTATAAAAAATTTCCATGTATGGTTTTATGAAGAACAAATTTATAACGCGCTTTAATTTTACTAATTTTAAAATATGTTTTGAAAATAAACAATTTAAAAAATTTTTTTTTAATTGTTATTATTATTATAATAAAATTTTAATAAAAAATTTCTACAACTAAAAATAACATCAGAGTTAGCCGAAATTTAAAATTTTTTGATTTTTTTTTAATAATTAAATTAAAACAAAAAAATATTTTTTTTTAATTATTAATTTTTAAGGCAATGTATCTTTGAATCACTCATTACTTGAAGACGAGTCATTTTGACGGTAATAAATGTCAATGTCATGTTATTAGATACAGTACTTAGCTTGTTTATTAAACCATTGTTTAAGTAAGAAGAAAAAACTGTAAGAAAGATTGTTATTGTTTTTGGAAATATTTCTATTTCATAAATGATAATTATGAAAATTAAATTAGCCGATATCTGAAAATTTTTATAATTTATATTATTGAAAATTTATCAAATAAAAATTAAAAAAAAAAAATTTCAAATGTAGAAAATTTTAAAAACTATGCGTGCAATTTTTCAAAAATATTTTTTTAGTTCTAATTTAATTAATATATAAATAATCAAAAATTTTTGAACGTCGGGTTATTTTAGTATCATATGATAATGTCAAAAATTCTTTTTTAGAGATATTTCACAAAAAATTTGATTAATTTTAATAATAATTAAGTTAGTTGACGTTTTTGATTTTTTTAATTTATTAAATTAGAACTAAAAAATATTTTTTAAAAAATTGCACTTATAGTTTTTTCAAGTTTCTTACAAATGAAATTTTTTTGTAATAATTTTTTCAATAAAAAAATTTTTAAATGTCGGCTAATTTAATTATCAATGACATTAAAGGTAGTAGTCACTTAACAATTTTTTAATTTTAGTCAGTAAAAAAATTTCTTGCAAAAAAATAATTTTTAAAAAATTGCATTTTTTATTTATAAAAATTTCTACATGTCTTTTTTCCCATAATTTATTTATTATAAAATTATTAAAAATCTGAAAAATTAATTTTCATGATATAAAATATTATTATAAAGTCATAAAATTCCTTATTTTTAAATGAAAATTAAGTTGGCCGACAATTAAAAATTTTTAGAATTTTTTTTTTATTGAAAAAATTATTACAAAAAAACAAAAATAAAAATGTCACTTGTAAAAAACTTCAAAAACTATAAGTGAAATTTTTTAAAAATATTTTTTCGTTTTAATTCAATTACTTAAAAAAAAATTCAATAATTAAAAACGTCGGCTAACTTTAGTATCATTATTTTGAAAATGGCGGGTCCCGGCTAACTTCAGCGCTATTGGAATAGGAACGAACTAACGAACTGTCAAGTGATTCTACTGTACTTACGGTATATATATAAAAGAACCATAATATTTACAAACTTTAACTGTATGTATGTATCAACCAAAAGACAGATGGTTTAATTATTTATTACTTTGTAATTTAAATTGAAATAAATAATAAATTTATCAGCATTTAAACTATAGTATTAATAGGCAATAATGGATTTACATATAATGCCAAATAAGGTAATTAATACATTTTTATTTTTCTCAGTTAATTGTAATAATTTTTTCATTTAATTTTAGTGTTCGGCTACATAACCTTTAATTATGTCACAATTGTTTATAAAATAATCTAATATATGTCAAAATATTTTTATGAAATTAAATTTTTTTTAAACAAACAAATTTATTCCAAAAAATTATTTAAAAACAATTTTATTTTTTAAATTTTTACGTCAATTTTTTTTTTGCTATAATTTATTTGTTAAAATTTAATAAATGCTAAATTAATTTTCTTGAATTTTCAGAGTGAAGCAGATATGACTCCAGAAGAACGGAGAAGGTAATAAAAAATAATTAATTAAAAAAAAATTTATGAGTTTTTGACATTTAGAAAAATATGACATATTTTTTAGATTAATAAAATTTTTACAACTTTCAAAAATAATATTTTTAATTTCTAGAGCCGATCACATAAAATTGCATCAAAAACATGAAGGGCATGAATCAATGCACGCCGAAATGTTACTTATATTATTTATAACATTGATAGTAGTCCAAGTGCTGCTAGTAGAATGGAAAAAAAGATACTTCAAATCTTATCAGGTAATAGTCAATTAAATTTATAATCATAATAATAATAACCAACTCATTTAAATAATAACAATGTTTACAGTTAGTTACACTTATAGCGGTTTGGTTAATACCTTTTGGAATGTGTTTGAGAAACTATTGGTGGAGATTTATATTTTCATGGTTGCTATTTTCATGCATAACAGCATTAATAGTTAGAAAAGCTTTACAAAAACCCATTCGAGGAACAACACCTAGGTATTGTACAGTTTTTATTTTTATCTAATACTGCTTTTATCATTTTTAATTCTTTTAATGCTTTTATCAAATATTTAGAAATTCATTCTATACACTGAAAGAAAAAATTTATTTTAAAAAAATGGACAAGAAATTAAATTGTTAAAAATTTATGAAAATTAATTTAGCAGAAATTTTATAAATTTTTTAATAAATAAAATATTGCAAAAAAAAATTAAAAAATTAAAATCCAATTTTTTTGAAATAATTTTTTGGAACAAATTTGTTTGTTAAAAAATGATCAAGTGACTGCTAATTTTAATGTCATTAAAAATTTCATTTCTTAGCTGAGGAAATGAAAATTTTTTTTCACAATAATTTTCTTTTTGAAAAAAAATTTTTTTTTTTTGAAAAAAATTATTTTAAATAAACAACTTGCGAATGTTAATCCAAAATTTTTGTAATTATGTCCATGTGAGGTCAACCTTATTTTTGGCCATATCTAGGTGAAAAATTACCATTTTTTTATTCTGCTTGTTTTTACGGCGAATTTATAATAAAAAATGTCGTGAAAGGAAAAAAAATAAAGATTTCGATAGCTTTTTTGCCTTCAAAAGTTGGAAAAAATTTTGGCTTTCATGTTTTTGAATAAAATTTCTATTTTATCTTTTTTTGATATTTTTTTTAAAGTTCATAAAAAAACGAACAATTAAAAAAAAAAAAAATTTGATATCACAATTTTCTAAAAAATTCATAAATTTTTTTGAAAATTTGGAAAAATTGTGATAATCGACTTGTTTTTTTTTTAAATTGTTCATTTTTTCATGTATTTTTCAAAAAAAAAAAAAAAAATATCAATAAAATCAAATAGAAATTTCGTTCAAAAAAATGAAAATTAAAATGGTTGATCCCACTTGTAAATATTTACCAAATTTTTTTCACAATAATTTTCTAGTTAAAAAAAAATTTTTTTGTTCTTGAAAAAAATTATTTTAAATAAACAACCTGCGAATTTTAATCTAAAATTTTTTTTCCCAAATCTAAAAAACTTTTCAATAAAAAAATTATTGAGAAAAATTTTTATTTCTTCAGCTAAGAAACAAAATTTTTAATAAAATAATTTTTCTATTAAAACATCGGTTATTTTTTTCAAAATAAACTTTTTCTCTCAGTGTACCTTTCTTTAATTACTTGAATTTTTTTTTTAATTATACTTGAAAAAAATAAACATATATGCAATACAAATTTTTTTTTTACAGATTAGTTTATAAATGGTTCTACTTTATATACAGGCTTAGTTATGTCCTTGGAATAATAGGTTACATAATTGCACTAGCAACATTTTTTGGATTAAATTTAGTTTTTGATGTCAAGCCATCAATTTGGATGGACTGTGGCTTATTATTTTTATTTTATGGACTTTATTTTGGAGTATTAGGCCGTGATATAGCTGAAATTTGTACAGATAAAATGGCAGCTCATATAGGAGTAAGTTTTTTCATATTTTTTTAAATATTTTTACAAAAAAAAATAAAATAATATTTATTTTCAGTATTATGTACCAGGCAGCATGCCTACAAGGACATTAGACCCTAATGTATGTGCTGTTTGTGGTAATAAAATTTTAGTTCCTGAATTTGAGGAAGGAGTTATCGAAAACAGTTACAAGTTGAGTTGCGAACATATTTTTCATGAGTTCTGTATTAGAGGATGGTGTATCATTGGAAAAAAACAAACTTGTCCTTACTGCAAGGAGAAAGTTGATCTCAAGAAGATGTTTTGTAATCCGTATCCTTTTTTAGTATATATATATTTTTTTACTATCAATTTATGAATACTTTTTTTTTGACGTTATTTCATAAATGATTGAATTTACAGAAAAATTATTATTAATAAACTTTTAAGAAATTTAATTTCTTACAAAGGTCCTTCAATCAAAATTACTAAGATTGATATTTCTCGAGATATAGATCATATACTTTTTGGTCGTATGAAAAATTTATGATACTAAAATTAGCAGACATTTGACAATTTTTGATTTTTTGAATCAATAAAAATTGTAAGTAAAAAAATATTTTTAAAAAATTGCAATTAGAATTTTAAAAAATTTCTACATGTCAAATTTTTGAACAATTTTTTTTAATAAAAATTTTCAGATGTCGGTGAATTTAATTGTCATAAAAATTTCATTTAATGATATTAAAGACTCAAATTTTCAGGGAATTTTTTTAAAATTTTTAACAAAATTTTATAATACGAAAAAAAAACTTTCACTGAGAGAAAAAATTTATTTTATAAAAATGGGTATTGTGACAAGAAATTAATTTATTCAATTTTATTTCTTAGCTTAAGAAAAAAATTTCCTTCACAGTAATCTATACTGTTAAGAAAATAAGAAAAATTTTTTCTCCAGGATAGTCATATAATAAAATCGGTTTTTTTTTTTAGTCAAATTAAGTGTCATTACAAAGGTCTTGACTTGAATTTGTGCCTTTTCAAGTTTTCATATCATTCTCACCGATAGTCAATTTATGATGATAAGTATTAAGGCTTCATTCGAAAATTCTCTATCTCTAGATACATAATTAAGAAATGACCTTTTATCTTGTGAATTATTGAAATTTTTAGAGATATAAGCTCACCCTGACATTACCCTCATCGAGACCTTTCATTTGAGTACCCACATCAATTTTTCATATATTTACGTATATTATATATATATATATATATATGAAAAATATATCAAAATCCATGTGGGTACTCATATGAAAGCTCTTGATGAATGTAACGTCGGGATGAGCTTATATCTTTAAAAACGTCAATAGTTAAGAAAGTACAGTGCAATTTAAAAAAAGTCATTATTTAATAATGCAAAATTTTATTTATTTATAGTTCACTAATCATGGCAGTCACATAGTTACTGCAAAGTTGCTAGTTTTCTTATTAAAAAATAAAGTTTTATAGATTTGAAAAAAAAAAATTTTTTTTGATAAAAATTCACAAGTTCTCTAAATTTTTTCACCAAAAAAATTTTTATTTCTTCAGCTAAGAAATAAAATTTTTAACAAATTTCTTACTACAATTTTTTTAAAAATAAGTTTTTTTTTCTCTATGTGCAATATTAACAGAATTTAACATGGAATAATTTTTTCAGTTGTCATAAAAAATTGACTATTTAAATTTTACAAACAAACTTTGTTGACCTTAACAATATAAATTTATAATACAGATGGGAAAGGCCACATGTACTTTACGGACAATTATTGGATTGGATCAGATGGTTAGTAGCTTGGCAACCATTAATTTTATTCCTAGTTCAAGGAATAAATTGGGCATTTGGCCTCGAATAGGTAGTGTAAAGCTAACTGTGAATAAAACCAAATCTAATAAATAAATTAAAAAAATGAAAACATACCATAGTAATTTTTATATTGTCGTATTATATAAAATTCTCGCTAAAAATATCGAGATAATAATTTAAATGAGAAATTTATTGAAGAACTTACATAATTACATTTGGATAAGTCACTTTAGTAAATATTAATGAAAATTAAGGATTTATTTATAACATAGCTGTAAAAAAGGTAATTTAAAAACCTATGTTCAGAAATTTAATTTCTTTTACTCGAATTTGTTAAACATAATTTTACAATCGTTGATAAGGTTTTCGATCGGTGAAGAAATTTTTAAGCACTAAAACTTGTCCAACAGTTGTAACTAATATGGCAATTGTTTCCATAATGGACCACCACAAAACTCTTTCGTTTAAATCTTCAGCTCGTTTACGTCCTTGAGCTTCTCTTAATCTATGAGAAGTTTGGAAGTCGACAATACGGACCAAGTTTTTGTGCACTTCTTGAGCCGAAGATTCCATCTGAAATTACAATTAAATAATTGTAAAAAGAAATTTTAATTGAATTTTTTATATAATTTTTCATAAGTAGATTTGGTTGTACCTGAGTCATTACTGTAACGTGCTCTTCCAATCCAGGAACAGCAAACTCGTCTCCAACTTGGAAATCCATGTAGACTAACTTATGAGAAAATGTTGAGAATTCATTACTGAAACATGTTTTATATTCTCCTGTCATTTGAGCAGTAAATGTGTGAGAGTCAAATTGCGTTTTTACTTGACGATAAATTATTTCTTTATTCGGTGCTTCTAGTGTTACATCGATGTCATATTGACCACCAGTTACTACCTGAAATATAATTTTTAAAATAATTATTTTGAAGTTGTTAAAAAATTTTAAGTTTGGGTTATTATTTCAAAATAGAGGCCATTATTTTTTTTTTTTCAATTTCGAAAAATAATTTTTTTTTTTTTACGGCACATTCATGAATGAAAATTAATTTAGCATATTTTTTGTGACATTAAAGTTAGCAGTCACTTGACAATTTTTTAATTTTATTTAACAAAAAAATTTATTCAAAAAATTGCATTTTTTATTTTTTAGAATTTCTACTATACGTCAATTTTTTTTTTTTATTTTTTTTGATGACACTGAAGTTGACAGACATTAGAAATTTTTTTATAATTTTATAGTAATTAAATTATTATAAAAAAAAATTCAATTAAAAAATTCCACATGTGAAAATTAATAAAAATTACAAGTGAAAATTTTTAAAAATCATTTTTTTATTGTTGCTATTGGTAGCAACTACTGAAAAAATCATAAATACATTTTTTAATTAGTTTTATTTAATATTAAAAAAATTTATGACATTAAAATTAGCACTTGATCATTTTTTAATTTCATTTAACAAATATGCTCCATAAAATTATTTTTTTTCAATTTCTAAATGTAAATTTTTTTACCATAATTCATTTTTTTTTTAAATTTATAAAAATTATGAAATATCTGTTAAATTAATTTTCTTAAAAATTTTTATGTTATTAAAATAATAAATAAAAAATGGAGTTTTAATTTTTTAAATTCTAACTTTGATAAAAAATTGTATATAATTATTTAATAATACTTAAGTTAGCCGACGTTTCTATTTTTTTTTTTTTTTTAATTTATTAATTTTAAAAATTGTACTTACAGTTTTTCCAAAGTTTTTACAAATGAAAATTTTTTTAAATTTTTTCATTGAAAAAAAAATTTTTACATGTCGGCTAACTTAATTTTCATAATTATTTAATGAAAAAGTTAACCGACATTTCAAAACTTTTAGAAATTTTTTATTGAAAAAATTTCAATTAAAAAATTAAAAAAAAAAATTTCACATCTAAAAAACTTGAAAAACTAGAAGTGCAATTTTTTAGAAATATCTTTTTAGTTGTAATTTAATTAATAAAAAAAATTAAAAATTTTTAGACGTCTGCTAACTTCAGTGTCATAATTATTTAATGTAATTTTTGGACATTAAAATATTGTGGACTCAATTTCCAAAAAATTACTAGTTAGTATACAAAAAAAAATAAAACAATATACATACTTGAAATTCAAGAGTAGCTGACGTGTTTTTTTCTATCTCCTGATAGAAACATTCTTTGGCATTGTCTGGCAATTCAAATGTTAATTCTACACTGCCCGCAAATAAAATAAATGATAAAAATGAAGTGACAAAAATTAACCTCTTAAAAAGATTCATTGTTGCATAATGTGGAGATAAAGTTTCAATCAATAGCACATTAATAATTAATAATAATCTATAAATTATTATTTGATAATTAAATTGTAATCTTATTAGCTAATGTACAAAATGACTTAGCTACACCTTTCAAAATTATATATCACCAAAGTGTCAACGTTTACATTGAATTATTATCAGCTATACTTCTAACGTGGCCGGATATCACAATACATACGTAAACATAATCTATATATCTATATTTTGCATTTAAAATACATGTCAGATTAGCCAATGATGTAGCTCCAAAAACTGGGTGGCATTTTCTACCACAATTTTGTTTTAATTTGTTCTTTTTATTTAAATTAAAAATATTAATTATTTAATTTAAGAAGAAATGGATAAAATTTTTTTCATTTTTTATTTTATTTATATAAATAAAAATAATTTTTATTGTTATTGTATTTTTTTTTTTGACGCTAGAGAGAGCCACTACTTATAACTTAAGGCGCATTCATTTTTTGGTGACCCAACCGTAAAGCGTATATATGTACGTCATCTTTTCCATATGAAAATTAATTTAGCATAAATTAATTCATTTTAAGAATTTTAAAATTAATCAATTATGGTTAAAAAAAATTGACGAAGAAATTTTAAAAAATAAAAAATGTAATTTTTTAAAAATAATTTTTTTTTTAAATTAATTAATTTTAAGAATTTTAGAATTAATCAATTATGGCAAAAAAAAATTGACGAAGAAATTTAAAAAATTCACAATGTAATTTTTAAAAAATATTTTTTTTGTTAAAACAAATGGAAAAATTCTCAAGTGACTGCTAACTTTAATGTCATACTTTACATGCGCTTGTATTTAGATTAACGATAATATGGAGAGCAGAAGAAACAAAAAAATATTTTCAAAAAATTGCACGTATAGTTTTTTAAATTTTCTTTACATAGAATTTTTTCTTCTAATTTTTTTTTTGTTATTATTTTTTTAATAAAAAAAATTTTGAAAAATTGTCAAATGTTTGCTAATTTTATCTTCATGTTATTTTATCTCATAAGAATTAATTTTTCTTTTTAAAGTTCTATCTTTTTGTCTACAATTTACGTGAAATAAGATGAAATTTAATATTTTATATTTATTCTAGTATTCACTAGCTCATAAAACTGAAAATGCTCATGAAGATAGCATTTGGAGTTGTGCTTGGGAGGGTTGACCAAAGAAGAAAACCGATAATCCGCCAGACAACGAAGATTCACAGTAAGAAAATTTATTATCACGTCAAAAATATTATTTATAAAAATTATCTGACATATTTTTTATTTTTTCATGAAAAAAAAATTTTTTTAAGAATTCGCACTCGAAATTTTTAAAAATTTCTAATAAAATATTTTAAAAATAATAATCAAATTTCATCATAATTAATTATTTTTAATTTCATGATTTTTTAATTTTTATTTTTAGATTTTTTTAATAAATTATTAACAAAAAAAAAATTGAAACAGAAAAATAAATAAAAAAAAAGAATTTTCGGTCGCATAGAGGGGGTGTCGAAGGTTACGGGTGGATTAGAGTTCGACGACTCCACACTGCCAGGTAATACTGGTCGCTCTGGCGCTATGGTTTTGTAGCAAGTGGAGAGGGAAGGCCTCTCTTCACGGTCCGCGCGAATGCAGGCCCCTATGAGAAACTCTCTTCAAAGTGCGCGCTTAGAGATGTGCGCAATCTATTATTGTCTTATTAAGAATTTCGAAGATCGATGTTTTTTCATGTTGATTTAGAGATGGAAACATAAGCTGAAAATCGATTCTCGATTCCGATTCTTTCTTTAGAAATTTCGATTCTTAGAATCAATTAATCAATTTCAAGAATCGATTCTTTTAAATATTTTTTTAATTTTAAGAAATAAAACTAGTAAAATAAGGTAAAAGGTACAATAAACTGTTAATTTATAAAATATTATATTTTATTAAAAAAGTAACATTTGAAAACATTGATAAAATTAGTATTTTACTCAAATAATTAATTAAATATTATGAAAACCATAAATTTTGTGGGATAGATTTTAAGAAAACCAACATATTTATTTAATGTAATTTTTGGACATTAAAATATTGTGGACTCAATTTCCAAAAAATTACTAGTTAGTATACAAAAAAAAATAAAACAATATACATACTTGAAATTCAAGAGTAGCTGACGTGTTTTTTTCTATCTCCTGATAGAAACATTCTTTGGCATTGTCTGGCAATTCAAATGTTAATTCTACACTGCCCGCAAATAAAATAAATGATAAAAATGAAGTGACAAAAATTAACCTCTTAAAAAGATTCATTGTTGCATAATGTGGAGATAAAGTTTCAATCAATAGCACATTAATAATTAATAATAATCTATAAATTATTATTTGATAATTAAATTGTAATCTTATTAGCTAATGTACAAAATGACTTAGCTACACCTTTCAAAATTATATATCACCAAAGTGTCAACGTTTACATTGAATTATTATCAGCTATACTTCTAACGTGGCCGGATATCACAATACATACGTAAACATAATCTATATATCTATATTTTGCATTTAAAATACATGTCAGATTAGCCAATGATGTAGCTCCAAAAACTGGGTGGCATTTTCTACCACAATTTTGTTTTAATTTGTTCTTTTTATTTAAATTAAAAATATTAATTATTTAATTTAAGAAGAAATGGATAAAATTTTTTTCATTTTTTATTTTATTTATATAAATAAAAATAATTTTTATTGTTATTGTATTTTTTTTTTTGACGCTAGAGAGAGCCACTACTTATAACTTAAGGCGCATTCATTTTTTGGTGACCCAACCGTAAAGCGTATATATGTACGTCATCTTTTCCATATGAAAATTAATTTAGCATAAATTAATTCATTTTAAGAATTTTAAAATTAATCAATTATGGTTAAAAAAAATTGACGAAGAAATTTTAAAAAATAAAAAATGTAATTTTTTAAAAATAATTTTTTTTTTAAATTAATTAATTTTAAGAATTTTAGAATTAATCAATTATGGCAAAAAAAAATTGACGAAGAAATTTAAAAAATTCACAATGTAATTTTTAAAAAATATTTTTTTTGTTAAAACAAATGGAAAAATTCTCAAGTGACTGCTAACTTTAATGTCATACTTTACATGCGCTTGTATTTAGATTAACGATAATATGGAGAGCAGAAGAAACAAAAAAATATTTTCAAAAAATTGCACGTATAGTTTTTTAAATTTTCTTTACATAGAATTTTTTCTTCTAATTTTTTTTTTGTTATTATTTTTTTAATAAAAAAAATTTTGAAAAATTGTCAAATGTTTGCTAATTTTATCTTCATGTTATTTTATCTCATAAGAATTAATTTTTCTTTTTAAAGTTCTATCTTTTTGTCTACAATTTACGTGAAATAAGATGAAATTTAATATTTTATATTTATTCTAGTATTCACTAGCTCATAAAACTGAAAATGCTCATGAAGATAGCATTTGGAGTTGTGCTTGGGAGGGTTGACCAAAGAAGAAAACCGATAATCCGCCAGACAACGAAGATTCACAGTAAGAAAATTTATTATCACGTCAAAAATATTATTTATAAAAATTATCTGACATATTTTTTATTTTTTCATGAAAAAAAAATTTTTTTAAGAATTCGCACTCGAAATTTTTAAAAATTTCTAATAAAATATTTTAAAAATAATAATCAAATTTCATCATAATTAATTATTTTTAATTTCATGATTTTTTAATTTTTATTTTTAGATTTTTTTAATAAATTATTAACAAAAAAAAAATTGAAACAGAAAAATAAATAAAAAAAAAGAATTTTCGGTCGCATAGAGGGGGTGTCGAAGGTTACGGGTGGATTAGAGTTCGACGACTCCACACTGCCAGGTAATACTGGTCGCTCTGGCGCTATGGTTTTGTAGCAAGTGGAGAGGGAAGGCCTCTCTTCACGGTCCGCGCGAATGCAGGCCCCTATGAGAAACTCTCTTCAAAGTGCGCGCTTAGAGATGTGCGCAATCTATTATTGTCTTATTAAGAATTTCGAAGATCGATGTTTTTTCATGTTGATTTAGAGATGGAAACATAAGCTGAAAATCGATTCTCGATTCCGATTCTTTCTTTAGAAATTTCGATTCTTAGAATCAATTAATCAATTTCAAGAATCGATTCTTTTAAATATTTTTTTAATTTTAAGAAATAAAACTAGTAAAATAAGGTAAAAGGTACAATAAACTGTTAATTTATAAAATATTATATTTTATTAAAAAAGTAACATTTGAAAACATTGATAAAATTAGTATTTTACTCAAATAATTAATTAAATATTATGAAAACCATAAATTTTGTGGGATAGATTTTAAGAAAACCAACATATTTAAACGATTAGGTGATAATCTACTTCTGAGCTGATTTGCAATCAACCCTGAGTGTGAAAATAAGCGTTCACACGGTGTTGATGTTGCAACAATGCTCAAGTATTTTCTAGTAACAACCGACAAATGGGGGTAATCAGATTCGAGCGATTTCCAAGTTGCAATCGGGTTAGGATTAGTTTTCCGGTCTACTGTAGATCGATTAATAAACTGCCTAAGTTCGATAGGCAGACGGTCTGTTTCATCACTGTCAGCGACTTGAATGTTGTGTTGCACAGCATCGTCTAAAAAATCCCACAGATCATGACTACCTGAAGATGGTTGATGATCTGTAAGATTATTTTCGCAGGTAATCGCAAGAGTTTTCGATGCTATAGTGTCATTACTCCGGCATCAAAATAAATTATAGACTCGATCACTAAGAATCGATTCTGATAACTGGGATCTATTCACATTGATTCCCGATTAATGTCGTTGTTTTGCCAGATCCAGTGTGGCCATATAAGAGGATCACTTTCGGTAACCTCTCCGTGCTATCCTCTTTGACCATTTTCAAGGTGTCGAGAGGACTTTCCGAGTATCCGTTGATTTTGATGGTTTCGAAAACTCCCATATTATACATTCCTACGAAATTAGAACCCAATTGAACTTGTTTGTTCATCATTTCTTCGAATTGAGTTTTCGCTTCCTCGAAGGACTAAAGAATGATTTTTACATTATCGACTGGAAAAATACAATTAAGGATATGATAATATAAGAGCTCGTTACAAGTGCTTTCACACGTCTAGATGAGATGGATAAACTCGAACATTCTACTGATGTTGTGACGAGTGACCGGCTAAATCACGCATCCCACCAAAAATTTTTCTTGTGGGAAGGATTCTCTATAATGCCTCTTCATACCGTTCTCTCCCGTGGTATATTTACATTCTGGGCACTTAAATTGACCTCCCTTATGCATTATCCAGATGTGGATTCGAATTTTGTCAAGCTTTATTTCCCCTGCTTGGCAATCATCGTTCAAGCATCTGAATTTTAAATGATTTCCAATTCGGGCAATTTCATCTTCCTATTTTATATCATTCATTCTGAGTTCCACAACCACGGATTTATGGGGTCAACCATTAATGTTTTGCGCAGGGTAGTTACCCTCCTTCGTTGATATGGCCTGCCGACATTTATCCGTGATTGTGGTCCAGGTCTTGATGTCGCCGATCATGGTGTTTCTGAGCTCGAGCTTTTCGCAGATGAAGGTTGCGATCTCGACTGCGCTGCTAATGGTGATTGCGATCCTGACGGCGCTGGTGATGATGTTTAGGATGATGATCTTCGCAATGGCGCGTCGAGCGAGCGTCCAAGGTTTGACGGTCCTACCGAATATCTTCGTTGGATCTGTCGAAGCTCTTCTAGTTCCTTATTTAACGCGGCAATTTCATTGTCACATTGAATCAGTTGATCGTCACATTGAATAAGTTGTCGCTTCAGATCCTCCAGTTTATTCCGCAATGCTGAGTTTATGATGCGCGACTCCTCTAACTCATCAAATAGATCTTCGATGTCTTGATTCGACATGGCTTTCTGCAGATTGATGTCTGAATTGTCACCATCATCATCTTTCCTTTGTCTTTCTGTGGTGTTCTCTTAAAATTGCCGTTCAAAAATCTGGCAATCGACTTTTCTAACCCATTGACTTTGGATTACATGAATAAGCCTCGAGATTGCTCCTCTGCTAAGTCCTCGGACTGACTGCTCCAGAAGAAGTCTGGAGACAGAATGCATGTTAAATAATTATTGCATCTCAGGTTGCCCTAATGAGAACATCAATGCAGTCCAAATTCCACAACGTAGACTGTTTAGTCTACTGGGCTGCGTTGACGTTTGAGAAATCTCTTATCTTGAGGTATTTCCGTTACGAAATACCTCGAATAATAATTAATCAACCTAAATATTAATTTATAAAATTCAAAATATATTTAAAATTTACCGGAACGTAAAACTGATATATATATATATAACAAATATAAATAATGCTGTGAAGCGGGAAAGAATGGGAGTTACGGATAATTATTACGTGAAGCGTTCCAACATTCACGTAACAGGATAATTGGTAGGAAAGGATTGAGAAAGGATTGTGGAAAGGATCATCTTAATGTGAGTTTATAGAATATGCGAGAAAAAATTATTAGATAGCTCGGACTGGGATTCGAACCCAGAACCTTCCGAAGACATGTCGGCTACTCTACCATTTGAGCTATCCGGTCTATACTAAATTTCCTTTCACTTATTCTATATACATTAAGCCACACCGTCCATCTTACGGTTAGCATATAATATATATATATATACAAATACATTCGTAATCACATACATTCAACACATTCATGCATTCAATATTATTATTATTATTCTGTGTTCAATTTTACGTTCTATGATGATCAAGCTTATCTTTATCTTTCAACTAAACTCATTGTGTTCCTTATTATTTATTTATCAATTGCATTCAGCTAATAATAATAGAGTAATTCTTAATTAATCATTAACAATTAATTATAATCATTTAATTATTTCTAATTACTTCAAAACAAACTTGGACTCGGCTTAGGTGATGAGTCACCAAAACCGACATTCCAAGGCGGCTTATATTAATTCAAAATTATATTTTATATTTTCACGTGGAAAATAGTCAGTCTCAAAAACGCATTCGTCATGTTCATCTCGCGCTTAACCAATTGTCGTGTTCATGTTAATTTTATTGTAACGCAATTGTTTAAAATAACTACATTTCAGTAATATTGTTTACGCTCGAATAATTAACAGTTGATATTAATGATGCTATTAATTAATTAAATAAAATACAATTAAATAGTCAATGTGATCTAAAACATTCAAATGTTCAATTAAGTTCATGAAATCATATGATAATGATGCATTTCAATTTTAACTGTTTATTTTCTGAACACATCTATCAAAATATTATGTAAATAAAATTTGTATTAATTAATATTTAAAAAAACTAAATTATGATAAAAAATTTCTTCTTTCAATTTTCCTCGAGTATTTTATAATGTAATTGCTTCTTTTGTCGGTAAGCTATATTAGATCTTAATTTTTTTAAGTATTTTTTTTCAGATTTTTATTTGAATTAAACATTAAAATTTTTTTGTTTAATTATAACTTAATATTTTCAAATGCATTGCATCAGTTGAAGTAATATTTTACTTCGAATAGTATATCTATCATTTTCCCCTTCTTTCTTATTACGAATGTGTAGTTTGTATAAAAATGACGCACATTGTTGCTTCTACGTTTATTTCTAAAACGGACATGCGTCAATAAACACAGTTGCATTTTTTGTATTGAAAAACAACAAGTGATCTTGGATGAAAAATCGAAAATGACTAATTTTTAAAATTTATCTAAGTACGCGTGTATTAAAGTTGCAATGTCGAAAAACGGAATCATGTGTTCACTATTTTTTGTGAATATACTTTTTTTTATTTTTATTATTATTATCGCAGTGAGTATAATTATTTTAAATCAATTATAATATAATGATTAATAATTTAATAAATTGATTGGAATTTAGGAAAAAAACTCTAAAAACATTAACATATATTACGAGAAAAATCGCAATACTCTGATCGATTTAAACGAATAATAATAACTATTGATAGCAGTAAGATAAGAAAATCACGCTATTTGAAAAAAATATAAATCAATGTAATAATGACCATCAATTGCTTTAATTAACTTAACAATACTAATAATAATTATAATTAATATTATTTTTGGTTAGATTCACGTCAAGTATATTTTTTAAACAACTATAATAATTTATTACTAAATTATTCTCAGAATAATAAAATGTTTATACTATTAACTCTTCAAATAAAACAGGAACTCGTTATTAAAAAGCACTTGTGTCTACCTCTGGCGTAAAATTAAAAAATAAAACTTTAATTAAAGTAGCGCGCATTTATTGAAGCTCATAAATTTTTTTTTTTTTTTTTTACTAAAAATTCAAGTTTTATCATAGAAAAAAAGTAAAAGTACATTAAAAAAAGTTATTCCAAGAGATTTTTCAGAAAAATTGAATATCTTCAT
>CAJNRD030001114.1:9436389-9537643 GCA_905319865.3 Cotesia congregata
TATATAGCTGATTATAGCGTATTTTTAAATGTATTCTTATAAAATTTACTGTAACAAATTTATTTGTTATTGCAACAAATTGTCATTGTTATTATTACAAATTCTCTCTATTACTTCAACAAATTGTCTTTGTTACTCCAACAAATCCTCTTTGTTATTTTAATAGAATAATTTTGATATTTCAACAAAAAATCACAAAAAGTGTAAAATGATGTTTATAATTACGTTTACATAATTCTGAAATACAAAATTTGTCACATTTTCTATGAGATGTTTTGTCTGCTCTGCTACTACGTAGTAGTAAAATCATTATTTATTTTATTATTTAATTAAGTGTTATATTATAATGAAATTCGGTAAGATGAATAAATTATGAATTATGACTGTCCAAATATATTATAAAATCAAATTTTATATTATATTTATGATAAATTCATATGATACATTAAGTAGATTATAGAATCATTATTGTCTAAGATAGCAGCACAGCAGACAGAAACTTCAAGACGCACGGAGATCACCACAGTTAAGCAGCATTGAGTAGGGTTATTAGTTGGATGGGTGACCGCTGGTGTTATAGCCATAAAATTAGATCTAGATATTTTTTTTGCATTTTGATCAGTTATACAGAATTGCGTAGGACCATATTAAATACTCTATCCATAAAATTAACCCAATAATTAATTAGATGTAATAAATCTATAATTAAATATTGTTATATATAATTATATATAGTTATATATAATTATACATAATTATATATAATTAGATATGATTATATTTGGCCATTTTTCATATATAATCATATATAACCAATTTATATATAAATATATATAATTATATATAAATATTTTTTCTCGGGTAACTTATTAATTTTCCACTTTATATTTTATATTGTAGTCACCAGTTATTAAAATAAAGGAAGAAAATTGTCCAGACCCAATGGAGCTATTGCAAAATGAGCTGAATTTGCTAAAAGGTAAAAGCAATTTTCATTTCAATAACATGAGCAAAATAATAGAAGAAGAATTTTATCACAATAAAACATGCCTTTATCAATTCACTGGAGCGGTAAGCTATTCATAATAAATAACTAATCTCTAAATTGGTTGGAATCTTAATTAGCAATAAATATTTTTTTAATTAATCAGATAAAATCTGATAATTCCATGGACTTGCCTTCTTTTCTGGGTTTCGACCCAGCGGATATAGCAATATGGCCGGCAAATTCTCCGGTACTAGAATTTATAATAAATTTCGGCAGCTGTTTTCCGATAAGTAAAATTACTATTGTAAATTAATATTGAAGAAAATTCTACACATGTGTTTTGCAATTGATTTATAATAAATATGAAAATATTTTTTGCAGAAAGTCATCGTACCTCAACAGAATCAGTAAAAAAGCTTATGGCTTGTATAAATGCGAATAGTGAGTTATATCAATGTCCAAAAGGTTTCGAAAGAATGGCCTTTAATTAACTTAACAACTAAAGATGTACAAGACTCGATATCATTTGAAGAATATTCAAATTTTTGGAAATTTAAAAAAATGTATACATTATTCAAAAAAGAGCAGCCGATAAATAAGAATTTTTAATACTGTGGTATAAAAAATACAAAATAACATTGCAAAGTGTCAATTTTGTTCCACACAGTAAAAAATTTTGCGTCATTGCGACAAAAATTTTTGTGTTAAATATTTAACACTTTTAGGTGTAAATTTAACATTTATTTTGTTAAATCAATACAAAAAAGTGTAAAACATTTAACATAAAAATTTCTAACACAAAATTTTTTATTGTTCAAACAAGAATATATTAATGAGTTTCACTGGATTCAAAAAATTCCAAGTTGTGATAATATTTTTACATATATTTTATAATGCAATACAGTATTTTCAATATTATTGAGATTGGATAATTTATCAAATGTAAATTTCTTATTAGTACAATAAAATTTACGGGTAACAATATTAGTAGAGTGAATTTGTAAAATTTATTAAACTCATAGCAATTTGAGAGCCAGTAATTTAACTTTAAGGGGATATTCTAGTCTAAAAGCATGAGTTTCAGGTAATTTTTTGAAGTGCCGTAAAAAAAAGGCAATCAATATTTTTACTATCCATTTTTTTATAAGTTATTTATTAACATTACAAGAATACAGAAAAAAATAAAAAAATAAGAAAAGGTTAAAATTCAAAAAATTACCAGCTGATGAAGTGGGGGAGGGGGGGTCTCAAAAAATTGGCACGTGACCATGCCCACAATTCCAACCCTCCTAGCAATCGGAAATGAAAAAATAAAAAAGATTATTAATCTAGAGTAATGACGCTATGGCATCAACTAGGGAAAAGTTGAAAAAAAATTTTTTCACAAAATGGCGACTGCTTGAAAAAAAAAATTTTTTTTATACTTTTTTTTTTGACTACTTTTTCGAATTTTTTAAAAATAGTAAAAATTGAAATTTGGGGATGATCATAGTTCATACCATAGCAGCATTACTCTAGATTAATAATCTTATTTATTTTTTCATTTCCGATTGCTAGGAGGGTTGGAATCGTGGGCATGGTCACGTGCCAATTTTTTGAGACCCCCCCACTTCATCAGCTGGTAATTTTTTGAATTTTCACCTTTTTTTATTTTGTTATTTTTTTCTGTATTCTTGTAATGTTAATAAATAACTTATAAAAAAATGGATGGTAAAAATATTGATTGCCTTTTTTTTACAGCATTTCAAAAAAGTACCTGAAATTCATGCTTCTAGACTAGAATACCCCCTTAATAAAAAACTTTACCATTATGCAGGTATAAAGTTCATTTTTTTTTTTAACTTGATTAAAATGCTTAGTTTTATCTATCTGTGATTTTTAACGATACCAGCACTTAAAAAGTAAGATAAAAAAAACACATTAAAGTAATTCTTGGAATTAAAAAAATTCTTTTGTTCGAAAAATAAAAAACAGAGTAAGTGATGTTTGAAGTAAAAAAAAAAAAAATTCCTCAGTCTGAAGACAAAAAAAAACTGCTATATAAATACAATCAAAACCGTCATACGATCATTTGAAGTTATATTGTCAACTAGACGTCTTTAATATAAAAAAATTTAACTATGAAGAAACTAATGGGATTGGTGACATTCCTTTTAATAGAACTATCAAGTTCTGAAGAGTTAAGAATCTACGTTAAGTGGGAAATGAATATTTATGTTCCATTTCATAGTACTATTTGCGATGGCATGCTACTCAAACCACGCTTATTCATTGCAGATGGGAACTGTGTCAATAAGTAAGCGAAACTTTTTCTGTAAGATTTGACATATTGTGATTATTAATTATTTTTCAGAGCACTGATAAGTGAAAGTAACAGAACTTACTATGATATTTATGTTAATCGTGGTAGTGGATTCACTACTTACATGAGATTAGCTGAAGTAGAGAAAAAAAATATTTTTTACAACGAAGACTTGGCAATTGAATTCGACAAATCTAAACGAAATGTCGCAGTACTAATTACCAATCAGCCGTTGGTTTCTGATAATAATCGAACATTACTTAAGTTTCTGACGCAGTATGTTTATGACCATGTTTGGAACTACAATGAGCAATCTCAACTGGTGAATTTAACAGATATTCAAGAAATAAAATATTCAAATTGCATAGTACCAGTTAGCGGAAGAATGAATTATTTCGTAGATCCTTGTACAGTGAAACCTGTATAAGTGAGACTTGAAGGGACTAAGATTTTTTTTCTCACTTATAGAGGTTTCTCACTTACCCGAGTTTCTCATACAGAGAGGGAAACTTAGATAGACAAGGTAAGAGAATAATAAATAGAAATAGAGAATATACATTACTATACTGTATAATAGAATATGAAATAATACAATATGAAATACAGTAATTCACTTATAAAATTCGGTCATTTTAGTTTGCTTTAAGTTACAATCAGCAGTCAACAATTTTTCAATGGCAAATAATTTGTCAAAAATAGTTCTATCATTAATATTGGAAAATTCAAAATATTTATGCAATGTCCACAATGCTTTTTCCGCGTCAGATTTGTATACTTTCTCAACTGGTGCTTCTTCTTCTTCTTCTTCCTCTTCTGTTTCTATACATGAGATTGCAGCAGAAACGATATCATTACCCGAGTCGAAATTTAAGTCGTAGATTCAACGTATTGAACGTTCAAATCGTACATTCGACGTATTGAACGTTGAAAACGTAAGTTCAACGTATTGGACGTTGAAATCGTAATTTGAACGTATTGAACGTTAAAAACGTTAGTTGAACGTATTCAACGTATTGTGAGCGTAAATCGATTTTAAATTTTGCTGGTGCAGCATGCATGCAAGTATATTTTACAAATTCATTCCACTGAAGTGAAAATTTTAATTATTAATGAAATTTTAGGTATATTGAAGCTTTATGCTTGAAAATCTAACTATAAATCGGTCAATGAGCTCCTCAAATCTTCAAAATATTTTTGAAATGCAAACAAAAATCAATCTAAGAGTTTTCAAAGATCTCAAAATATCGAGATTGAATGAGAATTTGGCTCTCAAAAATCAATCTTAATTTAATAACTTCCTTAATTCCAATCAACCGTAATTTTATTAGTTGATTAAATATGCAAGTAGCTAAAAATTAACTCAATCAAATCTTTGGGAAAAGCTTTTAAATAAATTTAGCCTATAGGTTATTTTTTACGGATTGGTATATGACATTTGTAACTTTTAATTTTTACTACGGATCATATATTCTTCTTAAAACAGTTGAATCTATATTTTTTACGTTCAATACGTTCACATTACGATTTCAACGTCCAATACGTTGAACTTACGTTTTCAACGTTCAATAAGTTGAATCTACGACTTAAATTTTACGTCGAATTTATGGTTTAAACGTTCAATACGTTGAATCTACGACTTAAATTTTGACTCGGGTATCGGTCAATTCCCCTGAAGTCATTACATCCTCATCAATATTGACATATTCGTTGAATTGCAGTTGCTGGTTGTCATCATTTATTACTTGAGCCCAAACATCGTCACTAATTGTAGTTGTTTCTTTTTCTTGTTCATTACCTTGTGAATCAAACGCATGTAACTTGAAACCTGATTTTCTAAAACAATTTGCGATTGTAGTCTTACTGACAGAAAACCAAGCTTTTCTAGCGAATCTCATAGCTTGTAAAATGTTTATTCCAGCGCTTACATTGTCTTCTATAAATGTCACAATATGATGAACGACTTCTTTTCTATAAAAAACGCATACTAAAAGAATGTTGCCAATACAATGGGATAAATAGCTTCAAATACGAGAGAAAAGAACTAGTAAGTCCTGAAAAAATGTCTCACTTATAGAGGTTCATCAATATCACTAAAAGAGGTTTTTCAGTGCAGAGGTACCGGGACCTGAGAAAAAGTCTCGCTTACAGAGGTTTCTCACTTATTCAGGTCCCACTTATCTAGGTTTCACTATATCTTCTTGAACAATTCTTTCTGGTGCAGATATGACTCAATTGTAAGTTGAATTTAGTTTTTATTTAAAATATATCACATAGAAAAAAAGGCTCATCTGAGCCAAAAAAATATTTTTCTTTCTAATTATTTTCTTGAGCGAAAAAAATTTTTTTTTTTGACAAGAAATTTCACTTATTCCAACAAAATTAATTCTCTTGCTTTAAGAAATACGCATCTTGATCCAAGAAAATTTATTTAAGTCAAAAAAATCTTGTTGTTTTGAGAAAATTCAGCCTCTTGCTCCAAAAAATTTAGTTCTTCATAGAAGTAAATATTCTTGTCTTGAGAAAATTTCTCTCTTGCTCCAAAAAATTAAATATAAAGATAGAAGTAAATTTTCATTAATATTATTATTGATTAACATGTCAAATGGGAAGATCAAATAATATTTCATCATTTTTTTTCATTCAATATGTATAATTGCACGCTAAAATAATATAAAATGGGTATCAAATATTCAAGAGAAAAATTTTTTCAAGGTGAGAAAATTTTTTTCTCAGCTGAAGTAGGTAGCGCTGCTTCCCTAAAGTATCTAAAAATCTTGTGATCAAATGTAAAAATTTATTGTATCAAGTATTTATGATCTGAATTAAGAAGAAATGACTTCTACCAAGAATAGAATTTAAAGAAAAATTTTTACTTCGGCCAACATAACTTCGGTCTTCCTTCAGGCACCCGACAAATTTTCTTGAGCCAAAAATTTTGTTCTCCAGCAAATAAATTTTTCTTTCTGTGCACTTTTCTTATTTTTTTCATTTTGTTATAGTTTTTTTGATCTATACTGGGAAAAAAAAATTTATTTTGAAAAAAAATGGGCATTTTGGTGACAGGAAATTAATTTGTTGAAAATTTTATTTTTTAGCCGAAGAAATAAAAATTTTTTTACAGTAAATTTCTTGATGGAAAAAAAATTTTATAGATTTGGGAAAAAACAATTTTGAGTGAAATTAAGCAAGTTGTCTATCTGAAATTGTTTTTTTTTTTTTTTTTTTTCCAAATCAAAAAAACTTTTTTTGAACAAGAAAGTTGCTGTGCGAAAAATTTTTATTTCTTCAGCTAAGAAATAAAATTGTTTAAAATTTTAAATAAATTACTTTTTCCCCAGTGCAGTATATAATAAACAAATTATGATCATTGCAGAGAAACAGTGATTGGGACGGAAGCCGGATCAACTTTGTTGTCTGCAGTCTGAAAGAAACTAACAAAGATGTTTTGGTTGGAATTTTACCGGAATCTAATCGCCGGGAGAATAAAACTATCGGCTCTGATAGTTATGTTAAAATTGACTATATAGGAGACTTAGGTAATGCAATTGATAAAAAGTACAATGATTGGTTAGCGGAGAACCCTAATCAGTTAACCTATAAACCCTATCAAAATGTAAGTGGATTTATTTATCGGATGTGATTTAATCAACAATTTTGTTGTGTGAATTTCGCTCTCTTTTTATTTTTAATTGTTTTACCTCAAATTCGTTCTAGGATTAAAGTTTTTCAGTAGAACATAAACAAATAAATTATTAACTAATTGTAACCTTTATTCATGTGAACAATGGCTACAACCACTACAAATAAATTAGATGGAGCAGAGTGGAATTTTATGAAAAACTTCTGAGAAGAGCTATGTAACTTCCTGTTGTTTTAAAAATCTGAAATTAAAATAAACATTATCACTTTCGTGGAAGTATCTTATAGTTAATTTAAGGAAGAAATACAAACTCTTGTCATTTGTTCGCGATCAAGAATTAAAAGTCCGTAGGCCATAAATTTGTACTCTTTATTGGCCCGCATCGTCGTGATCATCAGCAATTTTTTTATTTTTCTATCACATTTCATCCACGGAGAATTATAAATTGAAGTTGTTATACTTTTTGTCTTTTAAAAGTATCACTTGTAAGAAAATGATAATATTTATGGTGGATTATCTTCAGTTATAAGTTTTAAAAGTAGTTACCATCTCAGTGGCGCGATGAGCAAAATTACAGTAGATTATTATTTGTATCAACAGTGTCATTGCATGAGCGATACTTCTCGCAAATTTTGGCCAGTGTCCTTCTGATGCTTCCTAAAAAAATAATAATAATTGACAAAATGTTCTGAATCACCTCTGACTATTTTGTACTTTGTCTAGTGTGAATATACAGCAGCAGAGATCTATCCCGTTGAATAGCACCGTAAAGAAAATAATTGGATTAAATAAAATCTCTATTTGTTTGCACAATCCTAAAATGTGGCGGTGTCTCTTGATAAGACTAATGATAGCATTAAAATCGGTATAACTTTTAATATTTTTTTCGTTGTATGCTTCTAGTTTGAAATCGTCAGCTAGTACCTAAGATAATGAAGTTTTTTTTAGTAATATTTTGTTTACAATTATGAGAGAATAAATTACCAGCGTATGAATGCAAATATGGGTAGTAAGTTGAATAAATATGGTGTCGCATGTAATCCAGTAGAAAACGGCGAAGTAATTTACGCATTGCTCGTAAATTATACAAAAATTGTAGGTAACAAGTGAGTTATAAGGAAACGGGTACAACAAAGGATACACCGTTGCCGAGTAATCGAGTGTTTCGTTACTATTTATCAAATAATGGCTGACTAATAGACTGATTTACCGGCGAAAGACATAAAGACATTATTAATAGAGTTGATAGATTGATTTATTGATTCACGAAAAAAAGTAAACTGTAATAATAATAGTCGATTTATAATAAGTAATGATAAACTGCTGAAAATTACCATTTCAAACAGTAAAATCGTGATTTTAATAATCACTATATAATATTTATCATTTAAATACTACAATTTATTCTATACATGGAAGAAAATACTATTTCAAACAGTAATATTCGCTATGAGAATGTCTAAAATGTTAAAGTATAATAATTAAGAATTTTGACTTTGATATTTATCATTTCGTACCTAAAAAATGATCACATGATATATAAAAAGTATAAAAAATTCGGAGTTTTTTCTAAAAATTTTAAAAATAACGATGAAGATAGCTTTAAAGAATTTTTTTATATTTTTTTCCATAAAGAACATTTAATAACAAAAATTTTGAAAAAAAAAACGTCCCGATAAGCCAATTTTTGAAAAAGTTATGGCAATTTAAAAATAAAAAAGCGGTTTTTTTGAAAAATTCGGAACTTTTTTTGGTTGGGTAAAAAAATTTGAAAAAATTATGAGAGACGTTTTTGATAGGGTAGAAAAGGATGGTAAACTTTCAGCCAAATCAAAAGGGGTCAGGGTCAAAAGTGGTCGATTTGGCGTGGAATGCCCCATACATAAATATATAAACTTTTGAACCAATGCTAATTTTGAGCTTTACTCGACTACACAAGAGATAAAATGACAAAATTCCGTGTGAATTCCGACACAAGGTCCAATGCAATAGACAGATTTCTACGAAATCCACTCTTATAATTTAGATGAAAAATATGAAAATATATCATGTAAGAGCAAACTATTCGTAACGCGATTGGTCAAATATATCATAAGCATGAAAATATAGATAATTCCATACCAACATTCACACGCGCGCTTGCGCGCGCAACGTATACTAGTCTACCTAAAAATGAAACTATAATTATTGACCTGCTTGGACTGGTAAAAAGTATATTTTAAAAGTAGAATTTTTACTTTTTCAAATGTTAAATTCTCCCAGAGTGAGACCCCCTTCTCCTCATCTGACTTCCCCTTCTCTTCATAGTATGTTATGGACTATATATTGAAATGGCAATTTTTACTGTTTGAAACTATAATTTTTTAAGATGAGAGAGTAGTTATTTACTAGAGTGACAGCTACTAATCACTCATTTTCGATATTAAATTATAAATTGTGGCTTTTACACTTTCTACATTAAGTTCTGTAATATTTATATTTTTGCCACCCCGATGTCCGCTTTACTGTTTGAAACTATAAAAATTAATTGGAATCCGAGTAAATTTTACAGTTTACTTTTTTCCGTGTTAATATTCTGTATTAGTCTTACTAATACGGACGCAATCCGTAGCTGAGGCCCACTGAAATCGCAGCAAACATATAACAATATCGTGCTGGCTTGGAACTATTTATCAGCTCATCTATTTGAGGACGCAAATTCTTACGAGTTTTCGCATTTTTCCACAATATATGGAAGTCCCGGAGTATGTTGAATAATTGACGACGATGCAATGACAATGTCAAACCCTATTAAAATAATTTTTTTAATAATTTGATGATTATTCAATCGCTAAAATTTCTTCGCATGTGCCAATTTTGATCAACATTTGTATCGTATCCAAAATTTTAAAAAAGTATATTTTATTTTAAGCTTATTGAAAACATAAGAAAATTTTTTTAAAGTTAAAACAGCAATCATTAATTACGTAAGGGTATTGAGGGGGCGGAGGGTTAAGAAAATTTCTACATTATCGTATTTTTATTATTTAAAAAATATAAAACATTTTTTGTTAAAAAACATTATTACTTGTTAAAGAATAAAAATGATGGATCCACGTTGACCTGTAAGTTTTAATAAAACTGATCCTTTCCTAACATAACAGTTTATTATTTAGAAGATCAAGATAAAATCTTACTTAAGAAAGGGGAGGAGAGGGATTCAAGAAATCTTACATATACTTACATGGTGGTAGGGGGGGGGGGGTCAAAAGTCACCAAAATTGTCCTTACGTAATTAATGAATGGCCCCTAAAGTATTTATTTAAAAAAACACACTGAGAAATAAATATGGATCTTTAACCTAGGAAAATCTAGTTAAATAGCATTACCACTATTTAATTGAAGTTTTTACATCTAAAATTATTTATTATATTGAATATCTTGGTTAATTTTAACTCAGAAAATAGAAACAATAATTCGGATAACCTGGACCGGGAATCGAACCTGGATCTCTTGGTTACGCATCAAGGGCTCTTCTAGTTAAGCTATCTGAGAAATTGTCCGTAACAACTTTTCAGTCACCTAATAATTTTTTGTTTAACACGATAACAGAAAAATAATTATTAAAATATGGTCGATATAAATATTTAACACCAGTTACTTAAACTAATACATAGTTCGAGTAACTACAAAATAAAAAGTTCAGAAAACTATTTTTTTATACTTGTGAGGTTATTATTCAGCTAACTATCCACTTTTCTCTCAAAGTTAACGAATTTAAAATTTTAAAAACTTATATTTCATTAAAAAATCATTGAAAACATGTGATGATTTGTGTAAATTTAAAAAAAAAAACAATCTAAATTGACAAACACTCTTATTGTAAAGAGTTTGACACCTTGATCATGCACATAGAGGCTGACAATATCACTGTAATAACTTCCGCTGCGAAACTAATATCATCATACCCCACCAAATGAAGTGTCCAAAAACCAGAATAAACATATAACATAAAAACACTAACGCCTAGACTACTAATAAAACCTTCTTTATAAGAAGACGTAATATATATTTCAATGTTATCACGGAAGGCATTTCGCATAGACTTAAGGCCTATTAGTTGAAGTACTATCAGTTCAATGTTTAACAACCGTTCACAAGTATCTCCGACGTCTTCAGCTCTGTCAATCATTTCGACGTATGACTCCTCAATTCAATTTTTTGTCATGCGCAAAAGTTTTTCGAATCAAAACTAGTTATTTTAAATTCTCAATATTAAAGAGGAGGAAAATAAAATCGACAATTCTTATAAAACTTCGAGGGTTGCTATTTTTCTAGAAAAACTCATAAATAAATAATAGAATCGATAATAAATGAGAGGGAATAATTTTATTCGCAATACTTTGTCTGAAGTAATAAAAAAAACGCTATGGAAGGTATTTTTTTCAAAGGGTAAATATTAAATGTCTTGTTATCTTCCTATTGAATAGAGACAGTTTTATTGGCGACTACCGTAGAATAAAAATGCTCATATTGTCAATTGTATAAGGCGACTCTCGGTCTGCAATCAGACTTTGTGTAAAGTTTTCACTACAAAATAGATATTTTCCCTCGTAAATGAAAAAAAGGGGAGAGAACTAGGGTTGACAATTGTTAGAAAAATTAACTAACGAGATTCTTTATCTTGGAACTCCTGTGAATAAATAATAGAATCGATATCGAATGAATGGAAATAATATTTTTAAAAAAATATTATCTTTGGTAAGAAATAATTTTATAAAAATTTCGTTCAGAAGGGTGAATATTCGATGCCTCGTTTTTCTTTCGTTTATCAAGTTATTCTGACTAATCCTACAATTTTTTTTAAACTTCCTTACACTGGAAAAAATTGCATAGTTAGTTGAATTATATAATGTAACAAGTATAAAAATATAGTTTTCTGAACTTTTTTTTTTGTAGTTACTCGAACTTTGCATTAGTTTAAGTATAACTATTGATAAATATAGTTATGTAACTATACTTTAATAAATATTTTTATAGCACTGCGTGTCCTAAATTCGTATTTAGGACCCGCTCAACTGTTGACAATTATGAAACAAGTAGAGAGGAATTTTTTAGGCTACGGGATCATATTTACGATCAATCCATAAATTTCTGCTCTAAAAATTTGACTTTCACAGCAAAAAAAAATAAAAAAATATATTTATAAACATTCAAAGCCCCGAAAAAATAGAAAATAATAAATAATTAATAATTAAAATAACATCTTTTTGTCGGTTATGATTCAATCTGAAGTATGCTAAAACCTCAATTAATGATTCTCAAATGTTTCTTATTAACGAGTTCGCTCAGTCGTAAACATTATTCTGGTGTGAAATATTTTCTGAACGTTATTTAATTTAACAAAAATTTTACTCCGTAATAAATATGGACAGTGATAATGATTTAGACGATGATTATAATGATTTTGTTCCTGACGAGATAAAAAAAAAAGGGGAAGAATATAGCTTTAATGCAATTTTTTATGAATAATTTTTTGGAATAAATTTGTTTGTTGAAGAAAATTAAAAAATTATAAAGTGACAGCTAAATTTAATATTATTTAATATCATACATATATTGTTTCAATGTGTGAATTTATTTTTTGTTAATTCAATCTAATCACTTTGGATTTATTATTTGATATATATTTGTTTCTTTTTTTTAACTTTTTATTTGTTTTTTGAGCCCACATATATCGCCGCATTTGTAATAAAAAAATTTTCCTTAATTAATTTTTATATTTAAATTTGAATAAAACTGGAGACGAATTTAGGACACTAGTGCTACAAAATAGTGTAAGATACTCGTGGCTTAAATGAGCGATCATTCACGGCGTGTTAGCGCACTCGCTTCGCTCGTGCGCTAACTTCACGCCGTGTCATAATCGCTCATTTAAGCAACTCGTATCTTAATGTACTATTTTGTTATCGTGTAAAACAAAAAATAATTAAGTGACTGAAAGGTTGTTACGGACGATATCTCAAATAGCTTAACTGGAAAAGCGCTTATTGCGTAACCAAAAGATCCGGGTTTGAATACCGGTCCGGGCTGTCCGAATTATTTTTTCAGTTTCCTGAGTTAAAGTTAATCAATATGATTATTGAGCCGATATTTAACTAAAAATAGTTTAAATAACTATCTTTTGCGGTTCACTGTAATATATAATTTTGGGTAAAAGAAATTTAATTAAATATTGGTGATGTTATTTAACTAGATTTTCCTAATTCAAAAAACCATATTTTTCTCTTAGTGTATATTTAACGTTGAATGTCAATAATTATTAATTTACAATGAAATAATAATACATATGTATGATTTAACTTGCTATATTTTGATATACAACATTTATATATATTTAAAATGTTATCATTTGGTTATTTGATCCTAATACTTATGACAATCTCTTTTCTTGACACATCCTCCGTTAGTACTTCTTACAAAATTATTAGCCAAGTCGCATCGGCACAAAAGAGGTAACCCACATCTCTAAAATAAGTTTTTATTTCAATAAATTGTTATATAGTTCATATTAGTTATCTTTACTTAAAGACTTACAATCAGCGCACATTTCTTGGGTTCATAAGGCGCAGCACAAGTTCCTTCGCACGTTATTCCACATGCTAACTTTTTTTCACCATAAGCACACGTTGAACAATGTGCGGCATCCACACACTGCATAGTTTCTTCATCTCGGAAATAATTTTTCAGACAACGGCAGCCTTGCGTATATTTATTACATGTCTAAAAAATAGAAAATTGAAAGAAAATCAGTTTAAGATTACTGCTCTTTATAATTACTTACACTGCAAAGGGCGGCACTAAAATCTCTCATTTTACAAGAGGGTTCACATGATCTGCCACAAATGTTATATTCTTCATTCGGGCCACAACAATAACATTCTAAAAATGAAAGTTTTTCGAGAATTAGTAAAGCAATTAATTACATTAACACATCTACAAATTCACTAACTTATAAATGTTAGTAGTGACAAAAAAATACTGAGCGCTAAAATTTGTTTCATTGCTGCGCAAGTTCGGTATCAACTAATTGGCGGACAAGTAGATAATACTCATATACTTATAAATATATTATTTTAAGTACACTGGACTTTCCTGTTTGTCGCAATATTTATCTTGTGACTAATGCACCGACACACGCTATATGACACAAGGACATCTTAATTATTTCATAATATATATGATTTATCAGATTTATTGCTTGTTCATTTTTCCTTGTTTTTAATCGCACTTGGGTAAATTTTATTATCAGTTAATTATATATTAGCGCAATCGTTAATAAAATATTTCTTCATGTTAAGTATAGAATTTTTGAATTAGTCATGTAGAATATTTTGATGAATTTAAAAATATATAAATCATCCGTAGTTTTAGTTGATCTGTTGAAATTTCTTATTGATTCTGTTGTGTATTCGCTAAGGAATAAAATTGTGATGTTAAGCATAAAAAATATTGATACAGCCGCATCGGAGTTCAATTAACATCATTGAGTATTGGCACATAAAAATTATTTTTAGAAGTTTTCAGTAAAGCTTCGGTATCTTCAAATTTTTCCAGGTTGCGTTTTGGTTTATGAATACTATAGATGACTTTGCCTGACCAATATTGTATATTGATATATTAATCGATGACGCGACATCGCAATATGATAATGTCCTTACCTTTATTTGAAATATCTAAAAAATTAATTATAAAAATCATCATTATCATCATCATTGGATGATGATCAGAATCTATATCAAAAAGAGGATATAGAAAATACTATAGTATTATAGTACTATAATAAACTGAGAGAAAAGTGTAGAGTTGTTTTATGAATTAAAAATGTATTATATTTTTAGTTTCATAATTTTTTAATTTTTCATTTTAGATATTTTTAATTAATTATTCACAAAAAAAATTGAAACAGAAAAATAAAATAAAAAACAAAACTTTCGGTCGCGGGCTAATCAGAGTTCGTAAGCTCTGCCTCGCAAGTATTACCCGCCGCTCCGGTTTACAATGGTTTTGTAGCGAGTGGAGAGGGAAAGTCGTTCTTCACGGTCCGCGCGAATACAGGCTCCTATGAGAGACTCTCTTCAAGGTCCGTGCTTATTGATGAGGGTAATCTGTAATTGCCCTTTCGGAAACTTAAAACATTTTTTAACTATAAATTATCTTAGGAAAAAATTTTAAAGACTAGTCTAATTGAAATAATAAAGTTTACTTGACTTAATTTCTAAAATAATTCTTAAATTCTTAATTCACGTCGGATGAGTTTTCAACTCTTGAATTTTATTATTCGAGCCTTTAGGCTTATAATGCAGGCTTACAACACTTCAACAATCTGCAGACCATCAACAACAATAAAAAGATAATGGAGTTCTCATTCAGTCATATATATAAATTTGTTAAAACATGTACAGCGACGGAACCTTTTTGAAACGATCCATCTATTATCGGCTGGATGAAAGTAATTTGGACCCGCCTAAGGTGCGGTAATTAAGGAAAGGCACACAAAAAGAGTTACCGTAACACTAATTGCAGGATATGTACAGTAGGACCAGTAGAACCAGAGAGTTGATCATTTGTTTATCTGCGCCGAGGCCGGAAAACTGTGCTCTGATAAAGTAAGAACTTCACTCCAAAATCTTACAGAAAGAAATTATGAAGCAAACCTCGACGCATGTATAAGACAACTACCGAGAGGACCTCTAATGAAGGAAATTTGTGTTTTTTTCAAGGAGATAGAACGAAGAAAGGATACTAAAGCATAATATCTGAAAAATACAGGTGAAATATCCATAAGAGATACAACCAAAGAAGATAAATACACTAAAAGTGACCTGTAAATGTCTAGTTAACTATTAAAAATTACTTTTATGAATATATATGTATATAAATATATGTTCAATGTTTTCTTTTAAAAAAATATTAGATTTAAGAGAAAAATGTACAAGAGTTTGTTAACATCAAACTGTACCACTGTTATTAATAAATAATAATATTATTTGAGCCTTTTTTTTTCTGTTGTTACATTTCCTTTTTTCTTTTTTTTTTTTATTGTGCAACTTCATCCTCTTATTTATTTCTCGGAAGCACTTTTCATCGTCTACTTTGTAGGCCATCTTTCCTTCTGACGTCCACAACTACGGATTTATAGGGTCGACCATTAATGCCTCACGCAGGCCTGTTATCCTCCTTTCTTTATGTAGCCTGCCGACACTTATCCGTGATTGTGGTCCAAGTCTTGATGTCGCCGGTGATGGTGTTCCTGATCTCGAGCTTTTCGATGATGAAGTTCGGGATCCTGACGGCGCTGGTAACAATGTTCGCAATGGTGCGTCGATCGAGCGTCCAACGTTCAATGGTCCTGCCAAATCTCTTTGTCAGATCTTTTCTTGTAGTTCCTTATTCAATGCGGAAATCTTATCGTCACGATTAATAAGTTTTTTCTTCAGATCCTCTTGTTTTAGAATCTTCCTCATTTTTCGGAGTGGCTAAAGCGGTTCTACAGACTATATTTTAATAAATATTTCTCTGTAATCGTAGTTAAACAAAAAATTATAAAGTAACTAAAAGGTTGTCACGTATGATGTCTCAGATACTTTAACTACTTCAGATTTTATCATAAAACAAAGACCAAAATATTTCAATAAAAATAATCTATCAGGAAACGAGTGCTGATAACACCAGCCATTTTCACTAAAAATAAAAAAGTTTTTTTATTTAGTTTATTTAGACTAAAGAAAAAAATGTAAGATTGTTACTAATAATAATTAAACTTTAAACACAAAAACAAAAAAAAAAAAGATACCTTAACTGGAAGAGCCCTTGCTCCGTAACCATAAGATCCGGGTTCGATTCCCGGTTCGGGCTGTCCGAATTATTTTTTCTGTTTTCTGAGTTAAAGTTAATCAAGATGACTATCAAGCTGATATTTAACTAAAAATAACTATCTATCGAGGTTCAATGTAACAAATAATTTTAAGTATAAGAACTTCAATTAAATAGTGGTGATGTTATATAACTAAATTTCCTGAGTTCAAAGAACCATATTTTTTTCTTAGTGTGATTTCGATTGTTCAATATTTTATTTAATCTTCACCACATTTGCTTTGTCCGAAATATAATTGATATCCATTAAAAAAAGTCATTACGATAGCTCGTCAGAAATAGATAAGGAAAATGTATTTCGTTAAATAGTAGTTTCCAATTACACATCTAAAAAACCTGAGCAAGTGATCGAATTTTTTTATTTCTTCGAGAAATAATCAATATGCTTTTAAATTTGAATTGGAAATTTATTGGGATTCTTAGCTTTCTTTCTTTGGTTTATTCCTTTTCGGTAAGTTTATATAATCAATTTATTATTTGACACTAATGAATTAAATTTAGTTCGAGGAACGTGAGACTCTATACCGTAAACATGACTGCAAAGGTAATTAAAATTTTTACAAATTTGCGAGTTCTTTTAAGATGACCAGCAATTAAATTTTAGAAAAAGAATGCGACATAGCTGAAATAAAATTTTTGCGTCTTCGGAAGAGATCGACGGAACCAACAATTTCTTTTCTTCTTAAAGCATTTAAAACTGAGAAAATAATAAATCTTCGACCATCTTCTGGCGTTCTTATTGGCCCGAATACTCCCGTTTACTTTGCAACTTCTACACCATCGAGCATTGATATTGAAAAAAAACTTGGAGTAAGTCAATTTTAATATGTGATTTTAAATTTCAATAATAATAATTATTAATTATTTATGATCATCTCAGTTGTTTAAATCAAAGTATCAGGCTTACGAGGACAAAGCAAATTTAGCGGCTTTTACAATAAATACGAACTTTACTGAAATAAAAATTGAGGTAATTTTAAATACACTCAATTGTTCACTTAATGGCTTCTTTATTAATGATAAATTTTTAGTCAGGATTCTTGGGGCATGATAATTTAATAATTACAAAGCTATTAAATGCTGAAGGTTCTGGAAATCAATATTTAGCGAAAATTATACCAAAAGATACTTTTGATGCAATAAAAAATTGTAAGTACGTTAATTCAATTCAAATTCGGTAAATATAAATCTTGTTATTTTTTTAGACATGAATGTTATAGTTAGTCTTCCCGTTGGTAATTATTCAAGTAAATCAATTCCTGAGGTTATTTTTCCGGAAATTCTGGTGATTATCGACTACGAATTTTATTTAAATTTCCAAGGAATTACAATATTCTCATACTTGTTCCAATTTTGGAATGGAGTTAATTTATACTTTAGTACTTTGGAGAAACCTCAGTATCACTTGAGCATTGCTGGAGTTGTGATCCCATTAGTAATTATTAATCAAATCCGATAGAAAGATTGTTTAAAAATAATTTTTGTATTTTATCACAAATTATTATTTTAAATAACTCAAGTTTCACATTAAATAATGATAATTAGCTAAATTTTAAAAATAGGATAATCAAGTCTTTGATTTTATGAATCCGACGACGTCAATGAACACGAATCAACAGTTGGTTAACTATGAATTGGCTTTATTCAACATGAACTCTTGGTTGAAGTTGGTTACCCGGTTAATTTCATATGATAGCTACGATACCTATATTCTAATGACATCGTAAGTAATATTAGATGATTTGGAATGAAATTTTGCTTTACACTGAGAAAAAAATATTTCTCTTTGAACTGGAAAAATCTAGTTAAATCGCACATCACTATTCAATTCAAGTTCTTGTACCTAAAATTATTTATTATATTGAACCCCAATAGATAGTTATTTAAACTTTTTTTGTTAAATATCGGCTTAGTAGGCATTGTGATTAACTTCAACTCAGAGAACAGAAAAAAATATTTCGGACAGCCCGGACCGGGAATCGAACTCGGATATTTTGGTTACGCACCAAGGGCTCTTTTAGTTAAGCTATCTGAGACGGTAAGACGGTGACATGATAACTGATCCACCCGATTATTTATCCTCACGACAATTGATCCAAGTGTCGAATAAAAGGGCAAAACACGGTAACATTATCCGAAAATTAATCATGAATCATTTGTCGTGCGGTTGAATTGTCGGGCGGATCAATTATCTGCGGATCAATTATTACGTAACCCTCTGAGACATCATCCGTAAAAACCTTTTAGTTACCTAATATTATAATTTTTTGTTTAACACCATAACAGAAAAATATTTAGTCAAATATAGTCGACATAACTATTTATTAATAGTTACTTAAACTAATGCATAGTTCGAGTAACTAAAAAAAAAAATCTGGAAAACGGTTGACCCTAAAGGCCATCCCTGCAACTTCCCGCCAATTCCACACCTAAACGCTTGAAATTGCACTTATGACGTTTCTGAGCTCTTCGAGCTCAAAAATACAATTTGTGTGTTATTTTGAACCCTCCAAGCTCAAAGAATTACCTCCTGTATGCTTTAGAGCTCTTCGAGCTCAAAAGCCTGATAGAAGTTTAATACAACAGTATTTTTTGAATTTTCAAACTACAATCATTTCTAAATTAATGAATCGATTTTCATGCGGTTGTCAGTAATCCACGCACTTTTTCAGAATCTAGGATAGACTATTTAACACAAACTGATCGAACCGAAATTCTTAGAGAAATTTGAAAAATTCACTTTTTCCGAATTTGTTCAAATTTTTTCGATAATAACTCACGAACCAATCAACCAATTTTCACGTTTTTGGTGGCGATCGACGTGATTTTTTGGGCTTTAATAATTATTTTATTTCGTCAAAAACGATCAGAAAAGAAATGTCGAAGTTATGTGAAAAAAACACTTTTTTCAAAATTTTTCGTTTTCGATAACTCTTGAACGAATTAACCGATTTTGATGGGACTGGTGGCAAACGACGTGGTTTTTCAAGGTTAAGAGCTGATTAGTTTTTGGAAGTGATCGGTGAAGCCATTTAAGAGATTTTTTGAAATTTTTCGTTTTCGATATCTCACGAACGAATCAACCGATTTTGACCGGTCCGACGGCGATCGACGTGGTTTTTCAAGGTTAAGAGCTGATTAGTTTTTGGAATCGATCGGTAAAGCCGTTTAAAAGTTATTCCAAAAAAACCATTTTTTGAAAATTTTGTTTTTGAGATTTCTAAAAATCTAGCGAACCGAATCGATTCAAATTTTCACGAAATTTAATAGCAATGATACTCTTTGGATCCCCATCGATTTCGATCCGATCGGCCAAGCCGTTCAAAAGTTATAAGAGGTTTACATACATACACACACACACACACACACATTCAGCCGCACGGACACCATCGCGGGAATAGTCAGGGAAGCTTCCTAGGACCTCAAAACGTCGAGATCTGATGAAAACTCGATTTTCGAAAAACGGGGTAAAAACAATAACTTCCCGATTTTTGAAAATTTTCAATTTTCTTAGCGGGAAGTTAAAAATTAGAAAAACGGTTGACCCTAAAGACCATCCCTGCAACTTCCCGCTAATTTCATACTTAAACGATTAAAATTGCACTTATGACGTTTTTGAGCTCTTCGAGCTCAAAAGTCTGATAGAAGTTTAATAAAACACTAATATTCTTTAAATTTTTAAACTGCAATTACTTTTGAATGAATAAACCAATTTTGACGCGGTTAGCAGTATTCGACGCAGTTTTTTGAATGCTATGATTTACTTTTAAACATAAATTAATCTGACTTCTTCTATCTTTTGATACTAACTTAACTTCATAACCAATTATCAGTTTTAAATAATATGAATTAGATGAAAAATATTAATTAGCTTACCATTATAGTCATCGAGATGGAATTTTTGAAGAATCAACTACTGCTGGATTATCTGCGATAAATAGCGCTTGTTCTGGTGTACTTGCCAGCGACCCCCATGGAGGGATTATTTACGACAAGGGTAACTATCGTGGAATTCTCACTGCAGCTCATGAACTCGGTCATGTGTAAGTTTTTTTTACCTAAAATCAAAAGATTCATTACATTTATTAACTTTTACTATTCAATACATTCATTAACATGTACATTTATAAGTTCCTCTCATAATTCTGCCTCTGTTGCAATCTGAAAGGATTTATCATTTATATAGTATTTATTTCAAGAAAGATTCGGCGCCAATCACGACAGCGACTCGTGTGCCATTGATTCAATAATGGCAGAAAGAGAGTCACCAAGTAAGAAGACATGGTCAGAGTGTTCAAAAAAACAATTCCAGGACGCACTTCAGTAAGTTAATCATTTATCACTTGATCCATTACTAAATGGTAATTTTCGGCTGAAAAATTGCAGGATAGAAAATTTTTCATGCATGTACAACAAACCCCTTTTGGGAAATTCTTCTTCGACGAAAGATCTAGAGGAATCCGTTGCTGACTCGAAAGTTTTGCTAATTACTCCAGATATTTTTAATCCTAACAAATTGATCGTAATCTCGCATAAAAAAAGTTTTATCAAAGTTTGGCAGATAGATCGAGACGTCGATGATGAAGAAGTGAAATATAATGATTTACATGTATCAATTCCCGGTACAACAAGCTTAATATTCGATCCAAGGATAATTGAGCCTACTAAAATGATTATTATTAATTATATTAAGAATAAAATTCATATTAATACTGTTGATTTATGAAAAAATATATGTTATTTGTTGAACTATATATTAAATAAAAATTCATCATAAATTCACATGTGGTTAAATTACTAAAAATTTTAAATTCATTATCATCAATTATTTTAAGAGATATAATTTAAATTTATAATCTATTTTTTTTTTATAATTCTAAATCTTATATTATTTTTATTTTAATTTGTTCAAGTTGTACAGTATTTTAACTGTTACCTCCCCAAAAATACGGTAAATAAATTCATTGAGATTTAAATAATTAAATAACAGGTTTTGACACCTTGGGTAGTCGATCGACCCCCGGTGTGTCGTCACAGATAAGCTTACTTTTTCAGGATTAATTATTATGGACTTACCATTTAATTATGGGCCCCATGAATCAGCCCAAAAAACCCCCTGGGTTTTCTAACCACTTAGCTTCAAAAGGATAGGTGTCGTAACCCGTCTTTCGTAAGTACTCCTCGGAATAATACCCGTATCTGGGGTCGTTGATCGGGATGACGCCTCCTGGAGGGTGAACCTCAGGAACCTCTACCAACTTCCAGGTTCTGGTGATGTCCGTCCAGAAGGCAGGGTGGTTGTTGCTGGCGAAGATGGACTGACCCTGTGGACCCTGGTAGGAAGGTGATTTGGGCGAGTCTTCCTCGGCGGTTCGTACTACCCTCACCCGGGGTTCCAAGAGTATCTCGTCGTCGACTATTTTCAACGAGGGTTTAGGCGCCTGAACTACTTCTACTCGCGGCTCAACTGGTTTTTCGTTGTTGATTAACGGCAACAAATGAAACAGCTCGGCTATGCGACGACGGCCTTCTTGTACCGCGCGACCTGATCGACGTGATCGACGTGATCGTCTTTTCCGAGGCATGAATCGAAGGAATTTGGTACTGGCTAACGTTCTCGCTGAAGGGTTTCCTTATATGGGGTGGAACAGCTTGTTAAGAGCTCACCCCTATAATAAGTGTAATGGACTATATATGTTCAGTATATTGGGTTTATTGGTTATTAGGATCTGGGGAGATTCAAGCCGATTGACAGGGCTCTCTGCACTAGAGAGTTTCGAGATTTACTGACTTGATCTGCTCCAGAACAGTGTTTATAAATCTTATTGTCAGCCATGTTGGTAGCTCAGGTTACTCCTGAGAGAATCGACGAGGCCCGAGTCCCATGCTGACGCAACATGTTTTGGTTATCCGCGGCCACGGCGACTCTCTGTTGACGCCTTATCACAAGAGATTTCCGTTGGTATATAACCACCAGCGAAGCAACAGATATCGCTTGTTATGCGTTCTGAGAATCTGATCAGTAAAAATAAGATCGTTTAAATAAAATAAAATAAGTCTTGAAAATTAAAAATTAAAAATTAAATTAAGGCGAAAATTCGTGGAACATAACTATTCTACATTCCCATCCCAAAAGGCCCTTTTCTTACGTTGTTATACATAAATTAGTTTAATTATTTACTTAAATACTTATATATGACTAGGAAACAGTTATACGGTCATAATAAAATCATATAAGTTACTTCAGAAGTTACATTCATATAAATATATATTTTATTTTAGTATTCATTGAACTGCGTCTGTTTATACTCTTTTTTTTTTCCGGCTCTCTCAATTGCTGCAAATTTTAAATCTTACATTTTTTCCTAGAATTAGAGTGCATCATAATTTATAAAGTAGTTTGGGAAATCCAAAAGTGCACGACTTATAATGCTTATTTAATTATCAAATAGTATAAAATAAAAAATTTGAAAATATTAATATACAACAGCTGTTATAGGATCATAATGTTTAGGCGCCCCAGTGGAATAAATGTACATAACATATATAAATATGTAATAAAAATAGTTGCCGAAATATAAAGGTAATGACTAATGCTTTTAATTTCACCGGCACACAAAAAAAAAAGTTGTCAGTACTTTTGACGGGACCCATATACCTTTATGTATTTCGACCCGCTGAATCCGAATTTGAGGTCAGTTTGACCCGTACACCGTCAAATTTTCGAGAAAACTTCGAAAAACCGAAAAAAATGACGAAAATCGGCAGTTTAGGCGATTTAAAATGATTTCAAAATTTTTTTTGTCCTAAACTAAGCATGATTTTCATGTATTTCGACCCGTTTAATACTGATCTATAGTTTATTTAGACCATAAGCCATTAAAAGTTTAAGTAAATTCCAAAAAACCCTGAAAAATTGCAAAAAAAGCAAAAAATTCCAGATATTGTGTTAAAAAAAATTTTATAAAATTAGATCAATCATGATTCTCATGTATTTCGATCCACCGAATATATATCTCGAATGTATATGGCTCAGACATCTCTAAAAATCTAAACAAATGGCAAAAAACCACTGAAAATTAAAATAAATCAAGTCAGTTATGATAAAAATTAATTTTCAAATAAAAATAAAAAATTTTTAACATGTTATTCGATCTGTGGAATATAAATTTTTAATTTTTTGACGATAATTTATTTTATACTAAAAAATTTATTGTTTTTTTTTTCTTTAATGACTTTAATAACTTATTTAAATTTGAATAGTACAATATTGTATCTAATTATCAAAATAATTATCTATACTTAGTGCTATTCAATATAATATGTAATGTGGAAAGGTTAGACTAGACACTAGTCAGCATTGATGCCTATTATCCTGCTTTGATTATTGATTAAAGCTTGTCAATAAAACTGGATAAAACATGTGATGCGAATGTAATTCGTCATAGGTATAATTTAAAAAATTTTGATAAGTCTAGTATAGTAACTGCTATATACGAAACTGACTAGTCTGATCTTTCTAACAGTTTTGAACCTGTGCAATCCTTTTCTATAACATTAAATTATCTAAGATCTCTAATGTGTCGCCAAGCTACTTATTTAACGTTAAAATTACGCATAAATATCATATTGAATAAATTAAATTTTTTGTTAAACATTATATTAGAATATTATATTCGATATTAAATATTGTACTAGTTATACGACATCTTGGTAAGCTTTGTAAATATATAAATTTATATTTACTTTATGTATAATTCTATTAAACCTGTTAATGGCGCAAGCTGTTGGGTTTGTTTTTTTTTTCAATAAAATAAAATAAATTGACTTTTGGTGAGAATGATATAAAACCTTGAAAAGGCGAAATTTCAAATCAAGACCTTTGCAATGACACTAAATTTTACTAAAAAAAAACCGATTTATCATATAACTATCTTGGAGACAAAATTTCTCTTATTCTCTTAATAATTAAGATTAATAAGTCATTTATGGAGAAATAATCAATTTAAATCTAGAAAATATTTTTAAATCATTTTGTAATTTTGAATGTTTTTTAAACTTAGTAAATATATGTATACTAAATATATAAACTTTTGAACCAATGCTAATTTTGAGCTTTACTCGACTACAGGAGAGATAAAATGACAAAATTCCATGTGAATTCCGACACAAGGTCCAATGTGTCCAATTTCTACGAAATCTACCTAAAAGATGGGTTGATTGTCCATGATATGCGATTTTCAGAATCGAACTTATGTACTCGGCAGTGCGGGTCACTTGTGAAAGTGTCGTACTAACTCTGGCCATCTAGCGGCAGCGTCGGTACTATTTTCTCTCGACCATTTAAATATTGCCTACAAGGTAAACTTTTCTTTAATTTTGCTTTTTTTTAAGATGATCTTTTTCTAAATTTTTTGATAATCAAATTAATTTTTTTTATCGTCAAAATTTTTGTCATAAGAAACTTTGCTTGATTCAAATGAATTTTGGCGTTAAAAAATTTTCCTGAATGATTAAAAACAAATAAATAATTTTCTAGATAGTTTAATGTATTTTGTTTTTTAATAAAATAAATTTTCTTATCGATGTACACACTGGAAAAAAAATTTCTTGACAATTTGACAAAATTGAAATTTTCAATTTTCTTAGCGGAAAGTTAAAAAAATGACGGATTTTCAATTAGTATAAGTATAGTAGTTGTCGGAACTAGAATGAAAAAAAAAAAAATATTTGACAAAATGGCGCGTAGTTAAAATTACGAATCTAAAATTCGTTTTCAAAAAATATTTTTAACTACGCGCCATTTTTTCAAATATTTTTTATACTTGTACTAATTAAAAATCCGTCATTTTTTTTTATTTCAGATCAGAGGGAGAGATCAATCGACACACGCACCAATCAGGTCCATTTTTTTTGGAGAGGGGAACTTCAGCGCCATTTTTCTAATTAAAAAAAAAATTTTTTTCTCTTAATTTTTATTTTTGTGTAGTTAATAAGTAATAGAATATGTGTGAAAAAAAATTTGAAAGCATAAATCATTACCTTCATATAGAAATAAAATTTTTAAAATAGCTTAAATTTTAGGCCACTAGACCACCGAGTCCCCTTAACTAACAAGAGTATAATAATAAAAATAGTTGCCGAAATGAAGCGAAAAAAAATTTTCGATTGTAAAGCACTCTCTGATGTTTCGCATCATGAGTCCTGCAATTTATTTATATTTTTGATGAATAAAATTTTACATCAACACTTGTTATTTTTATAAAAGATCTTAAATAAAAATGCAAAATCTCCTTTTATTTCTTTTTCATTTATTGTTCTTCCTTTGTTTGAAACATATAAATAATTTTTCAGAATTAGTCTATGATAAAGGTATTAATTAAAAAATACATTATCTACTTAGTCACACTAATTGTCTTTGTTTCTTTGTTACCGCAAAATTTCAAATAAAAAAATTAGTTCAAAAAAACCCAAAGTGGTTTTTACCATTCTTTATTTCCTCTGCCGCCTATATCTAACAAAAGAAGATATTAATCATATAAATAGAGTACTTATAGTTAGGAATCATTGGCATAAAATTTATCAAGGGATTAATTCTCTTCAATATGGGTAAGTTTATTATATTTCTTCATAATGCTCAATATTAATTAACATTTAATTTCATTAAAGATAAATTTCATTTAAAAATAATCTGGCTATTACTCAGCCTCTTTTCTTTGGCCAACTCTCTTTCGGTAAGTCAATTTAAATAATTATAATTTCAAGTTACTAATCAGTAGAATTTAGCTTGAAGAACGTGAAGCGATACTCGACGAGCATGGCTGCAAAGGTAATTAAATTATTGATACCTTTTCAATAATTAGAGGCAAAAATAAAATATAATACGAAACAAAAATTGTAGGAGATGAATGCGAAGTTATTGAAGTAGAATTCTCAAGTCGTCGCAAAAGATCAGTTGATTCAAGATTTTCTTTTCCACTCAAAGCTTTCGGGCGCGAAAGAACCCTAAATCTTCAGCTATCTTCGGGAATTCTTGTCGGCCAAAATACTCCCGTCTATTATGCACAATCAAGATCCAACATACAAAAAACGACATATCAAGTAAGTACTTATTTACAAATACTGGAAAATAGAGAAAATAATAATTATAATTATTTATTAGTCGGTTAGCTCATTAGTACGATCCCAATTTTATGAAGATAAAGTTAATTTGGCGGCTTTCACAATTGATACCGACTCTGACATACCAAAAATAAAGGTAATTATTTAATGATACTAAAATTAGCCGACGTTCAAAAATTGCACACCTCATAGCGCGAAGCGCGTGAGGTTGGGCTTTATACCCGACTCGTCAAAATTAAGCAATTTTGTGATCTTCAAATCTGCCTCTATCACAACCATATCGACGTTCTAATTAGCAAATTTGTACGAAAAAACAATTAGTTCAAAATTAATTATCACTTTAAAAAACAATTTAAAATATAATACTGGTATAATATTTTAGTTTGGATCATCCCAATAATTTATAATTAGACTATTGCTACACGAGAATATTAAAAAATCACCCTCTAAAAAATAAGGAGTTAGACTAATCGCTAATTAGACCGTCGCGATATTGCACACTGATAAAAAAACTATCTTCATTCAAGAAAAATATTCTTGATCCAAGAAAATTATTTTGAAGAGAACTAGTTGTCTTATTTTAAGAAATTCTTGTCTTGAATTCATGTTTCTTGGATTGAGAGGTCTAATCACTCCGATCGATAACATTTTTACTTGGTTCAAGACTTATATTATCTTCGATCGATACAAGTAAATTCTTTATTCAAAAACGATTCTCTTCAATAAAGAATAATTTTATTTCATTTCAAAAATTATTGATTATTGATTCAAGAACAAATTTTTTTATTTATAATGTTATAATAAGTTTGTCAGAAAAAAACTTTGAAGTAAAAAAATTTTTATTTCTCTATATGCCGAAAAATATTTATTAATACAGAAAATAGCAAATATACAAAAATTTACATGCTTAAAACAAGGAAAATAATATCTTAATCCAAGAGTCGCGCCATACTTAGAATAAGTCGGTAATATCTTGAACCAATGTTACCGTCTATCTTAATCCAAGAAAAAGAAATTCTTGGGCGAAGTTGTATATATATTATTTGAAAAAAAACCAAGTTAAGAGAATTGAACTACTTGAAACAAAGAATGACATTTTGAAGAAAAAATTTTTCTTGGATCATTTTTTTTTATTAATGCACTTATACAAGGATTTAAGTATACTTAAATCCTATCGGTGATCCACATATGGCACTTGTAATAAATTTATTGCAAATAATGGAAATTATTTTTGCTCCACGTGTTAATGAAAATTATTTGATACGTTTAAGAAATCTTAACAGGGATTTTAATGTTAAATTTCGCGCTCTTTTTTCGAATGTAAATCCAATTAATAAATTTCACCATTTATATCATTATGAAGAATTTATTCGGTGGGCTGGTCCTGCAGTTAATTACTGGTGCATGAGATATGAAGCTAAGCATGGTGGAGTCAAAGCTCGTGGTCAAGTCGTACACAACCATAAAAATTTGCCTAAAACTCTGATACGCGTTTATGTCAATCTGAACAAAGTGCTAAATGGGGAGGAAAAGATGTTAAATTGAATCGAATGATGACTACAAATGGACGAACTGTATTTGTGGAAGACACTGCCAGTAAAGAGGCTCTGTATGACTTTGATTATATTGATACTGATCGAGTGTTTCGTTGTAATTCTGCTAAAGTAAATGGAGTAGAATTTAGAGTAGGTTTATATGTATGCTTAGAAGCTTCACACCTTCGAGATGATAACTTACCTTCATTCGGATCAAAAATAAAAGAAATTATTATTTTGAGGAATACTGATGTTTATTTATTTATTTCAAAATATACGACAACAGAGTTTGATGAAGCAGTCAATGCATATCACATATTACTCACAATGATAATGACGCAGATGAAATTTTTATAAAAACCTCTATACTTGCTCATTTCAAGCCAATCTGTTGTTGGACTAAACAAAGTTCAGATAACTTGTACATCAGTCTTCGACATATTATTCTATGACAATTCATTCAGAATAACTTACTGCTGATTTGGGGTGAGATATACTAAAAGATCCAAATACTCTTTATTGAATATTACTTTGTTACTCCTTCTTCAAAATAATTCGTTCAGGCTTAATTTTTCAACTGAAATATCAGTTTTTTCTTTCCTTGTAAATGTTGCTTTATTCTTCAATACTCAGAGTTTTCGAACATCCATGTTATGTGCTTGAGTACTTCAATTTTCAAAAATTTAACTAATTTTTTATACAAATTTTCAAACACTCTCCTTTGCGCAATTTTAGATTTTAAAACTAGATGATTGACTTTTGAAGAGTTAAAACTTCAAAAACTATCCATAATATATTTAAACTAAATATAAAAATAATGTTTTTTTTTTAACAATTAATCCTGATTTTCATTATTATAAAATAAACTTGATTTATATTAAAAAAAATTATTTTACACTGAAAGAAAAGTTAACTTGATTCGAGAGAAAAATTCTTGAATCAAGAAAATAATTTTGAAGAGGGTAATTGTCTTCAATCAAGACGAAAAATCCTTGAATCAAGTAAAATTTTCTTAAATCAAGAAAAATTTATTAGTTCAGAATTTTTCTACTCAAATTAAGAAGATTAAGTTCTTCAAAATTATATACTTGATTCAATAACATTTTTTTTTTTCTGTGTATAAACGTATGCATTGCAACAATTCTTTTATAAACAAACAATGCAATAGACGTATTTGCTTAAAAATGCCATTTTCTATCTTACGGTCTTGTTCGTGCAAATAAAAATATTCAGTATATTTTTTTTATCACTACGAATGTGTTTTTATTCTTAAAATTAATAATATTAAAAATTTTAGATGAAGATATCGATGGTGCGGCGTTTCTTCAGCTAACAAATCAAGATTTGTCTCAATTAAAGATAAAAATGGGACCAAAAAAAAAGTTATTAGCTTTAATTGATTCATTGAATCAAGAAAAAATAACAGGATCTTACATTATTATTGACTCAAGTGGAGTACTGGAAAAACAGACACAAAATGAGACTGTTTGTTCAACTCTTCCGATAAATGTAAGTTTGTCAAGAGCATCAACTTCCGGCGTAACATCATCACTATCCAGTCCTAAACCTACTCCAGCTTCATGTACACTTTCAACAAGTGTCGTATCGTCAAATACTTTTTCAGTAAATATTTTATTGTTCGCAAATTTATTAAATTTTTTTATAAAAAAATTAATGTTTACCCTTATTATATTTACAGAGATATGGTACCGTTGAAAATACATTAAAAGAGCATCAACAAGGAAAAGAAATTCTATCAGCCATTCGTGGAATAACATGCAGTGAAGGAGATCGAAAATGTTTTGTTCGAATCCTAGTCGGTGAACTAGTCAAGACTCACAACGATAGTTGGTAAAATATTAATTTTCCATTATCAATCAAACTAAAAATATAAAGGTTATTTGAGAATTTCTTTCTTAAAAAAATTTTTGTTTTTTCATGTTAAATTAGCTACCCTCCAAAAGAAGCAAAAATCGCTTTGGCCAAAGCGATATCATTAAAGAATTCCCAAAACTTAAAGATAAGAAGCAACCTAATGGCTACGTAAGTAAAAAAATATTGCTTTAAATTGAAATTCTAGGCATTTATAAAACTGTGATAACTTTAAGAAGTTTATACATATCTTACTTGTTTCGGCTTGAATAGTTTTATGAGCTTGGAATGACACTATTTAGACTGACAGACGACATCAAAAGATCTGTTTAGCCTTAAAAAATAAAGGTTGTCAAGTTTTTTGATATCTATCTCAATTTAAAAGTCAGCTATATATAAGTTTTTCATTCTACAAACATTTCATGTGAGCCTATAGGATTTTCTCTCGAGAAATTATTTATATTAAATGAAAAACTGTCTGAGATCAATGTTATTTTTAGCCTATAGTATGAAAATGAAACGATCAATTACTTGTTTTATTTTAGTAAACGATAATTTTTCAAGATATTCTCAAAAAAGTATGACAAAAAACGATTAAAAAAAAAAATTTTTTTGTTAATTTCACAAAATATGTGCATTGAAAAAATTCAATAAATTGTGTCCTTGTCTATAATTAAATTAAAATTTTGAGAAAAAGCAATTGGTTTTTATTTTTATTAAAACAGTCGGTCTTGGATTAGCGTTAATGATTTATATTTACTATAAAATGAACAATATTAAATTGTTAGCTCTTTATTATTTCCATCAGGAATACTATTTTAATCCAAAATCTGGTAATGATCTGGTAATGGTTAAAAAAAAAAAATAAATTGTATTTGAATAAAAAAAAAAATTAAATAATTTCTGTCAGAATATTTTATATTTTTTTTTTAAATTATTAGCGCTGCTTTATTTAAAAAATTTTCAATTATCAAAAAAAATTATTATTATATTAGAACAGATAAACGATACTGATTCATTAACTTATCGTAGAGCTTGATTAGTCATTTAAAAACAGGCGATAAAATTCTCGAAATTTCTCTAATAAGTATGTTACAATTTACTCGAACATTTATCTGTCATAAATATGCTTTCGATGAAAATTCAATAAATACTCTTAAAGAAAATTTTAACATTTACTTGAATCGATTTTTAGCCTACATCAGAACCCACAAACCTGTACTAAATATTAAAGAAGAAATTCATTTTGCAATATTCTTAAAAACACTTTTTAAAATAGTGATTATAATTACACGACCAAATGAACCAGAGTCAATTTGCAATGAAATTGACAATATGAATTCTTCATATATCTGCTATACAATGCTTTATGATGAATGTAGAAAATTTTTTGATCTTTCGGAAAAAATTAACGAAGTTAAGCTCGAAACAGCGGACTGGACTCTCGATTCTTGGGGTAAACATTATTGGAATTTTCTCCATGCTCTCTCCATTCTTGTTCAATACTGCTACCAAACAAAATGTGATGAATTGCTTCACAATTATGTGGCTGCTCTTATTCTCAATTTTGATTTGATTTTACCGTGTAATACTTGTCGCGAAAATTATAAACTGAAGAAGCCACTGATTAATTTATCATTGCCTATTATCTACAGCAAAGACGTCATTTTCGTCTTATACAATTTGCACAACAATATTCGTGTGACAAATGGATTAGAAAAGTTTCCCTTTGATCAATTTCTTAATAGTTGGAATATAAAGTTATTGGATGCTGAAACAAAGACAGTAAATGCACGCTATTTATTGGAATAAAAATTTATAAATTGATAATTAATCTGAAGATTATAAATTGATATATTTTTTTTTTCGAAATTATTAAGATCTTTTAATAATATTAAACTGAGAAAAAAATTTTTTTAATTTCCCGCTAAGAAAATCGAAGATTTTCAAAAATCGGAAAGTTACTGGTTTTACCCCGAAAAAAGTGCTTTTTCGGAATTACTCCGAAATTTCTAGTTCGTTTAATTCAAATTTGAGAATTCTTTATGAGGCTGATAAAACTGCGTTGAATGCTGCCAACCGCGTGAAAATCGGTTAATTTATTCAAAAGTTATTGCGGTTTGAAAATTCCAAAAATAGTGTTCTATGAAACTTCTATCAGACTTTTGAGCTCGAAAAGCTCAAATGCATAGAAAAGCTATCTCTTTGAGCTCAGTGAGCTCAAAATAACCCATAAATTGTATTTTGAGCTCAAAAATGTCATAAGTGTAATTTCAAACGCCCAGATATAGAATTAGTGAGAAGTTGCCGGGATGGCCTTCAGGGTCAACCATTTTTCTAATTTTTCCCTCTAAAATTGTAGAAAATAACGTTAAAATATATTTTAGAAAACTAAAAGAGCTTTTTGGAAAAAAAAATTTTTTTACGAAATTTTAGGGGTTCCATTTGAAAAGTGACTAATAAATACACAGCCAGCACCATAAAATAATTCTAATCAGCCGCATTATTAATCTGTTGATGATTAATTTAGAAAATGTATCCTGTAAAATTAAAGATTAAAAATGTTTGAAACTTTTCAAGTATATAAGAAAAATAGGGTTCCTTTGAAGCATCTTCACGTCAAAACTACTGGACATATTGGGATAGGACTGCTACCATTTCACGCAGAATTTTCTGTAAATGGTTGTATAGGCTTTTTGTTTTTTGAATTCTATCGACCCTTTGCAATCAGATGATTATATTGAACGAGTTTGAAGATAAATAATATCGGACAATTATATATTTTAGATAGTGGCCATAATACTCTAACTTTTCAAAAATTTTTACCCTAAATCTATTCTAAGAAATCCACCTTCCATCTCGGGTGCGATCAAATGAGGTTATTTTTAACTTAATTTATTAAATGTTAAAAACAGGAAGAAATAGTGAGGCTGTACTTAACTTAAAAACTTTTGAAAAATGATTTTCGAAATAATTTAAATATTTTAAAATAAGTATACAATAATATTTTGCAATCGATTACTTTAATGTCACAAAATAGTATACAATAGATTTGGTTTAAAATACTAGTTAATTTACACTCTTAACACATTAAATCTTGTAAACTTAAAGTCATTTCCATAAAACATAACACGTTAATAATATTTCAATTAAAAATACTTTTATAGTTAACTAGGCACTGCTTAGGCGTACTAGGTACTCACTTGAGCCAAGAAAATTTTTAGCGCTCCACGTTTGATGGTGAGTATATAAACAATGCTGTGAAGCGGGAAAGAATAGGAGTTACGGATAATTATTACGTGAAGCGTTCCAACATTCACGTAACAGGATAATTGGTAGGAAAGGATTGAGAAAGGATTGTGGAGAGGAACTTCTTAATGTGAGTGTATAGAATATGTGAGAAAAAATTATTAGATAGCTCGGACTGGGATTCGAACCCAGAACCTTCCGAAGACATGTCGGCTACTCTACCATTTGAGCTATTACGTGAGATTATTACAGATGGAATTGATTGATAGATGTTTTGCAAATAATTCTAACCCACTGATAATATCTTCTGACTTGGTTGATGACCAAATAGCAAGCGGGAGTATTGATAATGGAAGTCCGCTGATTGTTATAAATGATGATCAGAGACGGAAGCAAATCGAAGGGCTTTTTTCCAGCTATCCTACGTACATCCTTAGATTTGAATCTATGGAGAAACTGGTACCACTCATTTTTGGGTTCATGGGCTCAACAATCTGGAACATAAAGTCGCCCATGTTCATTCTCGACATTTCTGAAGGGGCGCATGATAGAAACGCTTCTATGGTTCTTTCTTTCCTTGGAAGTCTCGATATTTTAATATCATACTATGTGTGTTATGATGACAAAAAAGATTCAACCATGGTCTACACTCTGAATCCTTACTCACAATACGCTCCGTCTCCTTGGAATCAAGTTAAATTTGCAAATGCCAATAGTAGTAGTAAAACAAAGTCAACACTATACAGTCTGCAATATCCAAAAGGTAATCTTCAAGTTTAATAATATCCCTATAAAAAAAATCCAAATGATTTTATATGGGAATCCACATGGGAAGTATGGATTCCTGTATAGGAAGTATCAATTTCTATAGGAATCCACTTAGGAACTTGTGGGTTCATAGTTTCCTGTATGGGAAATCCAAATCGGAAGTATGGATTCCTATAGTGAATTTATATAAGTGGAATAAACATACACCTTTTAAGAACGTGACTTAGGCCAGTAAGTAGCGTAGAGGTACTGTCAACCATGAGGTACCAGACGCGAGCAGTTTTTTCATTAGATAAAATTACAAAATCCATTTTTCACAATTTATTTCAATTAATAATTTATTAATAGCAATTACTTCATAATTGTTTTTAATTTTTTAAATAAATTTTTTTCTCCCCTGATTAATATGGGAATCTATATAGAATCATACCCTGGATTCCTATATAGGAAACCATATGGGAATCTATCCGAAAACGCTATGTGGGAATCTAGGTTGGTTTCCTATATGGATTTTTAACTTCCCGCTAAAAAAATTGAAAATTTTCAAAAATCGGGAAGTTATTGTTTTTACCCCGTTTTTCGAAAATCGAGTTTTCATCAGATCTCGACATTTTGAGGTCTTAGAAAGCTTTCCTAACTATTCCCGCGGTTTTTGATACTAGTTCAAAGAATTCGAGTCGATAAATTTTGAGAAATCTCAAAAATAAAATTTCCAAAAATTCGTTTTTATTTTTAATATCTTCTAAACAGCTCGACCGATTGATTCCAAAAACTAATCAACTCTTAACCTCGAAAAACCTCGTCGATCGCCAACGGCCCGGTCAAAATCGGTTGATTCGTTCGTGAGATATCGTTGTCGAAAAAAATTGAAAAAAATTTTTTTTTCAGAATTTCTATGAAATTTTCAGTCTGACCAGTTTGTGCTTAAAAATTCTTCAAAGAACTCGAAAAACTGCGTTAAATGCCGTGAACCGCGAGAAAATCGGTTGATTCATTCCAAAGTTATTGCGGTTTGAAAATTCAAAAAATAGTGTTCTATGAAACTGGAAGAGCTCATAAGTACAGAGCAGCTATCTATTTGAGCTCGCAGAGCTCAAAATAACACAAAAACTATATAAGAGCTCAAAAACAAGATAAGTGAAATGTTGAGCGCTTGAGTATGGAGTTAGCGGGAAGTTGCAGGAATGATTTTTAGGGTCAACCGTTTTCCTAATTTTTTTTTTTTAAATGCACATGTTTTTTCAAAAGATATTGATTTGTTGAAAATTATAAACAATTTTATTTTTTCTTAATTTAAGAAATAAAAATTTTTTTTTACAGTAATTTTTTTTTTTTTGAAAAAAAGTTGTATTGATTTGGAAAAAAAAAAATTTAGATAGACAAGTTGCGAATTTTTATTAAAAAAAATTTAGAAAACTTTTTTTTAACAAGAAGATTACTGTGAGAAAAATTTTTCTTTCTATATCTAAAAAATAAAATTATTTAAAATTTCCAACAAATTAATTTCTTGTCACAAAAAAATTCATTTTTTTTAAAAGAAATTTTTCCTCTCAGTGTTCTTTATTCGTTTCATTTTTTATTAGTTTTTTAACTTTCTACTTGATGAATAATGGCGAAAAAGATTCTTACTTCTTTCATAATTATAATGATTATTAAAAGACTTCAAGATAATGACCTGTGTTTTCCACCCGAACGCTAAAAACTGCAGAAAAATTTTTTTGAACCGTAAATGTTCTTCCGTTTTAATTTTTGCTATAATAGGAGTAAAATATATAACATAAAATTTTTATATACCTTCAATTAAAGATAGCCCTTATTATTAATTATAAATAATTACATTTGCTACTTATCCATACATATTTTGTTATGTAAATATTTATTTCAACTTGTAGACAGTTAAAATCTAGCACATTATAATTTATTAACAGAAATAGGTCAAGGATTCCAGTAGAATGAGGTGAAATTCTATCTTTTTGCTTTGTTGTAACTTAATTATTTTTATTTTCTAATTTTTCTATTATTTATCTTCTCTTGAAAATACTCTGCACAGTTTTATTTATTTTTTTTTTTTTTTTTCATAAATGCAATTTCCTTTTGATATTCATAAAGAACTTCATTCAGATATCACGTCCACATAGTTTGCTGGATAAAGTCCAACTCTTCCATCTTTTCTTCCCTTACACCATCCTTGCTCGTCTTCGTCTTCCAATTTTTCAAAAACTTCCCCTTTAAATTAAAAAAAAAAAAAAATTAATCAAAAAAAAAAATTCATGAAAAATATTTTATAAAAATAAAATACCTTGTTTAAAACTCAATTCGTCAGCTTCTGCGCCTTCATAATCATAGAGTGCTCGCACTGGGACTCCAGGCTCTCCAGTATCAACAAGTGCTTCACCAACATCTTCATCCCAGTCTTCCTCATCAAAAGGATTAGACTCTTGCTTTGCAGTCGTACCATTTCTAAAATTATTCATCCCATTAATTAAATTGAAGTGTTTTAAAAATAATTAAATAATTTACTTACGAAACTACTGAAGTTCTGTTGGTAGTATTATCATCAGGACCCTTTTCCGACGGCGACTGTGATTCAAATGTGTCCGTCTTTCCATCTGCATGATGCGCATCTGATGGAATCATTCGCGGTGATGCTCTTGCTCTTGCTTTATTAACGGGTGGAAAATCCTGTTTAATAATAGAAAATTTTTTTATTTTTATTTTTATCCATAAAGTTTAAAAAATGAAAAAATATTTTTTTCAGGCTGGCTTGATATAGAAATAAGCCTAATCAAAATTTATTAAAGCGTATCAAATTATATTTTGAGCTTAGAAAATTTTTTTTTGTTAAATTGAGTCTATGAATTTTTTTTTTAATTTTTTATGATATTAAAATTAGCAGTCACTTAACTGTTTTTTAATTTTATTTAGCAAAAAAATTATTTAAGAAAAATTGCATTTTTTTTTTTTTTATTTCTAAATGCCAATTTTTTTTTCTCATTTTTTTTTTACCATAATTTATTTGTTACAAAAATTTGTAAAATTATTAAATATCTGCCAAATTAATTTTCATACATTTTTTTTTTTAATTTTAATTTTTTTCAAAATTCGATATTTTTTTCATAAATTTGTAAAAAATTGATTTTTGAAAATTGAATTGAAATCAAGATCAGTTCAATTTTTTTAAATTTAATTTTTGCTATGCTTATCATTAAATTTGCTGTTAAAATTTCTGTGCAAGAGAATCTGTGAAAGTGACTGGAGTATTTAAATTATCAGTGTTGTAATATTATTTTAAAAGAAAATTTTATACTTTGGCTGCCGACACGAAAAGAACAAAATGATACTGGATATCATCCCAGACTATACTGAGTGAAAAAAAATTTCAGATAGTAGCTAGTATAATCCAGATTACAATGAGTATAATCTGGATTTTTCTAGCTACTAAGGTAAAAGACCCAGTTATTGACACTGGCCTAGTTGTTTGACACTTGCAATTTTATTGTAATTAAAACAATAAAATGTTCTCAAAAAATTAATTATCTTAAAATTCATAGTTCACAAATTATATTTATTAATTTATTAGAGTTGATTTGTTTTCTTTTTAATTAAAATAAAATTGCAAGTGTCAATAACTGGGTCTTTTATCTTATCTGAAATTTTTTTTCACCACAGATATCACTAAGTATAATCTGGGATGATATCCAGTGTCATCTTGTTGTTTCCGTGGAATGACACTATTTTTTTTTTTGTTCAAATATAAAAAAATTTTATTTTTAAGCGTGAAAGTAGCTTGCTTTCGTAAGACATGCAAAATAAATTGTTGAACATCCAAGATCTTTTTTTTAAGATTTTTGTGACATTAGCTGTGCGTTTTTATACTCACAACAAGATTCACGGTTAAATGAAGAAGCAACTACCTAAATGCTGACAAGATTTTCACAAGAGTTTTATATGGCTAAAATATTTTTTAGAAAATATATACAAATTTTTCTTTCAATTCTAATCGTAAAAGTTAAACTTGCATGAAATTTTAATACGTAAATTTTTTTTCCTTTTCAAAATTAAACTTGGAAAAATCTCTGTCATAAAAATTTTTATAAAATTGTAATTTTAAAAATAACTCGAATTTTTAATGCAATACTCTATGTATGCATAATATACTATAATATAATTATTTACAAAAATTTTTCTTTAAAATAGTAAATGCTAAATTTAAAAAATGAAATAAAATAAAACTTTACATGCAAATCTTCACCGACTGGTCTTTGATTGATGAGTGTAATTGACCCCACAGGTATAGCTTCTTTCGACTTGTTTCCTTTGGCGATCTCACGAAATTCTTCTGTGTAATCCTGTATAAGAAGTAACGACAACAAAGTCACAAGCATGCAATTCTAATTTAACTATAATAATTTAAAATATAGTAACTATTAATATTCTACTCAGCTGTTAACTTTAAGACTTTGTACTTTTTTATAACATAATTTTGCTAATCAGTTCAATCAATTGTTAAAAAAAAAAAAAAAAAAAGTTATCATTCCAATTTGTGAAAGCGAACTTTTTTTATTATGAATCATGCAATTGTTTTTTAATAACTTTAATTTAAATGAGATTTTTTTAATAGTATTACCTCGAATTGCGGCCAATTCATTGCCATGTTTACACCATGATTATTTGACCACCATTTAAGATCTTTCTCATAGTCCGCATTATTAATAGAGTGAAAGAATTCTTCGTAAATTTGAGGAAGACTGAAAAAAAAATATAAGTCGGTAATATTTTTAATCAAACATTTTTTTAGTGCATAAAATTTTTCTTTTCTTCTTTTAACTTTTTTGTGTTGTTGGTTTTTAATTAATCTTACGTTTTTATTTTTTGAAGTTAAAAAAATAAATTTTTTTTTGCATAAATTAATTTTTCAACATGTGAAAAATATGGTAGTAATTTTTTAAAAATTCCGATATTTTAACATTACTTCGCTTATTAAAAAAAAAAAAAAATAATTAAAAACAATTCAAAAATTGAGTTTGCACGGATTAAATAATTTTAAATTGTTTTAACTTAACAATAATTAAAACGAGTGTTTTCATGCCATCTAAGTCAAATAACTAGTAGATGTTGTTCAAGTCAAGAGATGGATACTTCCATCTTCCCTTATTGGTCAAGAGATATCCTCTCTTTACATAAGTTCGATGGAAATCCATCAAACTTGAATACCAGTAAAGCTGTAAGCTTGTAGTATCTATTCGAGTGAAGATGTTAATTAAATGAAAGAAATGAAAGAAAATTATTTTAATGAGAGTAAAGACAGACTTTGAAAAAATAAATGGGGTTGGTTGCCAAGCCAGGCAACTTTAAATACATTTTTCTCAAAAATGTGTTTTTTAAACTTTGCTCTATTTTCTAAAAAAAATAAACAGGTTGTCTTTAATGTTTAATAAATATAAAATTTAGATTTATGAAGAAATCTATAAAAAAAATTTTTCAAAAATAAAAAATGCAATTTATTAAAAATAATTTTTTTAGAACAAATTTATTGGTTAAAAAAAATAAAAAAAAATTATATAGTATTCCCAAAAACTTTTTTAAAATTAACTTTTGAAGATAAAATTGCAATAAATATTCTAAAATACTTACACTGGATCTTGTGAAATATTTAGGCACTTATGAATACCAAAAAGTACATCTTTGAAGAATTGAAGGCGTTGCGCTTCCATTTCCTGACATTTTTCATATACTTGTGTCATATCTTCCATGTATTTAGGGTTATACTGATTAATTTCTAGTAAAGCTGCTTCATATTTTTCTTTAGCCTTTTGTACTTCTTCTTTAGTTTTCTGAACTCGATCCTGCATTTTTTTCACCTGATAATTATAAAATAAAAATTATTATTACCATGCAAAAAAATAAAAAAAAAATGTATCAAGATTTTTCTGAACATAAATTTCCGCATAATTTGGCTTAATCCAGCCCAGTTGATTAAAAAAAAAAAGTATATGTATAATTCTCTGGAAATTACTTGAAATTACTGTGCTGATAAATTGCTGCATTAATTTCTGCTAAGTAAAATTTTTCGGTCAATTTATTAGAAGAAAAGGTATCGAGTCGCTCGATAAGATAAGGACAATTTATAATTTAAAGTTTCCTAATAAAATCTCAATTTTATAAGAAAAATGATCAATAATTCAGTATAAATCCTAATTTTGCTGGAAATCTAGTGAAGAAATTAAAAATCAAAAATTCAATGATAATTGTTGAGACATAACAAATGAACTACAACCAATTTCTTAAGAATACTTAAGGAAATTAAGCCGCATCTATTTATTCTTAGTCTTACTAGACTTTGATTAATCGATTAATCCGATAAAAAATTACAGAAATCCCACACACACACACACACACACTCACACATACGACACATCTGAAAAATGGACTGAGACAATATTTTCTCTAACTTTAATTAAAATTTAAAATTTTTTAAGAAATATTAGAAAGATGACAAATTAATAATTTTAGAATAATATTAGATTAAATAAGAATAAAATACAGAAAAATATTATTTAAAACTATAAAGAAGAAAAGGATCAATTAAATCAAAAATTTTTATAAATTTTTTTTTAATTAAATTAAAAAAAATATTTGACTAATTTTTTTTTTTTAATTGAATTAAAAAAAAAAAATAAATTTCTTTTCAAACAAACGATTGTAACTGTACAATTAAATTTTATCAAAGTAGAAATCATACAATATAAAGAGCTTAAAAAAATAATTATATTTTAAATTTAAATAAGCACAATCATTCTGAATTAAAAAAATAGCCGAGGTTTTTTATTTTAATCAAATTTTTTACTGGTTTAATTGGCTCCGCCACCAATCTTTGCCTTACAGTTGTTTGATCCTGTTTTTCAAGGCTTTGAGTAATTATTTCAAGATTTTTAACAATACTTGCAGAGTACACTGGCCATAGTAAGCTTTTGTAGAAAAAATTGTCCAATTAAAATTTCTTCTTTTCTACTTATGTTACTAAAATTTTTTTCATTTTGCAAGGCAAAAAATTTGAGAGGAATAAAATTTTGTGAATAAAGCGAAAATGAAATTGTAATAAAGTACAAAATATCTTTAAACATGCATCATGCTTACAATCAATACATACATCATGAATATCCAATTGGTTAATATTTTTAAGATAAGTTAAAATTCTTCGAATCCATGCAGAGCATCTGATTTTTGACATCTAAAACCCGTTAAATTCATTTTTTCTGAGTTAAATCTACTACAACGATCCGATAAAGGAAGTTTTTGCCTTATTATAAGTCACTGTAGATCATGCATAATAATTAAGTCTATATACTGTCTTAGAAAATTATTTTTGACCATTTCAATAAATATTGATTTAAATAAAAGTTTGTGGAAGATAATAAAATTTGAAATTAATTTTTAGAGGTCACTTTTTGATTAACAAATATTTATTTGACGTCTTGGAAACTCGAAAAAATTTTAATTGACAAAAAATCAAAATTTTGTTTTAAAATTTTCAGAATTTAAATAATATTTAAGCTAGAAAATTTAGTATGCCAAGAAAAAAATTTTGAGCAACCTCTATAAAATTTTTAAAGGGCTTCTAAAACATAAATAACATATTTTATAAGACTAAATGAAAAAAAATTAGTATAAAAAAAAAAGAGCACAATGCAAAAGCTATTTTGGAAAAAAGTATTAATAAGTCAATTAGGTAATTTTTTACAAGTGGGATCAACCCATGCTAGCCTATGTTAAATTTTTAACTTCCCGCTAAGAAAATAAAAAAATTTTCGAAAATCGGGAAGTTATTGTTTTTTTTTCGATCAATTTTTTTTTAATTGTTTGTTTTTTTGTATACTTTTCAAAAAAAAAAATATATATCAGAAACATCAAAAAAAGATAAATTATAAATTTTATCCAAAAACATGAGCCAAAATTTTTTCCAACTTTTAAAGGCAAAAAAGCTATCGAAGTCTTTATTTTTTCCTTTCACGATATTTCTTATCATAAATGCGCCGTAAAAACAAGCAGAGTAAAAAGAAATTGGAAATGTTAATTTTTCATCTAGTTATGACCCAAAATGGGATTGACCCCACTTGTAAATAATTACCGTCAATTAATTTGTCAATAGAGCTGAAACTTAAAAATATTAATAAAACTTGTTCGTTCTTTTATCAAAAAATTTTCTGTTACTTTACAAATATTAAAAAATTAAAATATGTAATTACTTTTTTTAACTAAATCACTAATAATAAGTTAAAAAAAAAAATTCTCTGAAATTTAGAACTTTATACATCAGCTTAAAAAAGTTCCGATTTTTTACAAAAATTTATTAAAAAAATGAGTGAAAAATTTATTTTTATTAAGAATTTTTTTTATCAAAAAATGTCATAAGTTGGTGATTAATAAATCTACAATCAACAAAATAATTATTTTTGTAAGAAATCTACTAATTCAGAAGTTATTCAAGGTCACAGTAAATGTAAGATATAATAAATTTAAGTTTTTTCATTTCTACTACGTCGTAGTGGCAAAAACTTTGTTTATCAAACACAGTTTCTAATTGTGAAAATGATCATAATAAATTACCATAAACATGCAATTAAATAGTTTATGTTAAATGATATTTTTTTAAATAAAATCAACGTACGTTATCAGAACCTCGGGCAGCTTGCTGAAAACAAATTTGTTTTTTTCAATTTTGTGAAAAATTGATCAGTATCTCAACATATTCACCCAGACATCGACTCACACACTAACATATTCACGACTATCGTAACAAAAATTTATTGTGTAATATCAACATATTTTTTTTGTTAATAAGTATTAATTAAAGATTTAGTCCACTGTAACACCATGTTCCAGACTATCCTTCACCTGACATTGATCACATTAATTTTCGGAAAAAATATAAAATTAATTGATACGTTAAATATCGATACTACCATTCTTATACGTCGTATTAAAGGTCAAATAGTTTAATAACAATTTTTAAATAAATATTTTCATCCGTTGAATCCCATTTAATCAATGTTAAAAATTAACTGTTTTTACCGTCTGCTGTAAAATTTTCTAAATGTGGGATACGGTGGATTAAAATGGCAGTGTATCGATATATTTCTGGCTTAAAATTTTCAACATTAATTTTGTGTTGATTTTTAGATAACATTTTCCAACCTATTCTCCAGACCATTCTCCAAATTTGCTTAAATATTTCTTAAGAAATATAACAAAGCTAAGTGTACCCATCACAGAAAACTTGAGCCCTCACCACCGACTAAAATGAGTTAAAGAATAAGAAGACGTCTTCTGCTAACCGAAGACACTTCAGTAAGATAGTCACGAGTTTGGATCAGTAACGTCCAAATACAATTTTTAATCAAATTCTATTGAAGTATAATTTTTTATAATTAAATAGAGCTATACTACAAATTAGTTTAGTGAATAAATTTTATTTTATTTTATTGATTCCAATTTATTAATCAATTACAGATAAAATATTTTCAAATTATTTAGCAAGATATGTTTTTTCAATTAATTTTGTCAATAATTTTTTTGTCATAATTTTCCGTTTAAATTATTATTATTTATTTATTTATAAGTCGCTATATGACTATCAAGGTTTTCAGCGACTACTGTACAATTAAATTTGATGGGTTATTTACATTAAAAATTTTAATAAGAGACTCGATTTGCTAACAATTTGAATTCAGTTTAAATTGTATTTGATTTAAAAATAAAAATAAGTAATATTTTTCATAAGTAGTTATTGCTTTTTAATAATTATAAACTATGAAAAAAAAAAGAAATCAAAAATCTTTTATTTTTTGTCGGAAGTATACCCGTGTAAAAAAAAATCGTCTTAAAATTGTCTTAAAATTGTCGTTCGTTTAAGATCTTAAACGTGACACAAACTAAGACTATTTCAAGACTCTTTCAAGACGCCAAAAGAAAAATTCCAAGAGCAGATTTTTGAAAATTTTGTTCTCGAATTTGTTGTGAAAATTAATTTTTAGATGATTTTACGACTTTCTAACCGCAATATTTTTGAGTAAGATGTTTTTAAATTGAATTTAAAATTGTTAAAAAATTATTATCTGACAATTTAAAGACTTTTTTAAGACGTTCCGTTTCAATGTTCCGGGGCTCTGTCGCTGTTAACCCATCTTAAAATAGTCTAAATTTTTTGTTAAAATTTTTTTAAGACTAATTTAAGATAATTGTGAGACAATTTAAAGACGCTCCATAATAATTTTCCGAAGCTGTCACTGTGATGTCATCTAAGTGACTATTTTAAGATTATTCAAGACTATTTAAAAATTATTTTAAAACTTAAATCTTAAAATAGTCTTAGAAAAATCTTAAAATAATCCTAAAAAAATCAAAATAATTATTAAAAAATCTCGGAATTTTTTTTTTTAGCATCTTAAAAGAATCTTAAAATAGTCTTAGTTTGTGTCACGTTTAAGATCTTAAACAAACGACAATTTTAAGACTTTCAGATTTCTTTAAGACTATTTTAAGATTTTTCAAGACTATATAAAAATTATTTTAAAGCTTAAATCTTAAAATAGTCTTAGAAAAATCTTAAAATCGTCTTGAAAAAATCTTAAAATAGTCTTAAAAAAATCAAAATAATTATTAAAAAATCTCGGAATTTTTTTTTTTGGCATCTTAAAAGAATCTTAAAATAGTCTTAGTTTGTGTCACGTTTAAGATCTTAAACGAACGACAATTTTAAGACAATTTTAAGACGATTTTTTTTTACACGGGTATTGATAGATTGATTTACTTTAATATTTAGATAAAAAGATAAATAAATAAAAAAAATGAAACTATAAAATAATATCAAACTAAAATAGTATAATTTTAAAGATTATAAGAAATTTAATTTAACTAAGAATAATCTGATTAAATGATAATAAAAAAAATTGATTAAATGATTAGATGATAATAAAAATAAAACATCTAACGATAGCAAATAATCAAACATCTTTTGTTTTAATACTTCTAAGCTATTTTAATCAAATACTTTCGGAAGGTATTCCTGCCCAAGACATAGTAATAATTAAAAATAAATTTTTCAAATTTAGGATTAAAAAATTAACATTATTTTGGCCTAATATTCTTTCAAGTCACTTAAATTTATCACTAATAAATAATTAAGTTTACTAATACACACAAAAAACAAATTTCTTGCGCCAAGAAAATTTGAAAGAAAACGAAAGTTATTTTGGAGCAAGAAAAAATTTTATTGGCTCAAAAAACTTTGACTTCATTCAAGAAATTTTCAATCTTTCTTAATATTTTCTTGAGCCAAGAAAATTTACACTCCAGTCAAGAATTTTTTTTTAGTGTAGATAAAAATTTATAAAAATATGCAGCAGGAAGTATGTTTCATTGATTTACACATTCAACAAAGTTTGAGTGTATATTATATAAAAAAAAAAAAAAAAAAAAAAAAACAACATTTTATATGAAAATTATCAATGCTATACAAGCATGAAATTATAGCATTCGATGCTTGTAAAGATTGACCATTTTGCCCCGCCGTCCATTTTATGGCTTAAAATAAATTTTATTATTTTTATATGAAAAATCATATAAATTCTAGCTAATTTTGTTCAAAAGTATCACTACTAATGAACAGAAAAATATCTCAAAGGTATTAGAAGTACATTTAATATCAAGAAGCCCTAAAAAATTTTTGTAGTGTATAAGTTAACGAAATTTTTAGGGTTCCACATGAAAAATAGAAACCTTATCCGATTATGATCATTTGTATCTACTCGTCCGCTGTCGCGGTTTATCTTCTATAAATCTACTATTGTAGCTAAATTCTACTTTATTAAGCGTATTTTATTATATTAATTGAAAATAAGTTTTTATACCTGATCGGGTGATAATGAACTGTCTGCTGATGCATTACGTTCTTGATTCGCTGCTGTCCTTTCAGTTTTACAACTGTTATGATATTCAAGTTTAGCCTTTTCGACTTTTTGCAATAACTTTGACCAGGGTTTTTGAGCCTTTTTAAAGGCATCTTCCATCTCTTTACGTTCTTTCAAAGTCATCATCGACTGAAAAATTTTAAAAAGTATGTTATTAATTTAATTAAATTAGTTTTTTTTTTTTATATATTGTCTCACAACCATTGATTATCCAAAAAAAAATCAAAAGAAGAAATGTTATAAAATTAACCCTCAAGAGCAACAATTTTTTTATTCAAACACAAGTTCTAACTATTTATATCTTGCAATTGAATGGATCAATTTAAAAAGGTTAGTTAAATTTATATCTCAAACACCGGAAAAGGATACAGAGAAAAAATAAAATTTTCTTGATTCAAAAAAAAATTTAATTTGGGCCAAAGATTATTTTAATTTTAATCTTTCTTATTAATTTTTTTAGTTCAAGTAAATTTTTTTTGTTAAAAGAGTTTATAGAAAAAAAAAAAAAAAAAATTCAATTAAAAACCTTAAAAATGAAACTTACCCAGTGTTCTTTTAAAAGGGTAATGAAAGCTTATTTTATAAGCTTATTCTACCAGTGAAAAATAAAATTCGTGGTTTTATTAAAAAGCAATGTGCAGGAAAAGGACTGGAAGTAACTTTTCAAAATTTGATAATTATTTACAAGTGGGGTCAATTATATTTTTGGCCTTAAAAAATAGATGAATTGATGGATTATCATAATTTTTTTTAATCATCTTTGAAAATTGGAAAAAAATTTTGGCTTTCATGTTTTTGATAAAATTTCTATTTTATCTTTTTTTGATGTTTTTAAAATATATTTTTTTTTTTGAAAAGTAGATAAAAAAAAACGAACAATTTAAAAAAAAAAAAAAACAAGTTGAATACCATAATTTTCTTAAAAATTTATAAATTTTTTAAATAATCAACTTTTTTTTTATGTATTTTTCAAAAAAAATATATCAATAAAATCAAATCGAAATTTCGTTCAAAAAAATGGAAAATTAAAATCGTTGACCCTTGGGGTCACTTGTAAATATTTACCCAAAATTTGTTAATTTTAAATCTTGACATATTTTCAGCAAACTTCTCGAGATACTAATTAAGCATTGTGTAAAATAAAGCTGATTGTACAAAATTTATTTGAATTTATTATTGTACAAAGAAAATAAAAAATGAAATGACATTAAAATTAGCAATCACTAAAGAATTTTTTAATTTTTTTCAACAAACAAATTTGTTCAAAAAAAATTATTTAAAAAAAATTGCATTTTTTATTTTTTAAAATTTCTACATGTCAATTTTTTTTTCTAATTTTTTTCGCTATAATTTATTTTAAAAAAATGACAACAAATACCTTGTGATATGTGTCTTTTTGCCATGTTTTAACTTGGTGAACAATATCATTTGACAAATTCTCTTTGACACGTAAATGAAGGTCACAAAGTCTATCAGATTCAACCAATGAGCTCTTCCACGCAGCTTCAGTAGTGCCATATTCTGGGCCTTTTTCTATTTTTTCACTCCACGATTTGGACCAGGCCTTCAAGGCTTTGGCATAATTTTTTTCAATCTCTGAACGTTCTTGAACCAGCGCTATCAAACTATCACATAACTTGTGTCCGTCTTCAATTCTCTTGGTCGTACGCTTGTAATTACCTGGCTCCCAAAAAGAATCTGATGTAGCTATGAGCATATTGTCATCGCTGTGGTGTGACATCTTAACCTAATGCAAGGAATCTCGTTTGCCTAGAAAAAGAAGATTACATTGATATTAATTATTTAAATTTTTCAAAGTGCAAACTTCAATAAATAGCTCATAGAAGAATACAAAATTTATTTTTTATTTATAATATCACTTTTTTTTTAAGATAAAACAATATAATTTAAAATACAAATTAATTAATAATAATAATAAAATTAAAAAAGCACTTTTAATGTAATTTAAAGAAGAAATTTGAAACTTACATTAAATGTAAAAAAAAAAAAAAAAAAAAACTAGTCTTCTTTTGAAGACACTCCATTTCTTCTAAAAATATTTTTAATCTTTATGAAGTTAGAAGCGTCATTAAAAGTACTCTTATTATACATTAATGTAATGATTTTTGTTATTTTAGTAGAGTTGTGATTTCTGATATAGAGAGTTTCATTAAAACAGTATTGATGTATTCTACTTTATACAAATGCAATAATACTATTAATGATTTAAAATGCGCGCGCTTCATTCTACATTATTTGTGTTATCGAAAGTACAAATAGTTGCCAGATCACTTTATTAATATTAATTGACCATAAAGTAACACATTGAAATAAAAAAAATAATTATTATTATGATTATTTTCAGTTTGATTTTTAAAGTAAAAAATTTTAAGTACAAATCAATTGCTTGTGTTGCAAAATGCGAAATTTAAAAAAATTGTATAAAAAATTTATTATAAATAACTTCCAGATTTTTAAGTTGTAAGGGAAGAATATTTTTCAAAAAATTTTTTTTTGATACAATAAAAAATATTTAAACTGATAGAAAAAATTTTACATATTTTAAATGGAAGGTGAGCATGAAAATTGCAAACTCTGTTATTATGAAGTTCAAGTTCTAAACAGTAAAAAATTTTATATGATGGATAATTTTATACTTTCTAATAATTAATAAATCAGTATTTATCAACTTCCTTTTTTTTTTTTGAGACTTTTATTTTAATTAATCATTTGATTTTCCCTTTTCTTAGATTTACAAATATCTTTTTTTCAGAAAAAAAAAAAATTATTTTGTGATAAAATTATAAATAAAAAATTTTTTTTTTTTAAACAAATTATTTATCAAAAAATTTCACATCTAAAAAGTTCAAAAAATTATGAGTGTAATTTTTAGACAACTAATAATGCGAAGCATAGAAAAATAGTTTAATGTAAAAAAAATTTTCTTCTTTTTGTTTCTTTAATTGTTAAATATTTTCTAAATACAAATTCATTTGTTTAAAAAACTGAAGAATAATCAGATATATACTGACTTTAGTATCATCGATATTAATCAAAAAATTATAGAAGACCTAGTATATTTCCTATAATTAATTCACAATAATATATAATTTATTATGCAATTCTTTTAAGACGATTCCGACAAAATTTCGATAAAATATATTAAGTTTCATCTTTTTCAATAAAAAGAATTTCATATGAAATTCATATCTAAACCCGTATAAAAATGTATATATTTTTAATGCATACTTGTTTAGCAACCAAACAAAAAAGTAAACTCATTGACGGACGTTTTTTATGGTCATTCTAATTACTATTTCACACTGACTTTCATGTACATCGTTTTATAAGGAATAAGTTTTCATTTTTCACTGGTTTAAGACTTTCCTCGCTTCATCTACGAAGAATATATCTTGATTAATATATTACATGTGTATGTAAGAGAAATCATCTATTAACTTTTTAATCTAATTGAAATTTTGATACAAAGAAAAAAAATTATTTAAATTTTAAATTAATATTAAATTCAATTAAAAAATTTTTATCTAAGTTTCATTGAATTTGATAAAATTGATGTACTTATATTTTATAAAAACATTATTAAATTCTACAAAAAAAAATTATGATACTAAAATTAGCCGACGTTGCACATTTTTTATTTTTTTAATTAATTAAATTACAAGAAAAAAAAATATTGCGTATAATTTTTCTAATCTTCTACATATGAAATTTTTTAGTAATAATTTTTTCAATAAAAAAAAAATTATAAAAATTTTACAGATGTCGGCTAATTTAATTTTCATGATGAACTAAATAATTTGCATATTTTCCCAGAGGTACAGTTATTTTTACAATAAAATATGTCTTCAATAATAATCTAGACTATTCAAGAAAAAAAAAAAAAAATGAAAAATAAAATAAAACAATAAAAAAATATAAACTTAAAAAAATATAATTAGTTCATAACGTTGGCTGTGTTAAATATTTTAATTTCTAAGGTAATTTCACGCTCACCTTACTTATTTTTTATATTATCATGTGTCTGCTAACTTCAAGGTTATAATTAGCTTCATTACCTTAAGTTGATTACTTTAATTATTGAAGCTATTAATTAACTCAATGTAATTCAAAACCATAATAAATGTTAGATCATAATAAATAATACTTTATAAATCTTATGAGAACAATAAAAAAGTAAATTTAAGTTAAGTAAATGGTATCTGCAATGATTTGTAACTTATCTCAAAATTTTGAAAAGTAAATAAACCATATGTATACATACAGCAAGTAAATGAGTTTAGATATGGTTATATTGTACTGATTATTATAAATTAGTAAGCTTTAAAACTATTTGAGTGTACAAATGACCTCATACTGAATGTAATAAATTATGAAAATAGTTCTGACATCAACAGAACAAGAATGCCATTTCCCAGGAAGTTTATTATTTAAATCAAGGACTTTTTCATTAATAACTCCTGAGTACTTCTAAAAAAAAAAAGTAAACACAAAAAATAAAATAAATTATATTGAAGGCACGTGCACCACCGAAATCTAAGAGTATTATTATTATTATTATTATTATTATTATTATTATTATTATTATTATTTTTATTATTATTGTTGTTGGTGTTACTATTATTTTTATTTAATATTACTTGTATAGTTCCACAGGTTGAAATATTTCAGCTCAGGATTTAGACTGTTCCGTATTTCCAATAATTCACAAACTGATTAAATGACAGACTTGCTTTGTAATTAATGTCACTCACGTATTGTTTCAATCAACGATAAATATACCATTATAAGTAATTTTTTTGCTATAATAAACCGACTACTGACTTGTCTACCTGCTAAGATAGTGAATGGGCGTGGCTTACTAATCGAATTTAAACGAAAAACTTCGAATATTTCCGAAGATCTTCTTCATTACATTATTTTATTTTATTACATAATAAGAAGATACGTTGTTAATTTTTATGATTTTTATTTTATGTTTGTTTAATAAAATTTATACCGAAATATTTTTATTTAATCTACAATCATTTTCGGTTTTAAACTCTCGGACCATTTATGTACTATAGTTTTAATTTTGCAATTGGTAATTTAACCTTTGTTGTTATTACCGTCGGTATTTTACTGGATAATTAACCTAAAAACTTGTTGTGCACTAAACTGTATGGTACTGAAGTTAGCTGACAGCTGTCAATTTTTTTTATTTTTTAAATTAATCAATTCTATAATTAAAAAAATTTTCATTAGTAATTTTTTTTAATATTCACATGTAGAATTTTTTTATTAAATTTTTTTTTCATAATTATTTAATTGCTATAAAATTATAAAAAAAATTTCTAATGTCAGTTAATTTCAGTGTCTTAAAACTGTCACTTGTCATCACTTGTAAATTTGTAAATTGAGCATGAAAATTAAGTTAGCCGACATCTAAAAATTTTTAGAATTTTTTTTTTATTAAAAAACTATTACAAAATAATTAAAAAAAAATTTTCATTTGTAAAAAACTCGAAAAACTGAAAGTGCAATTTTTAAAAAATATTTTTTAGTTCTAATTCAATAATTAAAAAAAAAATTAAAAACGTCGGCTAACTTTATTATTATAAATTGAGCGGTAATTAAAAAAATTTTTAATTTACATTATTTGATTATTATTCAATTAATTTTATTATTTTTGTAATTATTTATAATTATTTTTATCCAAAAAATTTAAACACTTGAAAAATTTTTAAAATAAATTGAGCGGTAATTAAAAAAATTTTTAATTTACATTATTTGATTATTATTCAATTAATTTTATTATTTTTGTAATTATTTATAATTATTTTTATCCAAAAAATTTAAACACTTGAAAAATTTTTAAAATCAGCTGTTAATAAAATTTTCTCAACACTCACTTTAAATTGATGAAAATAAATTTAGCAGATACTTAATAATTTTTAGAATTTTATTAACAAATAAAATATGATAAAAAAAAATTGACATGTAGAAATTTTAAGGAATTATAAATGCAATTTTTTAATAATAATTTTTCAGAAAAAATTTATTTGTTAAATAAAATTAAAAAATTATCAAGCGACTGTTAATTGATCCCACGTGATAATAGTACATTTATTTTTCTCCTAGATGGCCGTGTAATAAATTTAGTGATCTTACGTTGTAACATTTTTTTAAATATAATTTTTTCTCTTATGTCAATAATATTTTTTATTATAATAATCAAAAAAAATTTTTAAGTGTCAAAATTTTTTTGTCAAACTAATTATAAAATTAAAAAAAAAATTTTTTTACACTCCCTCTATAGAATTTTTTGAAAATCAAAAAATTTTTGATGAAAAACTGCCTTAGTCCGTATAGATATTTTAAAATGGCGTCGACAACTCAGAATTACTAAGCACTGTTGTCACATTTTATTGTACAGTGTTTCCAATTTTCCGTTTGTTTACATATTAAATTCAATTTGTCAATTTAAATAAAAGTATTTTTATAAAAGTTATTAATTAATTAATAATTATTTTGAAAATAATAATGTAGCGAGAAAAATTAAAATATAAAACATATATTATTTAGTGTTAACAGCAATGACCTTGACTACTGTCATTTTTGTGTTTTAAAATTTTTTATAAAATTTTTATTTATAATTACTGAAATTATATTCTTCGACAATAATTATTAAGAAATATTTTTCAAGTTATTTATTTCTTAATTTTATATTTTTAAAATATATATTTTCCTTAAAAAAAAAAATAATCATAATAATAATAATAATAATAATGATGGAAGTAACAACTGATCAAGAAGCGCAGGCAGTTCTTCTTAACGGAATGGAAGGCACACAATATATTACAATTCAGCGTGGTGATAATGAATCAATAAATAAAGTACCATTAATAACACTTAATGGTGAATTAATATCAGAAGGAATGGTTGTTGATATGATAAATGCTGGAGTAGGTACTGAATTTAATTCCGCTGCTCAATATTATGAAGATGATCTTCTTCCACACGAATTAACTGAGGTAATATTTTAATCTCATATTTTATTTATGATGAAAAATTTTTTATGGATTAAAAAAAATTTTTTTTTGTTCTTATAAAGGAGGACCGCAAATTAGCAGCCGCTTTGGTGGCAGTTCAACTTCAGCAGCAGCAAAAGCATCAGCAAATGCATAATCAAACACAGCATGATGATCCGGCTTTACCAGATGTCAGTCAATTAGCAACATTATCACCTGTTAATGCTTATACCATACAGACAATTGTTGAGCCTGAACCGTCATCAATTTATTCAGCAATTCAGTCGTTTAAGCGTATCAATCATCACGTTAAACAGGAGTTTATAAATGTTAAAAGTGAATATGATATTGATATATCAGCTGAGAGTAGCGAGGATGCTACAACGCCTATATCTGGACCCAAACGATCGTTGCCTCATAAAAAGCGGATTGCGAGAAAATTAAAACAACAGAACAAAACAAATTTAAAAAGAAATTCTGGAAAAAATAATCAGGATGTTATTGTTTATAATAATGCTAATGAAGGTCTAAGCCAGTCGTTTAAATGTGAATTATGCAATAGTAAATTTAATACACAATTGAAGTTTTTTGAACATCTTAAGGTAAGAAAAAAATTTATTTTTCGTAGATTTCATAAAAATTATTGCAGCTGTCCTCGTGACGCAAATTTTTTAAAATTTAGCCATTTTCTGACTCAGTTCGACAAACTGAGTCAGAAAATATAGTTCGTTTAAAAATTTATAGTATGTATTTATATACAATCGTGGTCATTAATTTAAGTATGTTTTTAATACTACTGGAAAATAATAGTTTGTAAACTAGAACGTTTATTAACTCTAAATTTAAAAATTAGTTGATAATGTCATTTGTAAAATTAGTCGCAAATAAAAAATGATATTAATGAAATTAGCGAAATGGAAATTTTACCAAATATAAATTCAGTCATTTATAAAATAGTCAAAAACAAAAATCTGTGGCTACGTGAATTTAGCCAATTCTTACTGCAGAAACTTATAAAATTAGCCGATTGTAAATTTTATGAATTGTAAAATTAGCCGTTTCTAAATCTCGCGTAACTCTTGAACGAATCAACGGATCAAAAAAAGATTTGAGGCATTTAAAAGAACTTTCATAAATTTAGTTTTTCTGGAAATTAGAGCAGATTAGACCGACCCATTCAAAAGTTATATGAAGTTTAAAAATTTAATGTGGTAGGAAATTAAAAAAAAAATTTTTTTTTTGATAAATTTTTTAAACTTTGATCTCGGATATCTTTGAAATGGTTAATGTAAAATCGCTTACACATATCAGATTTTTTTTTGTAGATCATTCAATTTTCTACAAAAATATGTATAAAAATTTGATTAAAAAATTGATCAATAGTGAGATATGATCTTTTTTATAAGAGACTAACAAAAAATGTAAAACTGTGATGAGCATAAACTTCCTATCAATATTAAGAGCTCAAATTTGATGAGCATTTTGTAGAGGTGCCTGAGAACCAACTTTTCAATATTAGAAGTTAAAAAAAAAATAATCGATTTTTTTGACCCACCCTAATATACCCGTTAAAAAAATTTTCTTAGTCTCTTAATTATATAAATTAATTTTTGACATGTAACCTCATGGACATGTACAAAACAAAATAAATAAATAAACAAATTTTTTTTATCGCGAAATTTGAATCTATTTGTAACTATACTTTGAAAACTTATCATAATAAATAAACTACTTTAGAAAAGCATATGGAACATTGAAAAGGCACTAATTCAGGGCTCGACCTTTCCAATGATACTTAATTTAATTAAAAAAACTCATTTTATTATATAAAATACGCCGGAGGCAAAATTTGCCTCGTTCTTTTAATTATATAGATTATTTTATTAATAATTTTGCGGTCCTAAAGTTGAACCAATTTTTTTTTACAGAATCATTATGAACCAGTAAAGCAAGAATCAAGGATAGTACAAACAACCAATACTAACAGTATACCAATTTCTGCACCAGAAACTGTTCAAAATTTAGCCAATACTGGTATCGAAGAATTTAGCGAGCCCGAAGACTTAATGGAGGGGATTAGAGGAGTTGGTAAGAAAATTAAAATTTGAAATAATAAAATTACACATTGATGAATAATTACATTACACTGAAAATGACTTGCTTTCAATAGTCAATTCTTTTCAACACTTTTTAGTGGAAGAAACCGGAGCACGCATTGATGAAGATTCAGAAATAAATCCACTTGCAGAAGTTAATCACAGCTCAGCTCTTTGGTCCATATCTACGAATAATACTGACCCAATAGGTCATAATTTAAATGAATCATCGATAGTTGATGATCAAGACTCATCCGATAAATTTGATACTGAAACTAGTAGCCCTAAAAAAAAAGAAGACTAGCAAAACGCGCAAAACACAAAGTAAGTACAAGGTTTATAATTTATTTTTTTTTTGTTTTTAATGATCAGTTTTTTTAAAGTTTCGATATTTACAGATAGTGAAATGACATGCCCACAATGCGGTAGAACGTTTCATCATAAAAACAGTCTTGTTTATCATATGAGATCTCATAGCGGTGAACGTCCTCATCAGTGTGAAATTTGTGGCAAAAGCTTTTTTGCTGCTAGTGCTTTAAAAGTTAGTAAAATTTTAATTTATAGCACGTTATTAAATATAAAAAAAAAAAAAAAGAGTATAAAAATTTTTTTTTGCTCCAATCATTTTAGGAATGTTTAAATTTACTGAAAAAATTAAAAATAAATATTTTTTTAAATACGCCAATTTTACTTAAAAAAAAAAAAATTTTTTAAGTAAGAAGGGTGTACATGAAAAATTTTTTTTTCTAACTTTCTAAGCCAGAAATTAAACTTTTGCAATTTTAAAACTTGAAAATTTTCTGAAGTAAATTTGATAAAAACTCAAATTTTTAAAATGTAACTAAATTCAATAATTTTTTCAATTTTTATATTCAGAAATTCAAAACTTTCATTTCTAATGTTAAAAGTTAAAGAATAAAAAAAAATTTTTTCTACTCTTAATTACGGAGGCAAAATTTGCCTCGTTCTTTTAATTATATAGATTATTTTATTAATAATTTTGCGGTCCTAAAGTTGAACCAATTTTTTTTTACAGAATCATTATGAACCAGTAAAGCAAGAATCAAGGATAGTACAAACAACCAATACTAACAGTATACCAATTTCTGCACCAGAAACTGTTCAAAATTTAGCCAATACTGGTATCGAAGAATTTAGCGAGCCCGAAGACTTAATGGAGGGGATTAGAGGAGTTGGTAAGAAAATTAAAATTTGAAATAATAAAATTACACATTGATGAATAATTACATTACACTGAAAATGACTTGCTTTCAATAGTCAATTCTTTTCAACACTTTTTAGTGGAAGAAACCGGAGCACGCATTGATGAAGATTCAGAAATAAATCCACTTGCAGAAGTTAATCACAGCTCAGCTCTTTGGTCCATATCTACGAATAATACTGACCCAATAGGTCATAATTTAAATGAATCATCGATAGTTGATGATCAAGACTCATCCGATAAATTTGATACTGAAACTAGTAGCCCTAAAAAAAAGAAGACTAGCAAAACGCGCAAAACACAAAGTAAGTACAAGGTTTATAATTTATTTTTTTTTTGTTTTTAATGATCAGTTTTTTTAAAGTTTCGATATTTACAGATAGTGAAATGACATGCCCACAATGCGGTAGAACGTTTCATCATAAAAACAGTCTTGTTTATCATATGAGATCTCATAGCGGTGAACGTCCTCATCAGTGTGAAATTTGTGGCAAAAGCTTTTTTGCTGCTAGTGCTTTAAAAGTTAGTAAAATTTTAATTTATAGCACGTTATTAAATATAAAAAAAAAAAAAAAGAGTATAAAAATTTTTTTTTGCTCCAATCATTTTAGGAATGTTTAAATTTACTGAAAAAATTAAAAATAAATATTTTTTTAAATACGCCAATTTTACTTAAAAAAAAAAAAATTTTTTAAGTAAGAAGGGTGTACATGAAAAATTTTTTTTTCTAACTTTCTAAGCCAGAAATTAAACTTTTGCAATTTTAAAACTTGAAAATTTTCTGAAGTAAATTTGATAAAAACTCAAATTTTTAAAATGTAACTAAATTCAATAATTTTTTCAATTTTTATATTCAGAAATTCAAAACTTTCATTTCTAATGTTAAAAGTTAAAGAATAAAAAAAAATTTTTTCTACTCTTAATTAAAAAAATTTTTTTTTCTTAAAGCAAAAACGGCGTATCTCAAACAAAATTTTAATTTTAATTTTTTTAGTTAAATTTTATTGGAGTAAAAAAAACTTTTTTGCTTTAAGAACGCAAAATATTTCATTCTTATTTAATGAAATGACCAGTGAATAGGATAAAAGACCCCATTACTGACACTTTCTTTGATTTATGGTACTTATTCAATTAATGAAATCATTAATTTCCATAATAAATATATTATTTCTAATCTTTGAAACCTTGAGATCAAAAAAATTTTTAATTTTTATTCCAAGGAGAAAATTTTTTCATTGAAAGAAAAAGTGCCACTAATAGGGCCTTTTACCTTATTTTTTATTATTATTAATAATATTAAAAATTGTTCAATTAGGTTCACAAACGCTTACATAGCGGAGACAAGCCATATAAATGTGAAGACTGTGGTCGTCATTTTCGGCAATGGGGAGATTTAAAGTACCATTCAATGAGCATTCATTCGGAACAACGGCAGTTCCAATGCGAATATTGTGGGAAAGATTTTGCTCGTAAATACTCATTAATAGTTCATCGTCGAATTCATACAGGGGAAAAAAATTATCGCTGTGAATATTGTAATAAAACATTCCGGGCAAGTAGTTATCTTCAAAATCATCGTCGTATTCATACAGGAGAAAAACCCCACCCTTGTACTGTCTGTGGAAAACCTTTCCGCGTGCGAAGCGACATGAAACGACATATGCACACTCACACAAGAGGCCGAACAGAACGGCCAGCTAATCGTACCATTACAGGTAAAATAGTTAATGAAAAAGATAAAAATGGGGTTCAATCAAGATCATTAATTCAAGATCTTGTTCAAGAATTAAAACTTGAGTCACCGAATAGTATCGTTGAAATCGTCCCGCCAGATGATAATCCTGAAAGTATTTTGCCTCATGAAGGTGGTTCTCAGAGTTTAGACTACAATGTTACTGATTCCACTGATGCTAACTCTGATCGTGATCCACTTGAAGCTGTTGACAGAACATCCGATTCTTTGTAAGTATTTTTTATTTAATAATTAGACAATTAATATTTATTAATTTATATTTTCTTTTTTTCAGACAATATTTTTTTATGTAAACGAACGTGCAGCAAGTAATTCAAGTTATAAATGACTGTAAAAAAAAAAATTAAATTTAAATTTACGTAATATAATGTAAAATTATTTCATTAAAGTTAAAATTTAAACATTTTGTACATACTTGTAAGGAAAATATGACTGAAGAATGTTTAATGTTTAAACTCTTTTCATAGAATAGCTTAATAAATATTATTATTATTATTATTATTTTATAATAATCTGTTTGAATAAAAGAATAAATTAAGGTAAGAATTTTTAAAAAATGTACTTTAAATATAAATAATTTTTTTTTTGCATTAATTACAACGTAAATAGTAAAACGAAAAATGAATAACATTTTTATATTAAAAGAATTTCAAAAGAAGAATATTTTTTTTTTTAATAAATTTACTTCTTGTGTGATTTAATATAAGATTTAAATTTTTTCTTTAAATCACATTAGTGCTTTTTTAATTTTGATTTTCTTATTATTATTATTATTTTATAATCTGTTTTAATAAAAAAATTAAAGGTAAGAATTTAAAAAAAAAAGTACTTTAAATAAAAATAATTTATTTTTGCATTAATTACAACGCAAGTAATATAACGAAAAATAAACAACATTTTTACATTAAACTTCTAATGCGATCTCGCAATTTCTGAAAAAAATTCTAATATATTTTGAATAGTAAATTCAAGAGCTATTTGACTGTCAGGATAACATCGTTGAATCAACTCTTCGATGTAAATATACTGAGCAATAAATTCACCCTGCATTTCACGCCAAACGACCTGTAAATGATTTCAATTAGATAAATAATTATATAATAAATACTTTATTTATAAATATTTGTATGAATTACTTGTAATAAGTTTTCTTCTTCACATAAATGTTTTTCAACTTTTCGATACAAATTTTCTAATCCTTTTTTAACTTCTCGAGCTGGATATTCTTTAACAACTCGACGTAATTCCTGTTTACTAAATGCCATTTGGTAACTTATTTCAGATTCTTTAACTCCAGCACCAACTTTTGCTTGAACGCCTTCAAAGAACAGCTTTAAAAAAATAATATAAAATATTTATTTCTTTGAAAACAAAAAAATTTAAAATTATTAATAAAAATCAAAAAATAATTTTACTTATTATATACATACATTAAGTTTTTCTAAAGGACGACCAAAATATCGAGTAACATATGCTTTTAATGCATCTTGGTATCTTTGCTTAGCACTTTTTCGCTCCTGATCCAAAACCGATATTTTTAATTGTGATAACAGATCATATAAATGATGGAAATTTTCTGTAAAATAAATAATTAATTATTATTCTACATTACTCATTGAGTATTTGGAAAAAACAGACTATTTTTCTCTTCTATAAAAACTTCTTGTCACACTTAAATAACACAAAAAATCAGATAAAAAAATTAGCCTGTTTTTCATAGTATTTGGGTGATTCTCTGTAAGGATGTTTTTTGCTGTCCCAGGCATTTTTTTATAAGAAAAATTGTTGTTTTGTTACAAAAAAAAATTTATTACGAAAGTAAAAAAACATTTCTATTTCGAGCATTAAAAACTAAAATAAAATGAATTTTGATTTTTTTTTCTATAAACTTAATTAGTTAACTAACAATTTTCTTCAATAAAAAGTACCGAAAATTAATTTGTTCCATTAAATTCATTAAACCAAAGTTTGTCCCAGGCATTTTAAGAACAGTTCCCTGCCAGAAGTTCAAAGTCAAAAAAAAAATCCAGCGTGTTATTTTACCTTTTGTAAGGTTTATAAGGATCTAACTAGCCTTAAGTTAATAACCATAGGGCTGTTAGCGCTTTATCGCCATTTTATTTAGTGTTAAAACACCGTTTGTGCTGGAAAAATGTGTCTGGGCCCTTTCAAAACTCAGTCCCCTGGCAACTATTTTTATTAATAATTTATTTGTAAAATTGAATCCATAAGTCTTAATATTATTCTAATTAATGTAAATATTCATTGATAACTTGAAGAGCTTTGAATGCATTAAAATAGTTTGATTGATTTTTCTCAATTTGATAAAAAAAAAAAAAAAACAGTCCCCTGGCAAATAGTCCTCTGTCATGTTATATGGCAAGATACACAAATATCGAAAAAACAAAAATTAATTTGGCTGTTTATTTATTATCATTAAGCTGATATAGTTTTGTAGCTCTTGTTAATTTTTTTTCTAATAAAATAAAAAATAATTTGGTCGGACAATTTTGTACAGATTTAAGACGTCCTTACAGAAAATCACCCATTTATAAAATAAATAAAAATACCCATTTTAATAACTTCTTGCGGTGTTTTATGGTGCTCAGTACTGTGAATATTAATAGCTTCAAACATAGTCGCAACTAATTTAGTATAAGATTTTTCCAAGTCAACTTTTCGATCTGAATTTTTGAATATCTTATCTGTAATTCTAGCAAAGGACCCAAAATTAGCAACATAAGGCAATATCCCACACTTATTCCTCCGATTAACTTTAGTGTCTTTTAAAATAGACTGCTGCTGTAGCTGCATAAATTTATCAAAAGATCTTTTAACTTGCACCAAAGCCGATGCAAAAGTCATCGACAAAAATGATCCGGTGTCCTGTGCCGACATAACATGCTGAGACAATCTCACCAGTAGGTACATGCACCAGAAGCTATCAATTTTATCCAAAAATGAAATAAAATTATTCAGCTCTATTTCTAACGACGGAAAAATAGCACCCATTGTCGCGCGAACTTCTTCATTAACTTGTCGCTCCAATTTTTTGCTAACTGTTGAGGTAACCGATCCAGGACTTACTGCTTCATTGCTCGTATTATCACCCAGACCAATGGTCTCTTCATTTTCGGGCTTGGATGGTGAAAGTACAGAATCTAATTGAAAAAAAGTAACACAAAATGCTTGCTCGGCCAAACTAATTGGTTGCAATTGAGACAATACACGATTTAATATCGAGTCTAAAATTACTCCGTCATTTTGTGATGTCCATACTTCATTACTTAGCAAGCAAATAGGCGCGGGTGTAAATAAATCATCATCTTTTTTTTGTCCACTTTGTTTAGATGAACTTAAGCTAGGCCGTGAATTAATTAAGCATGTTTTAGCTTCTTCAAAAAATATCTTTAAATCTCTTTGATACAATTTGCTCATTGTGTTGGTGTAAACTTTTATCAATTGAGAAAATGTTTTATTGTCTAATGCACGGAGCAATTGCATCAATTCTGTGTAAGGCTCTAATTCACGATGCAATGATGAGTGAGTTGGTAGAACTAAATCTGAAGTAGAGGAAATTTCACCGATGTCATTGCCTAAATGAATAAATAAATTATTGAGGTGTCGAGCAACTAAAAGAGAAAATTTAACTTTCAATTTATCTAATCGTCGCTTTTGTTCAGTCACTGCGCTTAATTTATCAAGACCAACGGGCAGTGATACTGAGATTGCCTTCAATACTGCTTGTCCTGCTAAAACTAACTCAGCTCTGCCACCTGGCAGCTCTGATTCGTTTATTATTTTTTGATGCTCATTCGATATATCTAATTGAGTTATTATTGTGTCCAAATGCTCTAATAGTAATCTAGCGTTACGATTTGCGGTGTGAATAGCTTGGTTCTTTTGGCCTACTCGAGCCATTACTTCACGAATTCGTCCCAGAGCTTCATCATAAGCTGTAAGTCGGGCTTCGACTACAGAAGCTTCAACTATTGCAGCTTCAATGCCGTTCATTAGTTGAATTACTTGAGGCTCTGATGCTAAGACTGATTGGACATTTTCACCGTCTAATATTGACAGATCTTTTGAAAGAGTTTGCATAAATAACTCGGCATTTGATATTGCATAATTGCAGTCTAATATCAATGTTTCGAGATCTGTTGCTTCTTTGTTAGTTATTGGCTGGTAGTCTGATGAGATTACTGGTGTTAATAAATCTAAAACAATATAAATAATTTATTATACTGAAATTAAAAGACGTTTAATTTAAAATTTTTTATGACATTAAAGTTAAAAGTCACTTGATTTTTTAAACAAAATTATTTTTATAATTTTTTTTTTTGCCATAATTTATTTGTTACAAAAATTTTTAATATTTCGTTTTTTTATAATTAATTTTTAATAAAAATCAATAAAATTGTCAGATGTCTTATAAATTCTGTATCATCTATATTATTAAGAGAATAAGCGAAATGTTGTGACCAGGATAGTCATATAATGAAATCGGTTTTTTAAGTAAAATTTAATGTCATTGCAAAAGCTTTGACTTGAATTTGTACCTTTTCAAGGTTTCATAAGTATTTAGGCTGCATTCGAAAATGCTCTATCTCTAGATGCATAATTAAGAAATGACTTTGTATCTTGAGAACTATTGACATTTTTAAAGATATAAGCTCATCCCGATGTTACACTCATCGAGACCTTTTATTTGAGTACCCACATCAATTTTTCATATATTTATGTTATATATATATATGTATATATGAAAAATATATCAAAATGCATGTGGGTACTCAAATGAAAGCTCTTGATGAGTGTAACATCAGGATGAGCTTATATCTTTAAAAATGTCATTAGTTAAAAAATTACAGTGCAATTTAACAAAAATCATTATTTAATAAAGCAAAATTTTATTTATTTATAGTCCAGAAGTCATGGCAGTCACATAGTCGCTAGTAAATAATTATTATTTTTAATAAAAATTAAATTAGCCGAAATTGGAAAATTTTCATAATTTTTTTATTGAAAAAAATTTTTAAAAAAATTTTACATGAAGAAAATTTGAAAAATTTTAAGTGCAATTTTTAAAAAATATTTTTTTACTTATAATTTTTATTGATTTAAAAAAATCAAAAATTGTCAAATGTTTGCTAATTTTAGCATTATTTATTTTTAATTACTTAAAATTTATAATAATAAAAAATAGGATTTAACCTGGAGTTAATGTGATGCTGTCACTTTCAGTAAGATTTGTCGGATCAATCAACCATTCTTTAGATATATTTTTAAATTCTGGCCTTTGAGACAAGCTACATGAAAAAGTGTATAAATTACTAATAAAAGTCCGGCATTCTTGTGATGTAGCAACAGTCCACCGATAAATTTTATCAATATGTAACTCAATATCCATGGAATCTGTTTTTATTCCATCAACAACTTGGACGTCAGTGAGTAACCAGGACTGTTTTTTTTTAAATACATTTTTATCATTTTTTTTTATTTGATAAATCATTAATGTTTCTGGTACATCTATTGTTGTTACTAAGCATAAAAAACTTGTTTTCTTTTTTTTATATGATTTACTAACAAAACAAACACTCAACAATTTTTCATCACTTGGAGTAAAAATTTCACGTTGTAACGTATGACGTATTGCAGCCATTTTTTAATATTAATTTTTTAATAAATAGATACTTTAGATAAATGAAAATACTTTAAAAAATTTTAACTTATTTACATATAAACATTTAAATAATAACTAATAATAAAAACTAGGGTGTTTATTATTTTATTATTTCGTCTCACATCACTTGACATTGCAGCCGTGACACCAACCAAAACACCGATCACCGACGCACCGAAACTGACAAATGGTGTTGCAAGAGTTGTAAGGTATAATCTAGGTATCCACAGATTCGGTAGAATCTGGCGCCAAGTTCCGTTCAAATCCGTTGTCAACGGAGCGCCAGACTACCGACTGTGTTTACTGTAAGCAGAACGGTATTTTGAGGTTGCAAAATTTTATTTAATTCTACGGTACTTTTTTTTCTTAAATTGTATATTATAACAGTAATTCATACTTTATTTTACTGTTATTAATTAATTATATTCACTTATAACAATTAATCTACTTGAAATTACTAAATTTAATCAGCACAAACTATAGCAACGCAAAAATTTCGATCCTGACTTTTTTTCGATGGGCAAAGTGATCTGCCACAGACTAAATAATTCGAGAATACATAGTAATCCTTCATTAGATGGGAAACTACAGTTAAAAAAAGATATTTCACAGCTTGCATCTACACCCGCCAGGGTGCGCTGGAATTATTTTTACATAAACTATAGCTTCAAGGGAATAGTTTGCTATAAAAAAATGCAGCCAACGCGAGATTTAAGTTGGTACCAATTGTAAATTTTTATTATAATTACAAAAAATACTAAAATCCGAACAAAAACAGTTTCACTGTAAAAAAATCGCGCCAAGTCCACGTTCATAAGACTATTAAGAAAAAAAAATTAGTTTTTTCTTTACAAAAAGATATAAAATAAAAAAATTGAAAAATCCAAGTAACCGATATGATTGTTTATGATTTTCGGAAATTAAAAAAAATTTTGTTGTAAATTTAAAAATTAAAAAAACAATTTTGGAACGTACTTGGTGTGCGTCATATTGTGCATTTCAATTTTTTTAAAGTCCTAGTAAATAGATTTTACGAATTTAATTAAAAGTAAAATATTTCGCAACAACGCACACTAAATACGTTCCAAAATTGTTTTTTTAATTTTTAAATTTACTACAAAATTTTTTTTAATTTCCGAAAATCATAAACAATCATATCGGTTACTTGGATTTTTCAATTTTTTTATTTTATATCTTTTTGTAAAGAAAAAACTAATTTTTTTTTCTTAATAGTCTTATGAACGTGGACTTGGCGCGATTTTTTTTACAGTGAAACTGTTTTTGTTCGGATTCTGTATGTCTGCTGATGATACAACAGAGAAAAATTCATATTAAAAAAAAATTAAGCTGAGCAAGTAATTATATAACAAACTAATTAAAATAATCAATTGAAGCTCACTCTGAACTTTAAACTGTTTCATTGGGAGATTTGCGTAGCTCATCTTCTCAGCTGAAAATCAATATATAATGCAAATTTATAACTGAGATGAAAATAATGATATTAAAGTTAGCACTCATCACTTGACAATTTTTTAATTTTATTTAACAAAAAGATTTTTTCCAAAAAATTATTTTTAAAAAATTACATTTTTTATTTTTTTAAATTTCTAAATGTCAATTTTTTTTCTTATTTTTTTTTTGCCATAATTTATTTCTTATAAAATTTTTAAAATTATCTAATATGTGCTACATTAATTTTCATATGAAAATAATTACACTGGAGAATTTGAGTAGCACAAATTTCCAGTAAATAAATTGTTGTTATAATAATTTCTACATCTCTCAACCCTTATCTTAGTTAATTAATTACTCCTGGAAATTTGCGCAGCGCAAATGCCCCAGTAAAATTATTTTAAACTCAAAACAAACTATGTTAAAATTCAGAGTCAGATTGCTCGAGATGTCCTTAAAAATATTCCTAAAAATCTGAAAAATTTTCAAGTATACGGTGACTTTCTTGCGACTCTGAAGGGAAAAAACAATTGGTGTAAATTATATGAAAATTAAGTTAGCCGACATTTCAAAATTTTTATAATTTTTTTTTTTTATTGAAAAAATTATTACAAAAAAATAAAAAAAAATTGCACGTCTAAAAAACTTCAAAAACTGTAAGTGCAATTTTAAAAAAAATTTTTTTGTTCTAATTTGAGTATTAAAAAAAAATCAAAAAATTTAGAACGTCGGCTAACTTTAATGACATGTAAATTAGGGTGGCGCAAAAAAACCGACTATTTTTTTTTTTTTAGTCTCGAGTGAAAAAATGTTAGTTTTAGATGTTTCAAGGGTTCTCTCCAAATAACAGCTCAAAAAAAAATTTTTAAGAGGTCGCGCCAAATTTTTTTTTAATTTCAAAAATCGTCAAAAATCGAATTTTTTTTTCTTAATTCCTTTTCTCGTTACGTCATAATTTTACAGACCAAAAAAAAATAAGTTCCTGAAAATTAAATTAGCCGACATCTGAAAATTTTTAGAATTTTTTTTTTATACTATAGTATTTTTATGATGCTAAAGTTAGCCGACAATTGTACATTTTTTTTTAATTTTACAATAAATCAGTTACAATAAAAAAAAAAAAGTGCTTCTAAAAATTTCCATTAACAATTAGTTTTAATTTTCACAAGTGGAAATACATAGCGACTAATATACAAAATTTATATCGTATTAATGAGATTAGGCTTGACATTACAAAATGTCTTTTTATTAAAGTTACAATAAAACATTGATATATTTTCTGAAGAGTAAAATGCTAAGTTTATTCATTTAAATGGTTTTTTTTTTATAATTGTTTTCATTACAAATATATTATTTTCTTCATTATGATCTATAAAATTTCAATAAATTAATTATTTATTAAATATATAAATGAGTGTCGAGTTAAATATTACGATTTGGTAATTCGTGTTTTAACTTAGTTACTAATCATTTTTATACACATTCAACAATTTTAAATAAATATAAATATAACATAAAAAAAAAAACGAAAAACAAATAATAATAATAAAAAATTTTTGGTAACAGTAAATTGCTTATTATTGTACTAAATAAATTCAATAAATTTTTACGTATGCAGTCAAACTAAAAAAAAAATTGATATAAAAGGTTGTTCCTTTTTCTTTAATTTCATATCAAAGGAGCCCAATTGCTGCCGACGACGAATAAAATAATTAGATAATACACTGAAAGAAAAAATGTATTTAAAAAAAAAATGGGCATTATCGTAATACGAAATTAATTTCTTAAAAATTTTAAACAATTTAATTTCTTATCAGAAGAAAATTTTTTTCCCTGTAACTTTTTTGTTGGGAAAAATTTTTTTTTTTCAATTTTTATTTCTTCAGCTAAGAAATAAAATTGTTCAAAATTTAAAAAAAAATTATTTCTTATTACAACATTTTTTTTTAAAAGATATTTTTTCTCAGGGTACTTCAATTTATATTATCGATCGAAAAATTGAATGACCTTAATGTGAAATTTTTTGAGAATTTTTCTATTCAAAGTACGATAATTTCTTCAGTTTTATGGAATGTTAAAATCTCAAGATTTAAGAGTAATACTCATATTTTTTGACTAGATATAATTATAAAAATTTCATATAAAATAATAAGTCGATAGTAAAGCACTCTTAGAATTTACACTAGAGGCGGTGTAAAATTTTTTAGAAACAAAAAAATTTTTTTGGTAAAAAAAAAAATAATTTGTTATTTGGAATGGTTTAAGGATTTATTATGATCATAGATTAAATAATTTCAAGCTATTCTTATCATACGAACCAAAAATAATTTTTCTAAAAAATATATATTGCTTTTAATTTTGCACGCCTCATAGCGCAAAATATTTGAGGTAGTGCAATAATCTCAGATTTTTAAAGTCAATCAATTTTATTTATATTGTAAAGAGTTATCGTAATTTTATGTCACTTATCGGCACAATCGGATCTCCCAAAGTATTAATTAATCTAACTAAAAATGAATTATTTGTTCTAATATGCCTACTTTAATAAAACCTTAATATTAATTAACTTAAAATAATTTAATGTAATCACACAAGCAGCACTAAATAAAATTATATTAAAATTAGCAATAATTTAATTAAAAACTAGAAAATTATATAGCAATAAAAAGAATATAATAGTTAATTATATTCATATATAAATATTAATTTCATAAAGCAAGACTATTAAAAAATTTTGTTTAAATTTTTTTACCCATAATCTACGTTTAAAATATTTAAAATAAAAATATTTTGTCTTTAACAACTGAGTATATTAATTATTCGAAAAAGATCCTTACTAGTCTTAATCTATTGCTTTAGAAAAATTTTTAAATACTCAAAATGCAAAATATTATTCTTTCATATTTTAAACTTAGATTCCTGCTCTCAGACTTAAAATACAAAAAACTTGTATAAATAAATTACATTGGACTGGTAGTAAGTCCATTACGGTGTTGTAAAGAATTATGTCTACTATCAATTATTTGTCCTACATCCATATTAGAATCTTCGACTCGAATTTCATCAAAGCTACTTGATAAAAGTGGTTCACTGGACTTTTCATCAACTTTAGCTTCAGCAACCCATTCTTGAATTTCAAGAGTATACATTCTTCGTTGAAGTACTTCACGCGTACGAGGCCGAGATCCAATATAGTTTGTGGTATTCTAGTTAAATAAATTATGAGTTTAAATTTAATTAATTAATTCACTTTAAATTTAGTGATTTAATTCAAGAAAATAGTCGGGCTTTTTTTACTATCATTAAATGGTTACATGGGTTTCACGGTTTCAAAAAATCAATTTTTTTTATTGTCTTATTAAATTCTACAACATCTCTAGAATATTGTCCTATCACGGAAAAAAGTAAACTGTAATAAATAATAGTCGATTTATAATAAGTAATGATCAATTGCTAAAAATTACCATTTCAAACAGTAAAATCATGATTTCAAAAATTATTATGTAATATTTTCTCATTTAAATGCTACAATTGAGAAATCTCGCCGGAAATGACGTCACAATAGCAGAGTTTTTAATATTTTTTTTTTCAAAAATTTCAGTAATCCCTTATTAAGCAAGTATCTTTAAGACAATAAAAAATTAAAATAAAATATTTCATTTTTTATATTAAAAAAAAATTGTTAAAAATAGGCCATTTTTCTCCGGAGGAAACCCATGTATCCCCTTAAGCAATATTCAAAAAACATTTTTATAAGGAAGATTTTTATATTGAAAAATCAAATTTTGCCGCATCAGATATTGTAATTATTTTTAGACCTTGATTTGAAAAAATAAAATTTTTTTTCTCTAATGCAATAAATTCAGTAAAAAAAATTAATTTTAAATACTTACATTTACCATAAGAGAAGATCTTAATTTTTCCAAAATGTGAAAGTCCTGAATAATTGTTTGTAATTCATCCCATTTCAATTCAACTTCTTCATGTAACATTTTCTCCTCTTTAAAAGAAAGTAAAAATAATTATAAATTATTTTTTTTATGTTTTAAATAGTAATAAAGATTATACTAACCATCTCGTTTGGACGTTGATTTTTTATACTGTATTCGAAATCTAAATGCTTCCAAAAAACTTGAAACGACAATCGTTAATACTATCATTGTGACTAAATAAAAAGTCATAAAATAAAATCGAGTATAAAATCCAACTATCACTGCATAAGCATTCATTAAAATGAACCAATTATTGACGACTGTTAATTCAAATAATGTCATTTCACTTGCCATTAAATTATCGAATGTATTTAAATAATAATAACCTAAAGTAGTACTTCCATTTGCTGAGTATTTGTAAAAATCTTCAACTGTTGTATTTCTGGGAATGAAATAATAATTATTGGCCATTAGTAATATATTAAATTGAGAAAAAAATTTTATTTTTAAAGAAATTCAAAATATTGTAATAAAAAGTAAATTTGTTAAAAATTTTAAACAATTTTATTTATTGGCTGAAGAAATAAAAATTTTTTTTCACAATAAATTTCTTGTTAAAAAAAATATTTTTTTCCAATTTAGAAATTTTTTTTTCCAAAAAAAAGTTACTTTAAGAAAAATTTTTATTTCTTCAGCTAAATAAAATTTTCTGCAAATTAATTTTTTATTACATTGCTAATTTTTTTCAAAATAAATTTTTTTTCAGTGTATCTTAAAGGAATAATTATTTTAAATATTATTACTTACATACAACAATTTCGCATATCATAACCGGCAAACATTTCCATTCCAATAATTGCAAAGAAGTAATACAAAATGAGCATTACAATTGCAGTAGAACACATCAGTGGTGAAAGTATAACCAATGTACCAAAAACATCACGATAACGTTTCTTTATTTTAAACAACCGTAGAAGACGAAGTGGTCGGAATATTACGAAGAACATTGCATTTGGAAATAATGATAAGCCACAAGCAGCTATTAATGGCATTACTGATGCTCCTAAATCGAAAAGATTCCAACCTGAACTGAGATATCGTCGGATTCCCAATCCAAGAACTTTAGTCATTGCTTCAGTTACAAATACTGTATCAATTTTAATAATATAAAAATTCATTAAAATTTAATTTTAAGACATGATTGTATTTTTTAGTAGTTATTTATTATATTATGTCATATAATAATACTTACAACTGGCAAAAGCAAGTGTATCCCAATCAGCAGCAAATTTATGAGCCGCTACTACTTGGTTGGGCGATGATTCCAAAAGTCTACAACCCATGGCTACTCCATTTAAAATTATAGAAGCATCTGTAACAAAATAAAATAATTAATATTTGAATAATTACTTAATAAAGTATCGAAAGTCACTAACTTAACAAACATTTTTTATAAAAATATGAATACCGCTCGTTTATGTTATTTTTGAAAATAAATATTTTTTATGTCATCAATTAATGATTTTCAGTTTTTTAAAATAATCCTAAGAAAAATACGATTGATATTCAATAAAACGTTCGCTTGAACGTCGGTCAGCATAGAGTTTGTATGTAAAATATACAAATTTTGAATGCTAATGTTTCAACATTTAGTGCCGCAAGGACTATATAAAAAAAATCCTGCGTATAGAAGATACTTATGAGGATAATTATTCAAAATTTCAACAAAATTTTAAGAAAACGATTTTTTTTCGGAACGTCCTTAATATTCTTAATGGATTTTCAGCCAGATTAATTATGGAAATTTCCGTAGACTCATTTTTAAAGACCGAGTTAATATTTATGATAATTACTGCAAATTGTCTAAAATAATAATTTGATTAGAGCGCATAAGAATTTATTTTGCAACCTACGTAATTATTGTCGGAAAGTATAATACTGGTAGAAAATATTTATTAAAAATTTTCAATTTTTCAAACTTAAATTTTTTTTATTAAATTCCATTTTTGTTTCAAATTTTAATTTTTCTTCAAAATTTAAGTTTTTTTTACAAATTTGATATATTAAATATTATATATTATTATTTGATATATTAAATATTACAGTAGACTATATTCTCTTAATTAAAATAATCATTTATAAATATTTATGACAGTATTAAAGATAACGGGATTTTTTTTTGGCATTATAAATTAGATAAAAATCAAAGTAAAATTTTCAGACTTTTATCATGTCATAAATGAGTATTGTTATATTATTGTTGACAATTAATTCAAAGAGTCATTGTTTCTTTCTTGGATCTTAATATATACCTTCACTTAAAATCTCATTAGAAGTTTCTGGAAACTTATTAAGAAAAAATAAATTAACCTTAACGTGCGGGCATTTAATGATCTAGCATAATTCGCTAAATATGACCTGGCTAAGGATCTTTCATACTATGGGCTTCTCACTTCTATTTCCTCTAACCCTACAAAAGCAGAAGAACCAATGGCAAGCGCTGGTAGACTGAAAGAAGGGATAAGACCCTTAAAAATTTTTCGTAGAAGGGAGCAAAAAAAGGTTACCTTCTGAATTGCTTCAAGAACTCAAATCATTCTTACGACAGAATTCGAAGCGCAAAAATCTTCAAATTCAAGACCAATCTTTCGTAAAGTACAATTGTGTATTATTCAATTTCTCAAGTACAAAAATGGAAGTGAACAGTTGTGATTTAGAAATGATCAAGAAGTTAGTGAAATCCGGAGATTTGAGTGTTAACGCAATATTTTCTTGGGATCAGTACAATGAAGTAACTCTCCTTCAGTTCGCAATCTTTAATTCGAGCGACGAACTCATTGACTTGTTACTGAAAAATCACGTTGATTTGAACATCAGCACTCCTTTTTTGGGGACGGCGCTCCACGTGGCGATCAGGGAAAAGAAGCTTGACGTCGTGAAGAAATTAGTATCTTCCGGAGCTAACATCAACATAATGCCAAACCATTATATAGTTCTACCACCACTTCTCCTATCAATTCAATATAATACCAATGACATCACCGAGTTTCTTGTGAAGTCAGGAGCCAATGTAAACTTGGTACCCTACAAACGCAAAGTACTATTTGGGTGTTACAACTGGTCTCCTTTAAACTTGGCAATTACAATGATGAATATTCCTATGATCGAATTGCTATTGAAGCACCACGCCATCATCGATCGAGGATCCAAAAAAATACGCTCTTCTTTACAATTGGCTGTATTAAACATCAGCGATATTCTCCAAATTCTGGAGAAGTTTGGAGCGAAATTAAAGATAATCAAAAACGGGGAATACACTTTGGATTTCAATGAAGCTGTGAAGAAAGATAAAGTAGAAATCTTTAAGCTTTTTGTCAAAAAGTGTCACAATTTTTTAGACATTTCTAATTTGCACGGTGTTACGGTAGCTTCTCAAGTTGTTCGGTTAGGCGGTAAAAATATTTTACGATATTTACTCGACTGTGGGATAAGTGTTAATGTGGTTGACAAGAATAATTCAAGTTTGCTTGATGTCGCCATGGAAATAAATATTCTCCAGACTCTCAATCATGAAAGAGCAGATCAGAGTTTGGAAATAATAAAAATTATCGAGGATCACATTATTAAGTTATCCGCAGCCGGTTTATATATTAACGAGAGGAATTCAAAAGCTGTAAATAGTGAGCATTTTAAATCGTTCCGTGAGAAGTGCGAAGAAGAAATAAATGAATTAAAAACCAGAAAAATAAGCGACACAAATTTTAATTATTTCGATGTAGTAGTTAAAAATGTACATAGATTAGCTGTAGGATTAAGATATTCAGATTTTTGTTTTATCGAAGACGTAATATTAACTGAATTTAAAGTGTATGGTAGCATTATAATTGAAAAAATGAAAAGAGCGGTTGAAAGAAAAGAGCTGCTGAAAAATGCAGCAGAGTTGTACAATATTTTTTATAAGGATTTACCAGATTTAGTTATTAGAATTATTTTTAGTTATTTGAACGATGAAGATTTAAAATTATTAAGTCACTAATTGTATGCATGTATGAATGTATGTAAATATTATTGTAAATCTATTCACATAATCTAGATTAAATATTTTTAGTGTAAATAATAAAATATTTTAGTTATTTAAACGTAATTGATTTGATTTTTTATTCTTATATTTATCCCTACAACTTAAAGATTTTTTATCTATCATTAAAAAATTGTGGGATAATATAGAATGAAATTTTTTGTTCTGATTAAAAAAATTCAACTATAAATATTTATCTTAAAGTCTGATATAAAACTTAACCATATTATAATTTTTTTTATAGTTATTTCTAATCACTTTTTCAAAATTTCAAGATATTAATTAATAAATTATAAGACACTTATCACATTTAAGTAGTGGAAGGGACACACTAATAACGATCTGGTAACAACACTTTTTGTTTACCCTCGAAATAAATATGAAGATTGCATGCGCTAAAATTTAAAAAAATAACTTACATACATTTTTATTCATGAAATTAAATATTGTCATTCATTTTTTTATCAATGAGGGGGTCGTATCTCCCATCCACTTTGTTAGACATAAACAATTAAATTATTTTATTTAATTTTAGGATTATAATTATTATTGTTTTGACATTAATTATTATCGTTATTTTTTGCAATAAGAAACTCGGCATTCAACATTATTATATGTATTAATGTTTCGACAAAAAATGTTTGTGCCATATCACCATAAATTATTTTAGATTATTACCAAAATGGTGATAAAATATTTTGGCAACTAGTGAGACACATAATACAATATAACTCAAAGATTGAGAAATATTTAAAAGCTTGTCTGTAAGAAGCTTAAGAGTTTATCCCAAATATTTTCAGTTATCTACCTTTTTCTAGAAGTAATTAAGAGATTAAGAACCCATGACTTTACTAATTATTCTCTATCTCTATCTCTCTCAATTTTCTCAATCAGAATACTCCAACTTCTATAATTTTTGCATACCTTCAGAGTCTATACCTACGCCTACGTAAGTCCCTACTCTCACCTAGTTACATCTAACTCCATGTACTCCTATTACGAGTATTACTATTGGTACCCTTCTCCAAAAAGAGTAAAGACCGGGTTACCGGTAAGCTTCACACCATTACTTCGCAACTACTATTTTCACGTATGTAATAGTCTACGCCCGTTACTACGGAACTTTGTGGACAAAGAGTGCCACTGGAAATTTTAAAATAGTAAAAAATCGAGACAAATCAGACGAATCTAACAGTGCAAAATTCACTGAAATCCGTGAATAGGAACTTCTGTTATTAACAAAAAACGTTTTGCAAGTAACGCCTTGCTCGACTTTAAATGATTCCCATAAGAATATTTTTCATAAAAGATTAATTTAATTTATATAATCAAAAAATTCAATCTTTTCCATATCAATTGGTCACATAATATCACCAAATATGCTAACAAATAATAGCGCAAAAAAATAATTTATTAATGAAAATACTTGCCTAAGTCTGTATCAGTTACCGACGTGGTCTGCACAGATCTCGAGTGGGAGAAAAGTTGCGCGCGCCGCCTGGTCTCAATTGAAATTTCCCAAAACTTGGATGAATTTATTTTGAGTAATAATAATAATCTCCATTTTACTTGTATATATTAGGCATATTTTTACAAGGCTGAGTAGATGGTAGCTGTCGCTAGCGACTGTGCTGCCGTCTTGTGGGTATACTGACTTATTGGACCCCAGCCATCCGTTTTCACTACATTATTATCAACACACACATATAATCAACGTCTTTCTACACATATTATCAACGTCTTTCTTTTACACATTCGAGTTTTCGCACATAACTTTATTCTCAATGCGGCTGTGGACCGACTTGTGCTTTCTGTACTGTATTCACCCTATTCCTCACCCCTTTCGATCGGTTGTTGGAATAGTGGCGATGGGGAAACCACAGAGAAAACCCATGCCAGTACAGTTCGGCTACCGGAGCGACCCCCGACGGTTGGTGTTGGTACTATTCGAATAACCGTCGGGGCTCGAACCCTCGCCTCACGGTATGATATGCGAACGAACTATCGGGATAATGACTTAGTCCGCTCGGCCAACATGCCGCTTTATTTTGAGTAATAATTTTTTTAATAAAAATAAATAAACAAATTCAATATCAATAAATGTTCATTGCAATCTGCATATCTATTAATACTCTAACATTTTTCAATAAATTTAAATTAAATTTTTAAAGAATGAGTTGGCAAATTAAAAAAAAATTTAACAGAAAATTTTTCACGAAAATAATAATAACTATGTTATTATTACACTTCTGTGTAATTAATAACAACTAGTTTAAAGTATAATTTTTACAGAGAACAATTATCAACAAAAAGAAAATGAAAGTATAATGGGAAAAGGAGACAAAAGAGCAGGTTTTCAAATTATTTGACCTGAGTCCTAATCCTTCTATTCGTTTCCGAATAAAATAAATACAATCCATAACTGAAAACCTGTTAAGTTTTAAATTTTGTAATTCATGATACCATTAGCTTAAGGAGAATTTTATGACATTAAAAATAAACAAAATTATTATTTTCGTGAACTCTCGAATAGAAGGGATGATGGAATGTCCATCTGTTGGCTTGAATTAGATTCACTAGTGATTTGTGACCTTAGGCTGATCAAATATTAATTAGTTAATAACAAAAGTTCCTATTCACGGATTTCAGTGAATTTTGCACTGTTAGATTCGTCTGATTTTTCTCGATTTTTTACAACTTTAAAATTTCCAGTGGCACTCTTTGCCCACAAAGTTGCGTAGTAATGGGCATAGACTATAATATATTTAAGTATTAATAAATTGAAATATTAAATCAACACCGAATTCACTTAAACAATTCCCTTACTTCCAAAAGAAATAAATTTTATGCAGAAAATAATTTTTGGGCACAGATAAATTATAGTAGGCTGTATTTTCTTAATAAAAATAATCATTTATGAATATTTATGACAGCATCAAAGATAATGAGATTTTTTTTGGCTCTATGAATAAGATAAAAATCAAAGTAAAATTTTTAGACTTTCTTTTCATACCTAACTATTAAAATGTTATTATCATGTCACAAAAGAGTATTGTTATATAATTTTTGACAATTAATTCAAAGAGTCATTGCTTTCTTCTTGGATCTTAATATATACCTTCATTTAAAATCTCATTAGGAGTTTCTGGAAACTTATTAAGAAAAAATAAATTAACCTTAACGTGCGGGCATTTAATGATCTAGCATAATTCGCTAAATATGACCTGGCTAAGGATCTTTCATACTATGGGCTTCTCACTTCTATTTCCTCTAACCCTACAAAAGCAGAAGAACCAATGGCAAGCGCTGGTAGACTGAAAGAAGGGATAAGACCCTTAAAAATTTTTCGTAGAAGGGAGCAAAAAAAGGTTACCTTCTGAAGTGCTTCAAGAACTCAAATCATTCTTACGACAGAATTCAAAGTGCAAACATCTTCAAATTCAAGACCAATCTTTTGTAAAGTACAATTGTGTATTATTCAGTTTCTCAAGTGCAAAAATGGAATTGAACAGTTGTGATTTAGAAATGATCAAGAAGTTAGTGAAATCCGGAGATTTGAGTGTTAACGCAATATTTTCTTGGGATCAGTACAATGAAGTAACTCTCCTTCAGTTCGCAATCTATAATTCGAGCAACGAACTCATTGACTTGTTACTGAAAAATCACGTTGATTTGAACATCAGCACTCCTTTTTTGGGGACGGCGCTCCACGTGGCGATCAGGGAAAAGAAGCTTGACGTCGTGAAGAAATTAGTATCTTCCGGAGCTAACATCAACATAATGCCAAACCATTATATAGTTCTACCACCACTTCTCCTATCAATTCAATATAATACCAATGACATCACCGAGTTTCTTGTGAAGTCAGGAGCCAATGTAAACTTGGTACCCTACAAACGCAAAGTACTATTTGGGTGTTACAACTGGTCTCCTTTAAACTTGGCAATTACAATGATGAATATTCCTATGATCGAATTGCTATTGAAGCACCACGCCATCATCGATCGAGGATCCAAAAAAATACGCTCTTCTCTACAATTGGCTGTATTAAACATCAGGGATATTAAGATTCTCCAAATTCTGGAGAAGTTTGGAGCGAAATTAAAGATAATCAAAAACGGGGAATACACTTTGGATTTCAATGAAGCTGTGAAGAAAGATAAAGTAGAAATCTTTAAGCTTTTTGTCAAAAAGTGTCACAATTTTTTAGACATTTCTAATTTGCACGGTGTTACGGTAGCTTCTCAAGTTGTTCGGTTAGGCGGTAAAAATATTTTACGATATTTACTCGACTGTGGGATAAGTGTTAATGTGGTTGACAAGAATAATTCAAGTTTGCTTGATGTCGCCATGGAAATAAATATTCTCCAGACTCTCAATCATGAAAGAGCAGATCAGAGTTTGGAAATAATAAAAATTATCGAGGATCACATTATTAAGTTATCCGCAGCCGGTTTATATGTTAACGAGAGGAATTCAAAAGCTGTAAATAGTGAGCATTTTAAATTGTTCCGTGAAAAGTGCGAAGACGAAATAAATGAATTGAAAACCAGAAAAATAAGCGACACAAATTTTAATTATTTCGATGTAGTAGTTAAAAATGTACATAGATTAGCTGTAGGATTAAGATATTCAGATTTTTGTTTTATCGAAGACGTAATATTAACTGAATTTAAAGTGTATGGTAGCATTATAATTGAAAAAATGAAAAGAGCGGTTGAAAGAAAAGAGCTGCTGAAAAATGCAGCAGAGTTGTACAATATTTTTTATAAGGATTTACCAGATTTAGTTATTAGAATTATTTTTAGTTATTTGAACGATGAAGATTTAAAATTATTAAGTCACTAATTGTATGCATGTATGAATGTATGTAAATATTATTGTAAATCTATTCACATAATCTAGATTAAATATTTTTAGTGTAAATAATAAAATATTTTAGTTATTTAAACGTAATTGATTTGATTTTTTATTCTTATATTTATCCCTACAACTTAAAGATTTTTTATCTATCATTAAAAAATTTATATTTATTTTTGTAAGAAGATGACTGGAATGCTATAGCACTTTCACATTGAAAGGTAAGAAGAATAATTACATAAATGAAAGGTAAGTTCGAATTTTATTAAATTTTAAATCTGTGTGCTAGTCAAAAAATTAGTAAAGTTTTAAGTCGAGATTTAAAAAAGACATTAAAATATCTTTAAAAGCCTTCGTCAGAAAATTTTCATTTTATTTTTAACGTATTTTACGAAAGTTGATTGATTGAAATAGAAGTTTTTTGTTTTTTAATCATCCGATGAGGTAGTCAAATAAATCGATATATGCGCAATTCGCCAATAGTCTCTATAAGCTACATGATAAATTTCAATTTTGTAATAATTTATTAAACGATAATCCTACATCAGATTTATTCCAAAAAATTAGTTTAGACGTATGAGATAGCAATTCATAACATATCAAAAAATTAGCTTCCGATTTTCAAAAGTGCATTAGTGTCCGATCAAACTTAAAAATGCAATTTTATGATACATCCAGCGATGCGGAGGAAAAATTTCAGGCCATTAAAACTAATTATTATTGAGCTAATTCTCTTTCATAAAAAATAATGAATAGATTCCAGGTAAAATTAATAAATTTTTTTCGAGTCAAATTGAAATTTAATACACACACACACACACACACCATCGCGAAAATAGTCAGGTAACCTTCCTACGACCCCAAAACTTCGAGACCTGATAGAAACACAATTTTCGAAAAAACGGGGTAAAACCAATAACTTCCCGATTTTCGAAAATTTTTTATTTTCTTAACGAGAAGTTAAAGCCAATCAATTTTTACTATTTTTTCAAAAAAAAATTCTCATATCATTAATTAAAGAAAACTTACAGACAAAAGTTTCAAAATAAGGCCATCTGATTGCAATGTGAGCTCCATTGCAAAGCATTTGCAAAGGTGGCCAAGCCGTATGATACCAAGGTATCCCCGAGTATTGTGGTTCCCATTCTAATGTTGTTACATCATAAACCATAAGGAATTCTTCACAACTTAATGCACCGCTATTAGAAGAATTTAAATGGCGAAACATCAAAATGATATCTAGCGTACCTAAAAATCAAACATGTATTAGAAAAATTTTTTCTCTCAGTGTGTGGTTAATTATCAAATTAATAATATACTTTTTTTAGGAGCATAATAGCGCATTAATCCCTCAAACTGTTTAAATTTCATTTGATCAGGATTTTGTTTGGAAACAAGAAGTTTAAATGCATGTTGACATGCTCGTCGTTTGTGCAGAAATAATTTTTTAAATTTATCTCGCTCGGCAGACGTAAACGTTTCATTGACAACAGCTAACATGAGATTCATCATGACGTAGAGCATCATTGATAAATAAGATACAAAATATATCGCATACCACTTGCTTTTAGAAAATGAAGGCATCATTACATCTGGAAAACTGTAAAAAAAAAAATTGTGTAACAACAGATATTAAATCAAGACTACACTAAGAGAAAAAATGTCTTTTTTAAAAAATTGAATATTGTTGTGAGAAGAAATTAATTTGTTAAAAACTTTTAACAATTTCTTGTTGAAAAAAAGTTTTATAGATTTGAGAAAAAATAAATTTTGCATGAAAATTCGCAAATTGTCTATCTAACATTTTTTTTCCCAAATCAAAAAATTTTTCTTTAGTTATTTTCTTGTTAAAAAATAATTTTGGATGAAAATTCGCAGTTGTCTATCTAAAATTTTTTTTCAACAAGAAAGTTATTGTAAGAAAATTTTTGGTAAGTATTTACATTAACATTTTCTAATTTTTTTTTTTTTGATAATAAAATAAAGATTTTGATAGCTTTTTTGCCTTCAAGAGTTGGAAAAAATTTTGGCTAAAAAAAACGAAAAATTAAAAAAAAAAAGTTGAATATCACAATTTTCTAAAAAATATATAAATTTTTTTGAAAATTTGTTAAAATTGTGATAATCAATTTTTTTTTAACTATTCATTTTTTATGTATTTTTCAAAAAAAAAAATATCAATAAAATCAAATAGAAATTTCGTTAAAAAAATGAAAATTAAAATGGTTGGCCCCACTTGTAAATATTTACCAAACTTTTTCAGCTAAGAAATCGAATTTTTTAAAATTTTCAATAAATTAATTTCTTATTACAACATTGTTAATTATTTTCAAAAGAAATTTTTACTCTCAGTGCAATATCATAATATCAATATATCACTTACTTAGCCGTTGTCAACAGAACAAAAAGACTAACAAAACTGTCTTGTAATGTCGCAAAATTGCGATTTGTTTCAGAAAACATAAAGTAACCCAGTACCATATAAACAATAATAAAAAACAACAAAAGACCAAGCATATCTAAAATTGGCGGTAGGGTTTGCAAAATTTGTCTAATAAATCTTCGTACTCCGCCACAATATTTGGTATCAACTAAGAAAATTGGTCTTAATGCTCTAGTCACTCTAAAATGGGATGATTGTCGAATAACAACAATTACCGCTTCCAAAAACATTATCGCTAATGTAACACACTGAAAATAAAAATTATTGATTATTTTTTTGTAAATAAGTCTAAAAAAAGCTTTTATAAAATTTAAAAAACCTTCAGCATAGTTCGCTTGTGTTTTAAGATAGTGCCCCAACCAATCCATCTTAATTTCAATGCTAACTCCACGCCGATTGTTAATAATGCCAATAGTTCAATAGAACCGTGTAGCCAAACTGGCAACTGAAATAAATTATTTTATTATTATTAGTACATTTGAAATGTTAGAAAGAATGAATCTTTTGAACAATGAGAGTTTTTCTGATAATTTATCGAATATCAGTAATAAATAAAGAAGCTCATTCTTTTATAAGTTTTCATTATTTATAAAATTAATTGCTAATATAAATTAATTACTTGAAAAATTGAAACCGCTGGTTCTTCAACAAAAGCAAGAGCTAGTAGTAGTAAAGAAGTAAAAAGATCAAGGCCATAATACCAATTGTTATGAACTAAAAGATATGCTGGTAAATCTTCTGGATGTCGAGGATGAGAATCAAATTTTTCATTATTTTGTCCTTCCTAAAAATATATAATTACAATTAAATCAATGTCAAAATTTTCTTATCTATGTTATTAAAAGAATAAGAAAAATTTTGTTTCCAGGATAATCATATATGATAAAATTGGTTTTTTTTATAGTGTCATTGTAAAGGTCTTGACTTGAATTTGTGCTTTTTCAAGGTTCCATAAAATTCTCACCGATGGTCAATTTATTATAATAAGTATTTAGGCTGCATTTGAAAATGCTTTATCTCTAGATACTTAATTAGGAAATAACTTTGTATCTTGTGAAATATTGACATTTTTAAAGATATAAGCTCATTCCGAAATTACACTCATTGAAACCTTTCATTTGAGTACCCACATCAATTTTTCATATACTTTATATATTTATATATATTATATATTTGTATATATAAAAAATATATCGAAAATGCATGTGGGTACTCAAATTTACAAGTGGGGTCAACCATTTTAATTTTCATTTTTTTGAACGAAATTTCAATTTGATTTTATTGATATATATTTTTTTTTTGAAAAATACATAAAAAAATGAATTAAAAAAAAAAAAAAATTGATTATCACAATTTTAACGAATTTTCAAAAAAATTTATAAAATTTTTAGAAAATTGTAATATTCAACTTTTTTTTTATGCACTTTTCAAAAAAAAATATATCAAAAACATCAAAAAAAGATAAAATAAAAATTTTATCCAAAAACATGAAAGCCAAAATTTTTTCCAACTTTTGAAGACAAAAAAGCTATCGAAATCTTTATTTTTTTCTTTCATGACATTTTTTATCATAAATGCGCTGTAAAAAGAAGCAGAATAAAAAAAAACAATTTGAAAATGTTAATTTTTCACCTAGTTATGGCCCAAAATGGGGTTGACCCCACTTGTAAATAATTACCTAGAATTTATATATTATTGACAATATAAATATAAATCTAAAAAATACCTCTAAAAATATCGCAGCTTCATGATAATTCATTTCCCAATGTATGTCAGGATCATTGATGGTTTGCTTTGCAAAGACAGTACTTTCGGCGAGATCATCGATTTCAATATCTCTTGGAGTTGCTTGATATGAGTCCGGTATCGTGTCATTTTCGAGAGTGGAAGCTTTCGGTTGATAGTCTGAAGAAGTGCAAGACAATATAGATCCATACTCTAAAAAAATTAAAGAGGGCCGGAAGAGTTTTGAAATAATTAAGAAAAATAGAGATAATGATGTGACTTTCTGCTACTGTATCATGAATTTAATAAAATCTCATTTAACATAAATTTTACCGTCTATTTTTTAATATTTAAGGTATGCTAGAGAATTATTAGTGAATTAAATACAAAAAAATCCGAGATGTTTGTATGATACAAAAAATATTTGACAATTTTTAGAAATTTAATTATTATAAAAAACACTAAAAATTTTGCAAAATAAATTAATGCCATTTTTTGAAAATATCTTCTTAAATGACACTGAAGTTGACAGACATTAGAAAGTTTTTTAGAATTTTTTAGCAATGAAATTATAATGAAAAAAAATTTAATAAAAAAATTCCACGTGAAAATTTTTAGAAGCATTTTTTTATTGTTATTCATTTGATGATACTAAAGTTAGCCGACATTTTTAATGTTTTGATTTTTTTTTAATAATTAAATTAGAAAAAAAAAAATTACACTTTCAGTTTTTAAAGTTTTTTACAAGTGAAATTTTTTTTTTATTTTTTCGTAATCATTTTTTCAATAAAAAAAATTCTAAAAATTTTTAAATGTCGACTAACTTAATTTTCATATTCATTTGTTATAAAAATTAAAAAAATTGACAGGTGTCAGTTAACTTCAGTATCATCTTCTTAACACTTAATTATTTTTTAGATAAAACTTAATTTAAGAACTGTCAAGCTAATTTCATAGTCATATTTTAAATTTCAAACAATTGACTCGACTGTCAATTATAAGAATTGTTTACAAGTAGTAGTCTATAAAAGATTGAGAATCATGTTGACATTTATATATATTTATTATTATTCAGAAAGTTTAAGATGATATAACTTTAAAATGATTGATAAATGAAACTAGAGTAGTGTCTACAGTAGATTAATGAAAAAAAAAAAATAAATAAATAAAATTATTAGAGATCACAGAAGAATTATTGTATATATGAAAAAATGAATCTAAAAATAAGATCAGTCTTAAAAATATTACTTACTAGGACTAGTCCTAAAGTTTTCCTGAACATCATCATCAAATCGTTGATATTGACTAGAAAATCTGGAGTCGTCTGATGAATTCATTTGACAAAATCCTCTTGTAAATTAGCAATAAATAATACCGTTAGACATTCACGAGACAAGCATTGTTGACTTATTCCTTTTATTTTCTGTCAGCACAGTTACTATCAGTTACACTGAAATTTATGTTGTTCGCATTTATATATTTATATTCTACATACATCACTATTCATATGTGTATGTTACCTACAAAATAACATGGAATGTTTAATTATCAACTTTGTATCATGTACACACACATATAAATTTACTTATACGCACTTACTGTCTTACTGTTTATGTAAACAGGGATCGTCCACAAAAATACGGAGTTGTTTTCCTGTCAAAGTTCGTGCGCTCCAGTCTTGAAAATTTATTCATAAAAAAACTAATTGGTTACGTTCGCTGTTTTCTTCCATGAAAATTATATGATACTGAAGTCATCTGACATGTAATTATTTATAGGATTTTTTTTTCAATAGATAAATTATTATAAAAAGAATTTTGTAAAAAATGTGTCAAAAAATTATTGCTGTAATTTTTTTAAAAATATTTTTTTAGTAGAAATTTATTTGTTCTAAAATTTTAAAAATGACAGATGTCAGCTGACTTCAATCTTATAAAATTCTTCTCTTTTCAATTTAAAAAAGGCGCATGCGCATTTTAGTTTTTTTAACAAAATGTTCTTGCGCGCACAAACACAACCATTTGCCGTTTTCGCAAGTGTTTTTTTTTTTTATCAAACATTTATTTACAATTAAATTTTTTAAGTAATTGACCATGAAAGAATTTGATATGTTTATTTAAACAATTAAAATCATTTTTTTTTTAATGTCAAGTGTAAAAGATCAAAATTTACACGCATGCGCTGTTTTGATTCGATTATAAGCATGGCTGCGTTTGTTTTTTTTTGTAGGTATATAGGGCACCAAGTTATTGTGCAAGTTCTGCTAGAAAATAGTTTTCAAAATATTTAATTGTTTAAAAAAAAAATTAGTAAATTCTAATAAAATGTAATTAAAACAAAAAAAAAACAATGCTAAAAATTTAAAATTTTATAATAGATATAAATTAGTCAAATCAAGTCTTATAAGTTCTATTATTGTTTTTTTTTTTTTTTTATAAATAATATATATGTTTCACATTCACGTGGAGTAAGTTATTTTTTAATTTGTTTATTAAATGTTATATATCATACTTAATATACTCTTATTTTTTTTGTAGGTTTATATTAATGGATAATCTAAGGGCTGTCTTGTTCATTAAATAAACTGTCATAGAAATTTTAATTATGACGTGGTACTTCCCGATAAAATACAAGTTGTAACCGCAAGGAAATGAAGTGACATTGAAATTTTTTATAAAATAAATATTTACACAAAACATGCTGTTGAATTAATATTACTACATGGTAAGTAATAAATTATTTCGATAATTATTGGTAGGAGGATTTACAAAAGACATTTAAAAATTTGTTTTTTGAAAAATTATACATTTTTTTTCTTTCAAAAGTAATTTAAAAAAAATTAATTTCTAACATGTCAATTTTTTTTTTACTTTTAGAACACAAAAAAAAAACACTGGTAGAATCAAATAATTGAAAAAAATTCTTAAATGTCAATCTTTGGATGTTTTATTATCAAAAATAAATTGCAGTTCCAAACAAATATGACACTGAAATTGAGAGACATCTGATAATTTTTAGAATTTTTTTAACTAATAAATTATAGCAAAAAAAATTATCTTTTTAAATTCAATCTTTAGAAGGGTGACCGTCTATTTTTTCTCATGCAAAAATTTCTCGCGACAAAAATTCTTAGCAATAATTTCTTGTTCAATATTTTCTTAGAGGCTTTATTTCTCATTGTCAAAATTTATTCGGTATTATTTTCTTATACAAAAATTCATTTAAATATTTATAGCTTATGTGTTGGTCTAATGTCGAATAAACGCACACAAAAACCATGATAAAAGGGCACAACACAATAACAAGCTTATGTGTTTAGAAATTTTTGAATGATAATTTTTTGTTCTGTGAGAATTTTCTAAGAAATTTTTAAGTGAGAAATTTTTGTGTCGAGAAATTATTACGGATTAATAAAGACACGTAGCCCTTTAGAAGATCTAAAAAATTATAAATGCAATTTTAAAAAAATAATTTTCTTTAATTTTCAATAAAAATAAAATAATTTTCAAGTGTCCCCAATTTAAATCATAAACAACAACTATTTCTCTACTCACTACAAAAAAAATTACTATTTATTTTCTAGAAAATGTTGTTTCCTCGAATTTTAATTCTCTTAACGAGTGTATCATTAATCGAATGCAAAAGAAAATACCAAAAAGAAGATTTAGCATCACTAAAAGAAGAAGTACGCTCTATGTTTGACTACGCTTACTCAAGCTACCTAAACTACGCGTATCCTTATGACGAGCTTCGATCCCTCAGCTGTGATGGTTACGACACTTGGGGAAGTTTCTCCCTGACTTTAATAGACGCCTTGGACACCCTAGCAGTAATAGGAAACTTCAGTGAGTTCCGTCGCATCGCCAACATCATCAGCACAAGAAATAATTTTGAAGCCAACATAAATGTTTCTGTCTTTGAAACAAACATAAGAGTAGTCGGTGGGCTCTTGAGTGCTCACTTACTGATAAAAAAGGCCGGAATGACCCTACCACCCGGATGGCCATGCAACGGGCCATTGTTACGTCTCGCTGAAGACATGGCGAAGAGATTAATCGTAGCTTTTGACACGCCAACCGGGATGCCTTACGGTACAGTAAATTTAAAATACGGCGTTCCAAGTGGAGAAACAACCATAACATGTACTGCTGGGATCGGTACATTTTTACTCGAATTCAGTACATTGTCAAGACTGACCGGTGATCCTCTGTACGAAGAAGTGGCAATGAATGCCGTTAAAGCGCTGCGTTATTACAGGTCAAAAATAGGCCTTGTTGGTAATCACATTGACATTCTAACCGGTCAGTGGACAGCACGAGACTCCGGTATAGGAGCAGGAGTTGATTCTTACTTTGAATATCTAGCCAAAGGGACACTTTTGCTCCAAAATCCCGTATTAGCAGAAATATTCCATGATTACAGAGCAGCGATTGAAAAATACATTCGCAGAGAAGATTGGCATCTTTGGGTATCAATGACTGAGGGGCATGTTACTCTTCCTGTGTTTCAATCTTTAGACGCTTATTGGCCCGGAGTATTGAGTCTCTTTGGAGAAACAAATGATGCTATGAAATCAATTCATAATTACCATCAAGTTTGGAAGCAGTTTGGTTTCACGCCGGAGTTTTATAATATTGCTCAAGCTGAAGCTGGGACTAATCGAGAAAGCTATCCGTTACGTCCAGAACTTATTGAGTCGGTGATGTATCTTTACAGAGCTACCAAAGATCCTTACTTGATTCAGGTTGGCGTTGATATTCTTAAAAGTTTGCAACACAGTGCAAGGACCAAGTGTGGCTATGCAACTATTAATGATGTTAGAGATCACAAAAAGTCTGATCGGATGGAATCTTTTTTTTTGGCTGAAACTACTAAGTATTTGTATCTTCTTTTTGATCCGGATAATTTTATACATGCCAATGGACAAACTGGGGAAATTGTTAAAACTCAGTGGACTGAGTGTGTTGTTGGGGCTGGTGGGTATATTTTTAATACCGAAGCTCATCCTATTGATCCTGGAGCGCTGGCTTGTTGCAAACCTTTTAAAAGTTTCTTCTCGAAAAAATCTAATTTGGAAAAACTTACTGACTATCGGGCTAAAGTTAAGGAGGTTAAATTGAAAAATGTAACGAGTGAAGATAGTTTGGAAGGAATTTATAAAAATGAAAATTTTAATAAAAGTAATAATAACAAAAAAGAAAGTAAAAATTTTTCTAGTTTTGGAAAAGCTGTTGTTACTAATGTTAATATTGTTTCGGGGGATGGAAATGGTGAAAATAGTAAAATTCAGTCAGAAGATTATAATTCGAAAATTAGTCTTGATGAAGACTTGAAAAAAAATGATTTTATTGCGCAGTCGTTACTTGAAAGAATTAGAAGTAATAATATGTACTCTGTTAATTCTACGTATGGAGAAGACTATCAGTTTTTGTCGTGTCAAGCTCAACCTTTTTTGCAGCGGATATCAATCATTGGGGAATTTTTTTAGATGAATTTTAGATTTAAGAATAGAGAAATATCAAAATATATTATTTTTTAAAATTAAAATAAATTGTTTTTTTGGTGAAAAATAATTTGTTTGGTATTCTACTTAAACTTGTTAAAAATACCAAGATTTGTAAAATAATATTTAGAAATTTCTTAAGTTAAAAAGGCATTTTGTAAATTTTTATTTTTTTTATTTTATTTTATTTGCCTTTGTTCTAACCCAACAGCCCAAGGGCCAATGACAGGGTTACTCAATTTTTTACAGAGTTAAAGATTTGACAGAGTGATACACATGAGTGATAATATATATCTATATAAACTAAAAATTATAAAAATTATATTTTAATCCTTATAAAACAAAATGACAAGAGTTAACTTAACTAAACTTAGTGTACTGAGTAAATAAATATTATTAGTTTACAGAATTAATAAATATTATTTTTTTAAGGGACAAATTTAATGTGCAATAAAGTAAAATTTATGTAAAATACAGAGTGACTGATTTCATGTAGAATAAAATAAAATATGGTTGAATTGATTTAAATCCTATTTTTTATGATACCGAAATTAGCAGACGTTTAAATTTTTTTTTTTTTTTTTATTAATTAAGTTAAAACTAGAAAAATATTTACAAAAAATTTTTTTTTCAAATTTTCTACACGTAGATTTTACAAAAAATTTTTTTTAAATTAATTTTTCCATAAGAAAAATTTTATCAATTGTCAGAAACTAATTTTATTTTCATTTTTTTTTTAATTACACCTTTTATTTTATTTATTTATTTCTTTATTGCAAAAAAACGCCGATCGGCAATATACATTAATAGTAACAATAATATATTTTAAGTGATGTTTGAATTTAATAAAAATATAAATAATGAAAATGATTTATCTTCTACTATTCAGAAAAAATCAGTTAGCTTACAAAAAAAATTTTTTTTTTTAAATTATTTATGACATTAAAGTTAGCATCTCTAATTAATAATTTATTTGAGTACTCACATCGCGAAAAACCGTGAATTAAATCTACTGGGGCAAATATTTTCGCAATTAAAACATGTGGGTACTCATTTTTTTCGTCTTTAAGCCTATAATTTATTTTGAGAAGAAAAATAAATTTTTTTTTAACGCATATCGTATTTCTAGACAAAAAAAAAAAAAAAAAAAAAAAAAAAAATGAAAATATAAATAATGAAAATGATTTATCTTCTACTATTCAGAAAAAATCAGTTAGCTTACAAAAAAAATTTTTTTTTTAAATTATTTATGACATTAAAGTTAGCAGTCACTTGACCATTTTTTAATTTTTTTTTTACAAACAAATTTGTTCCAAAAAATTATTCTTAAAAAATTGCATTTTTAATTTTTTTTAATTTTTACATGTGAATTTTTTTTTATAATTTATCTGTTAAAAAAATTCTTAAAATTATTAAAAAAACTGCTAAATTAATTTTCATTTCCAAAAATTTATTTCGGAATTTTTTTACATTTTGCGATAATTTTTGATAAAATTTTATGAGTATTAATTTAAAAGATATTTAATAATTTTTAGAATTTTCTTAACAGATAAATTATGGCAAAAAAAATAAGAAAAAAAAATTGACAAGCAGAAACTTTAAAAAATAAAAAATGCAATTTTTTGGAAAAAATTTTATTGTCAAATAAAATTAAAAAATTATCAAGTGAGTGCGAACTTTAGTGTCATTAAAATTTTTCAAATTTAAATTTTATTTCCGCAAAAATGGCGCCAAAATGACTGACATTACTAATTTGATTTTTCTTCGACAGATGTCATGATTCAGTTGGCTAGTTTCCAATGCCAATATAACCATTTTATTGTTATTGCTAAAACTTTGTGATACACTCGATACTCATAATTTTATTAATTGTATAATTGTATTAGTAATGAATGTTATTTTGATTTTTTAATTACATTTAAATGTATTAATTTAATTGTTTGAATATTTATTTTTATTTAATTATTCATTTATCTGCTTGTTATAGTGTCGTGAAATGTTTTCTTTACGTGATAAATAAAGTAATGTCATCAGAGCAGTATTTTTTGTTTTTTAACAGGTAAATCGAATACTTTTTAATTATATAGCAAAACTATTCTAATTAATTTCATAACTTCTTGTAATTATCTTGTTTACGAGATGTTGCTACGATGGAAATTTTTTGGTAGCAAAGGTCCACAATTTTATAGCTGATCAAAATAATATTTAAAATTTTTTTGGAACAACTTTTTTTTCCTTATTGAGTTTATTAAAAAAAAGTCTAACAAAAAAAAATTTTTTCTATTTTTCTACAAAAAATTAGACTAAAAAAATCAGAAAATGAAAATTTCTTTATTTTTTTTTTATGCAGAATATAAATAAATAAATTAAAGAAATAAAATTCAACATAAAATTTTTAAAACATTAAAAAAACTTTAAAACTAATTAAAAAATCTATTTTTGACACTTCTGACAATTGGTATTATAAATGGGTCATACTATTAAATACTTAAGAAATATACACTTTTGATGATACCCAAATTAACAGACATCTGTCAATTTTTTTAATTTTTAAAATAATTAAATTATTGTGAAAAAATTTTATTAAAAAAATTACAATACTAAAGTTAGCCGAGTTTTTAATTTTTTTTTTTTTTCATTTATTTAATTGAAACAAGAAATATTTTTTAAAAATTGCACTTTAAAGTTATTCAAGTTTTTAACAAATGGAATTTTTTTTTCTTATTTTTTTGTAATAATTTTTTTTATTAAAAAAAATTATAAAAATTTTTAGATGTTGGCTCATTTAATTTATGAGAATTAATTTAGCATATATTAAATAATTTAAAAAATTTTATAGCAAATAAATTGTGGCAAAAAAAATTGACATGCACAAATTTTAAAAAATAAAAAATGCAATTTTTTAAAAATAATTTATTGGAACAAATTTTTTGGATGAAAATTAAGTTACCCGATATTAAAAAATTTTTAGGAATTTTTTTATTGAAAAAATTCCAATTATAAAATTAAAAAAAAAATTTACTACATGTAAAAAAAACTTGAAAAACTATTAGTGCAATTTTTATAAATATCATCTTTTAAGTTTTAATTTAATTTATAATATTTTTGATGCAGGTTAACACCTAAAGATCTCGAAGAAGGGTCTCCAGTACCGCTGCGTTATGTTAAATTTCAAAATGTAATGAATTTACAGATATTTATTAAAGATAATCAAGGTGGTTGTGAAACAACCCAAATAAATCATTTAGCAATTTATGGTTCACCAATTGTGACAACAAATATGGGAGATTTCAAGCGTGTAGCTGGAAAAAAAGGAGAAAGCCATTGATCATCATAAATTTATTTTCATTTTTTTTTTAAATATCCGTTTCGTCAACAATAATATCATCACAATTATTAAATTTACTAAATTTTTTAGTTACAAATTAGTTGAAACAAAATTCATTCTTTGTTGCATTTTAATATTAATTATTAATTAATAAAAAAAAAAACGATGATGATGATTTTACAATTATGTATTTTTAATGAGTTATAAAATAAAAATGGTAATAATAAATAAATTATTACGATGATACTTTATGTATCCTCCATATTCCACCGCAGCGACATGACCGTGCCCAACGCAAGTCCCAGGCTCTTATTGCAGCAGTGCGAGTCATATTTAGTACTTGAGCTTTTCCTCCGCATCTTTAAATTATATCAAATCATTAATATATATTATCAAAATCTATACTTAATACTGTATAATATAAATGTGAATATTTAACCTGGTACACTGTTTAACAACAAGCGGTTGTTTACCCAAATAAACATGCCGAATAATATCAACACTTTGGCCACTATGCATACACCCCTCAATTTGATTTAATTCTGGTACAAATAACAAATGTTCCGGCTCGGTGTTGAATTCTAATTGCAATGGAAGACTTTGATAAAATAACACTGGAGATGCGATTGCTGTTATACTGTTAGCTTGGTGTAATATACTTTTTTTCTATCATTTATTTTTAACAAAAATTAAAAAAATTTTTAGTTATCTGCTGATTTCAGTATCATATTTTTTGACATTTTATTACCAAAAAAAAGGTGGACCTTACTTCCAAACAATTACCTTAAAAAATAAATATTTCAATTTTATTAATAAATTTGAAATGTAAAATAAATGCAGGCTCATTTTGCTTTTGATTGAAATTTTTTAAGCAATAAATTTTTTTAAGTACAATCATAACAAAATATTAATTTATATATTGTATATTATTATCTAATAACTGACTTTTTATCATTCTAGGATAGTATATCATTGAAGAAATGATATGACATTATACAAAAACACTTTTTCAACAATAAAATGGCGGATATTTGTAGAAAATGGCGAATATGGATATTGCCATTATTAACTACTCTTTATGCCTTATTAATATGTATCCTAGTGCCAATATTATTGAGAAATTCAATAAGAAATGGGTTAAAAAAACAAGATCAAGGTGCTTTGGTCGGTGGCGGATTTGTGCTTCTGTCATTACCAATAGCATTTTATGAGATAATACAGCATATGATTCATTACACGCAACCGAAACTCCAAAAGTATATAATCCGAATATTATGGATGGTACCAATTTACGCAGTAAATGCTTGGCTGGGATTAATTTATCCCGAAGGCAGTATTTACGTAGATAGTTTACGTGAATGTTATGAAGCTTATGTTATTTATAATTTTATGATGTACTTGTTGGCTTATCTCGATTCTGACCATCAATTGGAACGTCGGTTAGAAATGTCTCCTCAAGTGAAGCACATGTTTCCCTTTTGCTGTCTATCCGATTGGCGAATGGGAAAAGAATTTGTACATATGTGCAAACATGGAATTCTTCAGTATACAGTAGTCAGACCCTTATCAACAGCTATTTCTTTGTAAGTCATTAAAATATTATTTATTATTAATTAAATATGATTTTTTATCATTATTATACTTTAATAATTAATATGTATTTTATAATTTTTTTTTCAGTATTTGTGCATTAAATAATGTCTACGGTGAGGGTGAATTTCGTGGAGATATCGCATTTCCTTACATGATTGCGCTTAATAATTTATCCCAATTTATAGCAATGTACTGTTTAGTTTTATTCTATCGGGCTAATTCAGAAAGCTTAAAGCCAATGGAACCTATTGGAAAATTTTTGTGTATCAAAGCTGTAGTATTTTTTTCATTTTTGTAAGTATATTCTACTGTAAACTATACTGATTGTTTAGTTTTATGATCTTCTTGTTTTTCGGTCAAATAATTTAAACATAGAGCAATAATTTTTTTTTTTTAATTTATTAAAATTGTTTTAATTTTTTTTTTTTAACTTTATTAAAATTAAAATTGAAAATAGCAGACACAACAATTTTTTTAATTTGCTTGAAAAATAAACTAAGTATCAAATATTATTTCTAAAAAATTGCACTTATAATTTTTTAGAGCTTCTAAACAGGAAATTAAAAAAAAAAATTCTTTCCTAAAAATTATTCATTAAAAAAATTATCAAAAAATTTTTAATTTCTAATTTTTTTTTTAAGTTTTAAAATTAAAAAAAAATGTAATGTGTCTAATTTTTCATTGACATTTTTCAAGCATTAGTTTTTAGAAACAATGCTAGTTATTGTTATATACTTCAATTTTTTTTTAGTAACAATAATTACACAATAAATAATTAAAATTGTTGAAAACAGGAAATATTACAAAGCTAAATTGTTAAATGCTAAATTGTTTATAATTTACTTTGGTAAAAAAAATTTATTTTTCATTCTGTTCTACGAAAATTATAATTCATAAATTTTTTATAAATTTATACCAAATCTTTTGATCATATATTTTTTTTTTTTTTTTTTTTTAAATTTGTTCAGTTAGAAAATTTCAATAAAGAGCAAGACAAATATAAATTTTTAAAATTTTCAAACTTAAAAATATAATTAAAAAACGTATCCATAAATTTTTCTAATTTATTAATTTATCCGTCATAATGAAGAACAAAATGATTAAAATGAAACACTTATAAAAAGTATTCTAAATTTATTAATTTTTTTAATTTATTTTTCTTTTTACAGTCAAGGCGTGTTGATTGCAATGTTGGTATACTTCGATGTAATATCAAGCATTTTTGATACTGATAATACCGATGATATTCGTCATATATCTTCAAAACTTCAAGACTTTCTTATATGTATTGAAATGTTTTTAGCAGCAGTTGCGCATCATTTTAGCTTTAGTCATAAACCATACGTTAATCTTGCACAAAGTCAAGCTTGGTGGGATGCATTCAGGTAATTGATTAATTTTATTTAATGATACTAAAATTAGCCGACGTTCAAAAATTTTTGATTTTTTTTTATTCATTAAATTAGAATTGAAAAAAATATTTTTAAAAAATTGCACGCATAGTTTTTAAAATTTTTTACTTGTAAAATGTTTTCTTTTAATTTTTTTTTAATAATTTTTCAATAATATAAATTACACAAATTTTTAGATGTCAGCCAGTTTAATTTTAATTTTTATTTAAATAATTATCGCAATATAATTACTAATAAGTTGTTATTTTTAAATAATAGAGCAATGTGGGATATATCAGATGTACATAATGACATTAAAGAACATTTAGGAGTTGTCGGATTATCATTAAGTCGGAGAATTCGTGGTCGTAGTAACTATCAAGAAACTTGGGGAAGTGCTACTGAACGTACCTCACTTTTACCAGATCAAATTCAAGTTATACCAGGCTCCAAAAATTTACCAAGTTGTTCAGTAACTGAATATGACCCAAGTTATTTTAATGAAAATTCAAATAAGCCTAACGATGATATTACAGACGCTGGTCATGCAGGACATGTTAATTTTATCGATACGTAGCGATGTTTTTTTATGCAATTTAATTTAATTAATCATATGAAGCATTTTCCAACAAATACTTTCATCACAAAAAATTTTTTTTTTTTCCTAGCTAATAATTTTATTTTTTGAAATCATTAATCAAAAGAAATGAATTTTAGTTTTTTTACTTTCAATCATTTAACAAACAAGTAGAAAAATTAAAAAATTTATAAAAGACATTGAATTTAATCAAATAATTTTAAAGAATTAAAGAAAATATCAGATGTTTAAAAACAAAATTTTTTTTTTACATCATTGTAATATTTAAAAATTGAAAGCAATATTTTTACTCTACGATATTAACGATATGTTATTTTATATTATCATTTCTCTTGTTATAAGTACTAAAAGATAAATATTTAGTTGTTTAAATCCGGTAATTTGATATTTGTCCAAGATGCTTCATAAACATAATAATAATAATAATGTGTAAAACAATGATGGATTGAGCTCAACTGGCTGATTGCGTGTATTATATATATATATATATCAGGATATAATAATTATATAAACGAAATTTTTATCATTGTACTTTATTTTTTGATAACTTTAAATTTAATTTATCAATTTAATTAAGATAATATTGTAATATATATATATATATATATATATATATATATATATATACAATAAAACTTGATATACTAATAATAATTTACCAAAGTATGTATAAATAATAAAATTATTAATATAAACTATTTATATATAAAATAAAACAAAATTAATATTTAATTTGTCGTTTTTTTTCTATATTCTATAATTATAAGTATTCTTATAAGTTGATTTTACGATATTAATATTTTAATTACGATTAATTGCTTAGTTTTATTCTATATTATTCATTTTTTTTGTTAAATAATCTATTTCTTCATTAAGAATTACCGGAATTATAATACTCCTTTGATAAGTTTTAATTTGATAACAAAATTTCATGAGTTTTTAGTAACTTGAGAAATTTTTTGGGAAGATACTATTGGAGGAGATTTATAGAAGAAATAATTAAAACACAAGGTATAATAAAAATTAATTTATTTAATTAAGTATTAACATTACATTAACAATGTTACTTAAAAATCTGTTTGTGATTGAAAGTACACTCTTTCATGATACTAAAATTAGTAGACATTGAAAATTAAAAATTTCTTTTAATTGAATTAACGCCAATCAGCTTTATACAGTGAAATTAAAATAGATATACGTACAAGAGAGAAGTAATAAATTTGTAATAATACAAATAATAATATAATGGGAGAAATTACTCAGTTTATGATAAGTAAAAATTATAATAGAGATAACATGATATTCAGCAATTATTTAATTTGGTTTGCGGCTTCGAGTTTAATATTGGAGAGACATCGAAGATTAGTTGTTCGACGAGTTGGTCACAAAATGAGGGTCTTTAATTGCACTTGAAACAATTTTATAGATCCATTGAAGAAGTCGATATCTTGGTGAAGTTTATGAACAGTTGTGGCAATTCTGTTGCAAGGACTATTGATAACGTAGTTTTTAAGAGACGATTTTGTCTTAAATCATGCTTATTGTCGATAAACTCAAAACTACTGGTGATGTCTGGGGCTTCAATTAGTCCTGTGAAGACTTTGAAAAAGAAGATGCAGTCGGTAAATTGTCTTCGTTTCTCGTAGCTGCTAAGGTGGAATTGTTTTCTTGCTACATCGGGAGATGTATAATGTTCAGACTTCTTGGTGATCAAGCAGGCTAGGTTTTTTAATGAATTAATTTTTGTTTAAAAATTAAAAACAAAAATTCTACATGTAAAAATTATAAAATGAAAAAAAAAATTACAAGAGTAATTTTTTATAAATATTATATTAATACTAATTTATTTTTATAAATTAGTATGTCTACTAATTTTAGGATAATTGCTTATTTCCTTATTAAACATGATGATTTCATATATAAAACAGAGAAAAAATTTATTTTGAAAAAAAAAAAAAAATGGACATTGTAATAAAAAATTAATTAGTTAAAAATTTTTATAATTACATTTTTTAGCTGAAGAAATAAAAATTTTTTTTATACTTAATTTTTTTATTAAAAAAAAGTTTTATAGATTAAAAAAAAAATTTTTAATTTTTTTTTTCAAAATAAATTTTTTTTCTCAGTTTATAGGAAATCATAAGTATATAAAATAATTATCAATCGAGATATGTAGGAAGGTCTATCATCATAGACCATTCATCTTCTATTATCTCACAATATTCTTCTTCATCATCAAATTTACATTCGTCTTCACAATAATCTATTTTTGAATAGTATCCACCGCATTGATGACATAGGTAAGTACTTTCTGGTTGTGCTAATGAAAAATTACAAACTTTACAATTGTACTTTCCCCGTGCGTTTTGGTGTCCACAAAAGTCACACAGCGGGTGTGTTGTAATATCCGGCAAGAGTTCAAAATCCATACCCATAACTCGTTGCATATATTCTTCACTTTCATTACTAGGATAATCTTGATAATATAAATCATCAAACAATTCCCACAACTGCTTGACCACTTTGAAAGGCAGCGGCATTTTCTCGTAGAATTTTCTTTGAGCTTCTTTTTTATGAATCCAATAGTAAATTTTACCAGGATGCAGTAAATTTTTTATTAAACAGGTGAACAAAGCATCAGCACACAGTGATGTTAATTTTAAAGGACTAGAATTTGAATTTACGCGCGCAAGCGCGCGCTTTGACTATAGAGTTTGCATATATTTTCATGCTTATGATATATTCAACCAATCACGTTACGAATAGTTTGATGCCACATACATTTCATCTCAATTTTATATTAGGACTAGAATTTAATTTTCGCGCGCAAGCGCACGCCTCATATTTATTGTCATGATGTATTTATGTGTCGTTTATGTATATTATATTAACTTTCAACCAATCAGAATGAGAATATTTATTTTTCGACCAATCACATCACGAATAAATTGGTTTCACATACATTTCATCTCAATTTTATATTAGGACTAGAATTTAATTTTCGCGCACAAGCGCGCGCCTCATATTTATTGTCATGATATATTCATGTGTCGTTTATGTATATTATATTAACTTTCAACCAATCAGAATGAGAATATTTATTTTTCGACCAATCACATCACGAATAAATTGGTTTCACATACATTTCATCTCAATTTTATATTAGGACTAGAATTTAATTTTCGCGCACAAGCGCGCGCCTCATATTTATTGTCATGATATATTCATGTGTCGTTTATGTATATTATATTAACTTTCAACCAATCAGAATGAGAATATTTATTTTTCGACCAATCACATCACGAATAAATTGGTTTCACATACATTTCATCTCAATTTTATATTAGGACTAGAATTTAATTTTCGCGCACAAGCGCGCGCCTCATATTTATTGTCATGATATATTCATGTGTCGTTTAACTAGAACTAGAATTTGAATTTACGCGCGCAAGCGCGCGCCTTGACTATAGAGTTTGCATATATTTTCATGCTTATGATATATTTGACCAATCACGTTACGAATAGTTTGATGCCACATACATTTCATCTCAATTTTATTATGGGATTCTTCAGTCGTGGCTTCTCATACAGATAAAGGTCAAAATTTTCTTTGTCGTCAAAAACTATCGCCATTTTTTACCGGCACAGCTGATCTGTACTCTATTAAAATTAATACAGCAGATATTTAATAATTTTTTTAACAAATTAATTATGGCAAAAAATTGATGTAGAAATTAAAAAAAAATAAAAAATGCAATTTTTTGGAACTAATTTGTATGTTAAAATAAATTAAAAAATGGTCATTCGACTGCTAACCTCAATGTCATTAATTTTGTATATACCTTTAACACAAATTTCGGCGTTCTCTCACGACCATTAAAATTAAAATAACTGCGGTCTCTGTTATTTACAAGAATATTTCCAAGAATGTCTCTCTCCCCCTTCTTTTATTCCGACACTTTTTTAACTGTGCGCGCGTGATCGATTAAATATACGCCTAGCGGCTGAAGGAATAACTAAAAAAGTTACCTGTCAGATCGTGCAGCTGAGTGAGATAGAGTGGGTATGTAAAAACCAATAGGACTTTGTTTGAAAATTTAATTTAGTATTACAAAAAAAGATTAAATAGTTTATTTTCAGTTTTTTAAATTAAAAGATAAATAATAATAACATTATTAAATAAATTGCTATTTGATGTTGACAAACAATTTAGCACATTTAGGTTAGTTATTGATTTCAATTGATATATGTTGATGTTAGGTTGGTGCAAAAAAATCGACTGATGATTTTTTATGATACTGAAATTAACAAAAATCTGACAATTTTATTGACTTTTAATGAAAATAAAGTTAGCAGTCACTTAACCATTTTTATGATACTGAAGTTAGCAGACGTTTAAAAGTTTTTTATTTTTTTTATTAATTAAATTACAACTAAAAAGATATTTATAAAAAATTGTACTGCTTATAGTTTTTCAAGTTTTTTACATGTGAAAATTTTTTTTTTTAATGTTTAATTGAAACTTTTTCAATAAAAAATTTCTAAAAATTTTGAAATGTCGGCTAACTTCATTTTCATACCATTTTTTATATAATTTTTTTTAGCAAACAAATTTGTTCAAAAAAATTATTTTAAAAAAATTGCATTCTTAATTTTTTTTTTAATTTCTACAGGTCAATTGTTTTATATTACAAAAGTTAGCCGACGTTTTTAATTTTTTAATTTTTTTGTAATAATTAAATTAAAACAAAACAATATTTTTTACAAATTGCACTTAAATTTATTCAAGTTTTTTACAAATGAAATTTTTTTTATATTTTTGTAATAATTTAAAAAAAAAAATTCTATAAATTTTTAGAAGCTAATTTAATTTTCATAATTTTTTTGCAATAATTTAGTTGTCACCAAAATTCTTAAAATTATTAAATATCTACTAAATCAATTTTCACTGATTTTTATTAATAATTAATTATAAATTTTTTTTTTTTTTTTTTGTAATTTCCACTTTTAATTTTTTTTTCTATAATACCTAGCTGTGGAATTTTTTTTCATAGTAATCTAGTTGTCATGAAAATCCAAAAAATTGACAAATGTCTGTTTTATATTTCACAATCATCAAAAATTTAAATAAAACTTTTTGATAATTGTGAAAAAGACAAAAAAAATAGTCTGTTTTTTTGCACCATCCTAATCCTAATATTTAATGAAACGTATTAATTTTTATTATATTTTTTTTCAGTGGTTAATAAAGTCACAATTAATTAGTAATGATTTATTTGATTGGCTAAAATTTCCAACTACCTTGTAACTTCAACCTAAACTTCACAAAAAATGATTCATTTTAAGTGCAGACAAGAGTGTTATCCATTTAGTAAAATAAAAAGATTCATTATTCCGGATGAAAAAGTACCATGGCATGCAAAATTTCCAGAGTACAATCCTCCTTATTACAATGCTCCAAACAAAAGTAATTTAGCGGATAAAAATATTGAAGATCAATCTTTTAAACCTGCCTGGAATGCAATGGATGGTACGTAAAATGATTAACAATTAATTAGTCATCATCTATATTATTAAGAAAATAAAAAAAATTTTGTCTCCATCCTGGAGATAGTTATATGATAAAATCGATTTTTTTAGTGTCATTGTAAAGGTCTTGACTTGAATTTGTTATTTTTCAAGGTTTCATATCATCCTCACCGATAGTCAATTTGTTATGAAGTATTTAGGCTGCATTCGAAAATGCTCTATCTCTAGATACATAATTAAGAAATAACCTTGTATCTTGTGAACTATTGACATTTTTAAAGATATAAGCTCACCCCGATACTATACTCATCAAGACCTTTCATTTGAGTACCCACATCAATTTTTCATATATTTATATATATTATATATATGTATATATGAAAAATATATCAAAATGCATGTGGGTACTTAAATGAAAGCTCTTTATGAGTGTAACATCGGGATGAGCTTATATCTTTAATAACGTCAATATTTAAGAAACTACAGTGCAATTTAACAAAAGTCAATAATTTAATAAACCAAAATTTTATTTATTTATAGTTCAACAATCACGACAGTCACATAGTGACTGCAAGGTTGCTAGTGTATATTAAACCAAGGTAATAAACAAAGATAATTATACAGAAGTGGGGCTCCACCTATTTTTGAGTGTAAAAAATCGAAAAATTGATCTTTTTGAA
>CAJNRD030001114.1:9538117-9598941 GCA_905319865.3 Cotesia congregata
CAAAATTTTATTTATTTATAGTTCACAAGTCACGGCAGTCACATAGTGACTGCAAGGTTGTTAGTAATTAATAAAAAAAATAATTTTATAAAATTTTCTTATTTTAAATATAAATAAAATAATAATTATGCTTTCATTACAGGACACATTAACAGGAAAAGTTTTATGAAACCATATACAGTTGATAATGGCTATCCACTGAACCCAATCGGGCGTACTGGCATCAAAGGTAGAGGCTTATTATGGCACTGGGGACCTAATCATGCTGCGGATCCAATAATTACCCGCTGGAAGCGAGATAACTTAGGAAATATCATAAAACATGAACTAAGCAAAAAGTCTATTTTGCAATTTGTCGGGATCGAAAGAAGAGATTCAGGACAATGGGCCATACCTGGAGGCATGGTAGATGCAAATGAACTTGTCTCGGCTACCTTGAAAAGAGAATTCATGGAAGAAGCCGTGAATGCGTTGGAAAAAAGTTCGGAAGAAATTAAAACATTCCAAAGTTCAATTGATAATTTGTTTAGCAGTGGGTTTAAAATTTACGAAGGATATGTTGATGATCCACGTAACACTGATAACTCTTGGTTAGAAACTAGTGCTTCTAATTTTCATGATGAAGACAGTAGTATTGTTGGTAATATTCCGTTTGAAGCAGGTGATGATGCTGCTAATGTTAGGTGGATCGATATGGACAAAGATTTAGATTTATATGCTAGTCACTCACAATTTATTGAGCTAGTTTCTCAGAAGCATAATGCGCATTGGTGATTAATTAGCTTCTGTAGATGTTATTTTATATTGTCTTTTCTAAACATTAATGAAAAAAATTATTTAATTAATATTAATTGTAGATTATTTTCAAGAGTATTTTTGAATGTTGTAATTTTAAAGGTTTTTTTTGTATTTAAAAATAAAAAATTGATAAAGCTCAGGGAATTTATACAGACAACAGTATTAAAATTAAGGAATAAAAAAAATTTATTTTGTAAAAAATAATTTGACGTTTAAACTAGCAAAATATCTGTCTCTACATTTGTTTAAAAGTTATTTTTTGTTTGACAATTTTGGATAATAATAGTCAAAATAAATTTATTGAATTAATTTTAGGATAAAACAAAAATTAAAAAAAAAAAAATTTTCATAGAAAAAATTCAGTAAATAAAAATTTTGTAACGATTTATCTCATGATACTGAAATTGAAAGTTATCTTGTTATCTTAATAATTGTTATTAGCAACCTTGCAGTCACTATGTGACTGCCGTGACTTGTGAACTATAAATTAATAAAATTTTGCTTTATTATTCAATAATAACTTGTTAAATAGCACTGTACCTTCTTAACTATTAACGTTTTTAAAGATATAAGCTCTTTCTGATGTTACACTCATCAAGAGCTTTCATTTGAGTACCCACATGCATTTTGATATATTTTTCATATATACATATACATACATATTATAATATATAAAAATATATGAAAAATTGATGTGGGTACTCAAACGAAAGGTCTCGATGAGTGTAATGTCGAGGTGAGCTTATATCTTTAAAAATGTCAATAGTTGACAAGATACTAGGTCATTTCTTAATTATTGATATTTTTAAAGATATAAGCTCATTCTGACATTACACTCATCGAGACCTTTCATTTGAGTACCCACATGCATTTTGATATATTTTTCATATATACATATATGTAATATATATAGATATATGAAAAAATTGATGTGGGTACTCAAATGAAAGGTCTCGATGAATGTAATGTCAGGATGAGCTTATATCTTAAAAAATGTCAATAGTTCACAAGATACAAGGTAATTTCTTAATTATGTATCTAGAGATGGAGCATTTTCGAATGCAGCCCTAATACTTATCATCATAAATTGACTATTGGTAAGAATGATGAAACTTTGAGAAGACACAAATTTAAGTCAAGACATTTGCAATGACACTAAATTTGACTAAAAAAACAAATTTAATTTTATCATGTGACTAATTTAATTTTGAGTTTGTTTTAGTTGAGTTGAATTCGGAGTCAGAGCCAGAAATTCGAGGATTATTTTCGAATTCAACAGACCAATTTACCTTTTGGTTCATATGGACATAAAATTTTTCTTATCTTCTTAATAATATAGATAATTACATTCTTAAAAAAATTAAGACAAAAGAAATCAAATATTAAAAAAAAAAATATGAAATAATTATTTCTTATATGATACTGAACTTAGATGACAGCTGCCAATTTTTAAAAATTTTTATAACAAATTAATTACAATAAAAAAAATGCTTCTCAAAATTTTCACTAATAATTTTTTTTTAATTTCCACATATGGAATTTAAAAAATTTGATTAAATTATAACTAAAAAAATATTTTTAAAAAATTGCACGAATAATTTTAAAAATTTATCTTTTAATAAAAATAAATTACAAAAATTTTCAGATGTCGGCTAATTTAATTTTCAATTTTTTTTTTAATAACAAAATTTAATTGCTATAAAATTATAAACAATTTTTTAATACCTGTCAAACTTCAGTGTCATATTTTTTATAGCTAAAAAATAAAATATAAATTTTTATATCCAGACAAGGTAATGTGTAAGCATAGAGCAGTATAAAGCAATTGGGTGAAGAGTGAACTACGCGCTATGCGTCGGCGTGAAAAGGTGGGTACGACAGTACGACGGACTTGAAAATACATTGATAACAGTCCCATACAAACTGAGCAAGGCGATACGAGATTTTAAGTAAAAGTCTCTTCATAGCGCACAGCAGGAGATCCGCCCCTGACTGAAGAGGAGCTCCCCTTCTTGAATCTTTATTTTCATAAAATCAACCAAACTAAAACTAACCAGACAAGACCCAGTGCTGGTGAATCACGTCAAGTCGTATTTGGTGTTGGTTGTATTTTGTCATACTTTTTCTCAACCGTATGTCATTCATTTGATTTCTTATCAAATATTTTTGACATTATGCAGTGAAAAAGATATCAAGTTTGTGCTAAGACTATTTAACAATGTCATGGAGTCAATAAAAAAATTAAATCAACAGAAATGCGGTGTACAAAGTTCTGAGGTAAGTCATTCTTTTTAATTACAAAAACGTACTCATGTAATTAAAGTTAATTCATGAGGTACATACAGTAATTTTTTTTTTTTTTTATTATAATTTACTTATTTTTAGTGAAATTTTAATGAAAAATGAGTAAATGTCCAAAAAAAAATAATTTTGCGTTTTTGCGCATAGCACTCAGAAACTAGTCGTATTACTGCCACACCAATCTCGCACAGATATTGATTTTCTTGGCTAACAACTTTCTTTGCGCTCTATACCTAGCAAATTTAATATATATATATATATATTTATGTAAAGATTTAAGAAAAAACATATAAGTAATACTGAAATTAATTACATTAAAATTAGCAGTCATTTTTTTTATTTTATTTAATAAATAAATTTTTTCTAGAAAATTTTTTTTGATAAAATTGCATTTTTTATTTTTCAAAAATTTTTACATGGCAATTTTTTTTTATATAATTTAGTAAAACTAAAGTTAGCAAACTTTTTATAATTTTTAATTTTTTTTAATCAATAAAAATTGTAAGTAAAAAAATATTTCTCAAAAATTGCACTTAAAATTTTTTTAATTTTCTAAATGTCAAATTTTTTCTTGTAATTTTTTTTACAATAAAAAATTTCTATGAAAATTAATATAGCAGATATTTGATAATTTTTAGAATTTTTGTAACTAATAAACTTCAGCAAGAAAAAAAAATTGACGTGGAAATTTTAAAAAATAAAAAATGCAATTTTTTTAAAATAATTTTTTGAAATAAATTTATTTGTTAAAAAAAAAACTAAAAAATAATCAAGTGACTGTTGAATTTAATGTCATAAAATTTCTTGAAATTTTTAATTATCTAGTTAATTAATTTTCATCTGAAGTTGGTAAATATCTGATAATTTTTTTATGAAAATTAATTTAGCAGAATAATACTAAAGTTAGCCGACATTTAAAATTTTTGAATTATTTTTTATTTATTAAATAAAAACTAAAAAATATTTTTAAAAAATTACACTGATAGTTTTTAAAGTTTTTTAGAAGTGAAATTTTTTATTTTCTTTTTTTTGTAATAATTTTTCAATAAAAAAAACTTCTGAAAGTTTTTAGATGTTGGCTAACTTAATTTTCATTTTAGCAGATAATTTTAAGAATTGTTTTATATAACAATTTTTAAATATCTAGTTAATTAATTTTTATCTGAAGTTAGTAAATATTTGATAATTTTTTTATAAAAATTAATTTAGCAGGTATTTTATAATTTTAAGAATTGTTTTAACAAATAAATTATGTCACGGAAAATGAGAAAAAAAAATTGACATTTAGAAAATTAAAAAAATAAAAAATCCAATTTTTTAGAAATAATTTTTCGGAGCAAATTATATTTATTAAAAAAAATTAAAAAATTGTGAAGCGACTGCTAACTTTAATGTCATGATTTTTTTATGTTACTGAAATTAACAGAAATCTGACAATTTTATTGATTTTTAATAACAATTATTATTTATAAAGAAAAATTTACACTTGTAATTTTTTTTTTTTTTATTTCTGAATGTAGAATTTTTTTATTAAAATTTTTTTATCATAATTTTGTTATAAAAATTTTTAAAATTGTCAAATGTCTTTTAATTTCAATAAATGAATTAAAAAAAAAATTTCATCAATTTAATTTTTAAAAAATATTAATTATTAGTTAAAATAAAATTTAAAAATAATAAACAATTGAATACATAGAACATAAAAAATTACATATATATTAATTTAATTTCAGCTTTACGCTAGAACAAATAAATGTTACGACGAAGACAGAAGCATTGAGGAAGATACTGAAGCTAATATATCCGCTGATGGTTATGGATTATCACCGCCATGTGAATGGCCTATCAAACGAAATACATGGATACATCAGCGAATAGGATTTTCTGACCAACATAGTATACCCAGAAGTCACAATGTAATCATTAAAAATTAATCATAATTATAATTATTTATTATTCTGAAAAAAACAAAGGGATTAAAAATGACTTCTTGAATGCTTAACGCATTTAAAGATAGTATTTAAAATGATTTGGATATTATATAAGTATACATTTTGCATTGAAGTAATCATTTTAAGTCTTTTTTTTTTTTTTTTTTTTTTTAAATAAGAATCAATCTTTCAATTTAATCAGAGAAAGTGACGCAAAAAAACTCAATATTTTTTTCTTAATTTTATAAAAAAATTTAACTATTTTTTTTCAGCATCCGAATTTTTTTTTTATAAAACTTAAGTTAGCAAAAAAATTACGAGATTCTTGTTTATTTCAGTATCATTTTAATTTATTATAATTTATAAATCTTCTTGAAATATTAGCTCAATAAAATATTTTAAGAGTACTTACTTAAAAAGTTTTTCAGCAAAAAGTAATTATTAAAAAAAAAATTAATGGAATAACAAACAAAAATTTTTCTAAGCAATTTTATAATTTTTGGTAAATCTTGAGCAATCTCGAAAATTTTTGGTAATTATTTACAAGTGGGACCATAACTAGGTGAAAAATTAAAATTAAAAATTTTTTTTTTTTATTTTGCTTATTTTTATGGCTCATTTATGATAAAAAATGTCGTGAAAGAAAAAAATAAAAATTTTGATAGCTTTTTTGCATTCAAAAGTTGGAAAAAATTTTGGCTCATGTTTTTGGATAAAACTTTTATTTTATCTATTTTTGATATTTTTGATATATTTTTTTTTTGAAAATTACATAAAAAAACAAATAATCTTAAAAAAAAAAAAAAAAAAAAAATTCAAGTTGAATATCACAATTTTCTAAAATATTTATAAATTTTTTTGAGAATTTGTTAAAGTTGCGGTAATTGACTTTTTCTTTTAAATTGTTCATTTTTTTATGTATTTAAAAAAAAAAAATGTATCAATTAAATCAAATAGAAATTTCGTTAAAAAAATGAAAATTAAAATGGTTGACCCCACTTGTAAATATTTACCTAAAAAACATAACATTATTTGGTCGACAATATCCTGATTTCAATTTATTAAATTTAATTATAGTGAACTAGCATATTTTCATTTTAATCTAAAACAAAAACCAGTTCTTTTGCGCCATCCATTATTGATTACTAAAATCCAATATTAACTTATCAATTAATCTCCAGGAAATGTCAAGCACAATAAACTCGCTTCGAAGTAGCAGCTCAAAAGACCTCCAAGGCCACAAACGCCTCGGCGCCAAAGTCGACGTAGTCTACAGCCTTCTAGGAATGCTGGGCAGCACAGAAGGCCGTGATGACATGAGTTCGACCCTTCTGGCGATGAGCAATTCAATCGACAGCTGCCTCGTGATGCGTCAATCCGGGTGCTTGCCCTTATTAATCCAACTGATCCACACTCCCGGCCAGGATCAAGAAATCCGTGAGCGAGCTTCTCGAGCCTTACACAACGTGGTCCTTGCTAGAAGCGATGAAAAAATAGGCAGACGTGAAATCCGAGTCTTGCGACTCCTCGAGCAAGTTCGCGACTACTGTCAAATGCTGAGAGCTTGTCTCGAAACCGAGCGACCTCCAGACGATTTAGAAAGACACCCAGGTCCCACGATAGCAGCGTTGATGAAGCTTTCCTTCGATGAAGCTCACCGCCACGCAATGTGCCAACTCGGTGGCTTGCATGCCGTCGCAGAGCTCATCGAGATGGACCACGCTGCCCATGGGACTGATTCGGATGACCAAAGCTGCATAACTCTCCGCAGATACGCCGGAATGGCTCTGACTAATTTAACTTTCGGCGACGGGAACAACAAAGCGCTCTTGTGCTCGTTCAAAGAATTCATGAAAGCATTGGTGTCCCAGCTCTGCAGCTTAAGCGACGACTTGAGACAAGTTACAGCCAGTGTCTTGAGGAATTTATCATGGAGAGCTGACAGCAACAGCAAGCAAATCCTCAGAGAAGTTGGCGCTGTAACCGGACTGATGAAAGCTTCAATGGAAGGAAGAAAAGAATCAACCCTAAAATCAATCCTTTCAGCTCTCTGGAACTTGTCTGCCCACTGCAGCACCAACAAGGTTGATATTTGCGCTGTGGAAGGTGCTCTGGCATTCCTTGTGGACATGCTCAGCTACAAAGCACCCTCCAAGACTCTTTCGATTGTTGAAAACGCTGGAGGAATTTTAAGGAACGTATCAAGCCACATTGCTGTTAGAGACGACTACCGGGCGATTATAAGAGAACGCGGTTGCTTGCAAGTTCTGCTAAGGCAATTACGATCACCGAGCTTGACTGTGGTCAGCAATGCCTGTGGAGCACTCTGGAACCTCTCAGCAAGGTGTCCCTATGATCAAAGACTCCTCTGGGACCTTGGAGCTGTGCCAATGTTGAGAAGTCTCGTACACTCAAAGCACAAAATGATCTCCATGGGATCTTCTGCTGCGCTGAAAAATCTTCTCAGTGCCAGACCTTGTGGCAGCAATCTAGTGCATCTTGATTCTACGGCTCGTGGTCTGGGCTTGCCGTCTCTCCCTTCGTTAGTCGCGAGAAGACAACGAGCTCTAGAGCAAGAGATTGATCAGAATCTTTCTGAGACTTGTGACAATATTGAACCCAGCAGCTCTCCTACTAATAAAGATGAAAAATTTTCTTTTAAAGTTGAAAGTAATTTTGATGTTACTTGTTTGACCAGGACTTATCATAAAAATCATGCTGAAGTTTCTGTTGGTAATCAAGTACCCAGAAGTGAAAGTAAAGAATCTGTTAGGTCAATTACTAGCACACATTCTGATACTGTTTTTGAAAAAGCTCACAGGCATATCGATTTACCGGATTTTAATAAAAAAAATCAATCATCTTCTTTACATTCTACAATAAATCCTCACAATCAAGATGTTTATCAACTTAATAAAACTCTGTTGGAAAAAAAAAGTTTGAGGTTTAAAAATTCATTTGGTGAAAAATTTACTGAAGATAATTTAAATGCTATTACCTCTACTATATCTTGGGCTACTGCTGCTAGTCAAGAATCTTCCTTGTTAAGATCAAATATTGAAAATAAATTATCTCCAACAGATTCTATTAAATCTTCTATTTCTCCGTCAGATACTTCTAAATTTAATGAAGCTGGATTTGTTAAGCCGCTTTTATCACCAGTTTCTAATGATAAAAATCTTTTTGGTGATTATGCAGAGACTGATTTAGACGAGCCGACAAATTATAGCTTAAGATACGCTGAGCGTAATTCAGATGATGAAAAATTGACCACTGAATATTTTGCTGGAAGCGAACAAGATGATACTGTAAAGACTTATTACACTGAAGGAACTCCTCGTGGTACTTCGTTGAATTCATCACAGTCGGATTTGCAGTGTGATAAAATGAAATTGTCCGATAGACTTCCGGTGAGTAAAAATAAAAATGAATATTTATTTCGGAGTTCTTTGAAGAAGCCCGAAGCAAGTATTTTTGCTGGTATTTCTTCCAGTGATAATTTTAATAAATTGGGTGAAGTTAAATACAAAACAAAACAAAGAATTTATCCTTATATAGAAAAGGTTAATTGTACCGAGCAGGTAAATATTACTAAAAATTGCAATATAATTGACAATGAACCGAAGATAATTAATGATAGGCAATTAAAAGAACGTGAATTAAAAGTAATTAAAAATGTTGAATCAGAAAGCTTAACTGGTTCTATTGCAAGTGATGGAGATGATGATGATGATGATGATGATTTATTGGCAGCGTGTATTCATATTGGTATGCAAAATAACAGACATGGACAATCAATAAGAAGAAATAGCTTAGAGAAGACTTTACAGCGGGATAATAATTTAATTCGCTATCAGACAACTTCTGCTTTGGATCAAGTTGAAAGTTCTGATGATAAATCAGATAATTTTATTAAAATAAATTTTTCTAATACTGATGATGTTTGCAAAGAATCAAACACGTGTTCATTGGAAGAAAATTTTTATCACTCTTTTAATAGTTCTAAATCGGATATTCTTCTTAATGATTCTAAGAAGAAAAAAGAAGAAATGAAAATGATTAAAGATGAATCAGCAAATGAAATTTCATCTACGTCTTACAAAACAGTTTTAACTGTAAAATACTCCAAAGAAGAAATAAATAATCAGCATTTATTTAAAGATCAAGATGAAGAATATAGAAGACAACGTGATCCAGATGCAATGATAGCTTCTTTAGATCGTTTAACGGCGACTCTTGTTCAGCAAACAGAAGCTATAAGAGAAAAAGATTCAATTGTGATGAAACAAAGCAATCAAAGTGACACTTGGAATGAAGAGTCACCCAATGAATTATCATTTCCTACTATAAGTATAAGTATTCCATTAGTTGGATCTTATGACAGTGATTGTGTCCAAGAAGATTGTCCAACCCAGCTTGAAACACTCGCTGAAAATACTGAAACTGAACAAAGTATGACGACATCCAGGATAATTGAATTGGAAGCTTTTAAACTAGCTGAAGTGGTGAGTAATCAATTTAATGATGAACTGACTTATGATATTGATGATGTAAAACCTCCATCTGTAATGGACAGTTTTGTTTCTTTAACTTCGAGTTATTTAGCGACTGACAGTCTTAATTGTAATTCAACGTCGCTTCCTCCAACATTGTTCAATTCACGAGTTCCTGATAGAAAAAAATCTCTTCCTATTGGAGTCGTTGCTAAACGCGCTCTAGGCCAAGAATATAATCATACTGGAAGTTTGGAGAGTCTTTTGAATAATTGTAGCATTAAAAATGTTTCACAGTTGGAAAATATTAAGCCTCCGTCAATAATGGACGAGCTGCTAGACAGCGGAGAGATGGACAATAGTATTATAAGCGTAGCTAGTATTATGTCCGAGGCGGTTGATGTTAAGGCTCAAGACTCTAGTCTTATAAATAAATTTATTTTAGAAAAAAAATACTCCGGAAATAATGCAACTAATAGTCTCAGTGAGTTTCTTGATAATATAAATCCTCCTTCTTTGTTTAATGAAATTACTGATATTGATGACACGACTCTGGATGCTAATACTGACACTATGTGCAGTGATACTCTTTGCAATGAATATCAAATTATTCCGGGTGAATTTGAACCGGAGCAGTTGAATAATAAATTAGAGGATGGTAATGACACTGATGAAGCTGCTACTCCTATTTCTACTGAGTACAGTTGCAGTAGCACTGAATCAACACCTAAAAGACAAGTTAAAAATATATTAACGCCAAAGCAAAAGAGACAATTAGCTAAAGAAAGATATAAAACTTATACTATTGCTCCTGAGTCTGTTAAAAAAGATCTTGGTAAGTTTAAACTTACTCCTAGACAACGTAGACAAGATGATCCAGGGAGATTTCAAACTCAAGTTGTCGGTAATTTACCGACAGAAATTCCCGCTTCTTGTTCTTCGGGGATTCCCATGTTTAAGAATATTGACGGTTCTAGAACTTATAAAAAAAATAAAGGAAATAAAGAGTGCCAAGGGGAAAAAAATTCAAATATTCCTCAGTTATTTAATAAACCAAATAAAATTGATAATTATGCTGCTGAAGCTATTGAAGCTATTGAAAATTTTGATATTAAAGGAAGAAATATTGTGAGTAATTTAAATGGCGGACAAAATAACCAAGATGAAGATGATGATTTGAATGAATATAATGTGAATGATTTAGAAATAAATGAATTTGATCATAATAAAAATGAACTTTCTCCTACAGAAGAAATATTAAAAAAGCCAAGAATTGTTAAGCCGAGAGATACTAGTGGAAATTCAGAAGAAAAATCAGAACCTGTAAGTCCAAAAGGTATTAGAGGAAGAAGAAAGGCTTTGTATTCAAGTCCTAATACAAGGAAGACTACTCCGCAATCTTCGCCGGTAAAACAGATCAATATCAGTGGAATAGCTCGTAGTAATACTTCTCCGATAGTTAGAGCCACTAGAGCTACAACTCTTCGGAAGAATACATCCTCGTCAGATAACAATCAATTGAAATTGGGCGCTTTGCAGAAAGTAACTAAAACAATTGGGTTGAATAAAAAAAGCTCTATTCCTCAGAGAAAAAGTAGTGGGAGTTATAAGCGTCATAGCACGCCGTCAGAATCTACAGTCGGTAAGAAAGATCAAGAAGAAATGCCGAAAACTCTGGAGAGACAAGGAACGTTTACTAAAGATGAACCTGAAATGGAAAATGCACCGACTGTTGCGATCGCTTCGCCCTCTAAGTCTAAAATTGCGAAGCCTATGAGAAATTTATCGTCTTCTAATATTAAGACTAAAGCTGTTGGGAAGAATAGTCAGTACAAAGTAACTCAAGGTGTTACGGAGAAAATTGGATCTCCTAAAATTCCAATTAAGCGATTTTCAGGGACGGAATTTAAAAATCCAATTGAGGGTACTTATTCTAATGTACTAAATATTAAGAAGCCTGTTAATAGTGAGCAAAGGGTGAGTTATAATGCTAATATAGCTTCTCAAAATTCACCTGAAATTTCGGATAAAAAATTGGTTAAAGAAACAGCTAGTAAGATTGCTAATTTATGGAAGAAAGTTGAAAAGTCTCAAAATAAACAACAAAAACCTGACTCACGTCAATGGATAACAGCAGCGTCTAATTCTACTGATACTGAAAAAATAATAAATAATTTATCTACTAAAAGATTGTTTAGAAGTTCTACTTTTGAAGGAATGCCAAAAGATAAGCCAGATAATTTTAAAAGTAAAATAAGAAAACCTTCGATACATGCTAGTGAAACACAAGAGCCAATTTATAGAAATTCATTGGATTTAACTGGTGTTAATACTATTTCAGAAGTATCTAGTAAAATTCCCCTTAAATTTACGGATACTAAAATCAATGAAAAAATAACTCCAGTTGTTCTTAGAAAAAAAGATAATTCGTCAAATACTGATCCAGCTAAAAGAGTGTCGAGACTTGGCTCTTTTATAACTGTTGATTCAACAGAAACTCAAATTCCGGAGGTTTATCTTGAGAAGACTATTCATACGTTACCTTCTTCAGTTGTTTCACCGGTTGAGTCAACTCAAGGTTCGAATAATAAAATTCAAGAACAAAAAACTACAACGTGAATGAAGATGTAAAGAATTATTTTTATTTGACTAGTCGTTTATATTTTTTGCCTAAGATAATTTATAGTTTAAAAAAAAAATTATTATTTTTTAAAAGAAGAAATTGGTTTTTCATTTTTTTTTTAATTAATTGCTACTTTATATGTATATAATTATTATTATATGCTGCTTTTTGAAATAATTTTTATTTTTAATTATTTTTAAGAAGAAATATTGATATTATTATTTATTTTTCATTGTAAATAATTATCTTGGATACCGAAAATTTGAAAAAATTCTTTTTATATGTAATGGATGTTTAATATGCATTTTGGCGCATATTAATAATGATATAAATATTTATTTGCGAAGAAAAAAAAATTTTTGCCCATTTTTCATTTATTTCTATTACTTTTTTAAGACTGACAAGAGATTTTACGGAAATAGTGTAACCAGTATAAAATAATACGTAAACCATTATAGCGGAATGTTAGGTACATTTTCAATATTGCTTAATTGAAGAAATAGGATGAAAGAAGAAATTGTAGAAATTAATTATTTCTAGTCTATTATTAAATTTAATTAAAGTTGTTTATTTTGACTCTGCTGGTATTTAAAATTACAGAAATTAAAAGAAGAAAATTTAAATTATAACTTCTTAATTTATTTATACTAATACTAAATTTAATATTTATGTAACTCAGGTATATCAACAAATAAACCCAATTTAATAACTTTGATTCTTCAAAATTCATTTTTTACCGATGTTTATAAAGTATTTATTTTTGTTACTATTGTTTATACATACGCTTACTTTTTTTAATCAGCAATTATTTTGCTCGTGGTCATCTTCCTTGATTTGTTTTAATGTATAATTTTTTTAATTTAGTCATGTAAATGATATTACCTTTTTTAGATGTATGATGGTGATTTTTGAAATAATAAAACTTTTGCTCATAAATTTTATAGACAAGTTTATTTTAATTATTTTTTTTTTTTTTCAAGTAATTTAATTATATAAAATTTAAGCTCGAATTATTTTTAATCAAAAAAAATTTTTTACTTTACTTATTCACACGGAAAGAACAAGATGACACTAGATATCATCTCAGATTATATTCAGTGATATCTGTAGTGAAAAAAAAAATTTCAGATAGTAGCTCAAAAAATCCAGATTATACTGCGTGATATCCGGATTATACTCATAATCTGAATGATACTCATTGTAATTTGATTTATGCTAGCTAATATCTGAAAGTTTTTTTCAATAATTTCTTTTTTTAATTTTATGAAAAATAATTTAATTAAAAAAAACCAAAAATAAAAATTAAAAATTTCAAAAAAATTTTTTATAATTGTTAGAGCAAATTTTCAAAAAATTTTTTCGTACATTAGATTATTTACTTCAAAATATAAAAATTTTTAAATTATAAAAATTGGGAATTTTAAACATTGAAAAAAAATTTTTTTTTAATATTTTTAATTTTCTGTTTCATAAAAAATTAACATCACATTAAGTAGTATGTAAGAATAAGTTTTTAATGTATTTTACATTTTAGGTATTATAATAATAATAATTATAATAATATTTTTCCATCACTGTGGACATTCATACAAATTAATGGATTTGTCTTCTGAAACTGAAACGAGTAAATTATTTTTTTCAGGGTGATATTTTACTGCCCAAACCTGAAAATAAAAAAAAAAAATTAGAATTATTTTTTGAAAAAAAAATTTGAAGGGTAAATTTATAAAATTTTTTGACTATTTTAAATAAGAAGAAATAAAAAAGACTTACTTGATCATTGTGATCATTGAAAGTGTGTAAGCACTGTCTTTGTGCTAATTCCCAAATTTTAACAGTATGATCAGAACTGCTTGAAGCAAATTTTTGACCGTCTGGACCAAAAGCTACTCCAAGAACCCACGATGCATGACCTGACAATGTTCCAGCAACATTTGCGTCTTTTCTGTTTGGTAAGAAAAAATTTGTTAATTAATATTATTAGAAATATAATAATAAAAATTGTATTAATAAAACTTACACATCATAAAGCTTCATATGTCCGTCGTCAGAAGCTGTTAAAAGTAATTGTGAGTCCGGGGAGAAGCAGAGTGATCGAATAGGCATAGCATGACCTAAATATTAAACAAATAAAATATTTATCCGGAAAATTAAATAACTAAAAATAAAAAATATTTTTTTTATTTTACCTTCCAATGTTCTCAAGACTTTTCCATATGCTACATCGAATATATTGATTATTCCATCAATAGCACCGCTAGCAATATACTTTCCATCAGGACTCTAAAAATACATTTCTATTATTAAAAACTAATTCAGTAAAATTAATTGACTAAATTAATAAATTATAATTTCGTCGAGATTAAAAAAATAAAATATAATAAATTTTATTTTTTAGCAGAACAAGTATTTAAAATTTTTTTAAATTAATGATAATTAATTATTAGCAACCTTGCAGTCACTATGTGACTGCCGTGACTTGTAAACTATAAATAAATAAAATTGTGCTTTATTAAATAATGACTTTTGTTAAATTGCACTGTACTTTCTTAACTATTGACGTTGTTAAAGATATAAGCTCATCCCGATGTTACACTCATCAAGAGCTTTCATTTGAGTACCCACATGCATTTTGATATATTTTTCATATATACATATATATAATATATATAAATATATGAAAAAATTGATGTGGGTACTCAAATGAAAGGTCTTAATAAGTGTAACATCGGAATGAGCTTATATCTTTAAAAATGTCAATAGTTGACAAGATACAAGGTCATTCCTTAATTATTGATATTTTTAAAGATATAAGCTCATCCCGATGTTACACTCATCAAGAGCTTTCATTTGAGTACCCACATGCATTTTGATATATTTTTCATATATACATATATATAATATATATAAATATATGAAAAAATTGATGTGGGTACTCAAATGAAAGGTCTTAATAAGTGTAACATCGGAATGAGCTTATATCTTTAAAAATGTCAATAATTCACAAGATATTCGTTAAACTGCACTGTACTTTCTTAACTATTGACGTGTTTAAAGATGTAAGCTCATCCTGATGTTACACTCATAAAGAGTTTTTATTTGAGTACCCACTTGCATTTTTTATATATTTTTCATATATACATATATCTAATATATATAAATATATGAAAAATTGATGTGGGTATTCAAATGAAAGGTCTCGATGAGCTTATATCTTTAAAAATGTCAATAGTTCACAAGATACAAGGTAATTTCTCTATTATGTATCTAGAGATAGAGTATTTTCGAATGCAGCCTAAATACTTATCATTATAAATTGACTATCGGTGAGAATGATATTAAACCTTGAAAAGACACAAACTCAAGTAAAGACCTTTACAATGACATTAAATTTTACTAAAAAAACTGATTTTATCATATGACTATCCGGGAGACAAAATTTTTCTTATTCTTGTAATAATATAGATTAAACTTACATAAGCTACACTCAATGTAAATTTTCCTCCTCTTGTGTCCAATGATTGTTCTTGTTTACCACTTTCAGTTCCATACAAGTGAATTTTTCCTGCATGACTTCCAGAAACTATAAATTTGTCATCAGGAGAAAATACAACAGTCCAAATATCAACCGGGCCGACTTCAATACTCGAGATTCTCTCACCAGACTCTAAATCCCACAGTCTCAAGCTCGAGTCCAAGGAACTTGATGCACATTCTGATAATAAAATATTGTTTTAATTACTTTTATTTACTATGGTTTTGTTTTTTTTTTTTTTGGATTAATAAATTATATAAAAAATACTAACTTGTGCCATCGGAACTTATTGCGACAGATACAACTCCAAGTGAATGTCCTGATAACTTGTGTTTTAATTTCAGACTGCCGTTCTTTTGTTCCCAAACTTTTACCAAGTCATCTACTGAGCCAGTGACAATGTATTCAGCGTCGTCCGAGGATGATCGAATTGAATCTCTAAAAAATCAATTAAAATTTGGTATAAAAATTTATGGAAATTAAATTAGCCAAAATCTGAAAATTTTTGTAATTAAAAAAATTTTTATAATTTTTTTTATTGAAAAAATTATTAAGAAAAAAAAAAAAAGAAAAAATTTTACATATTATAGAAGATTTTACAAATTATACCTGTAATTTTTTTTACTTGCAATTTTATTGTTAAAAAAAAAAAAACAAAAATTGTTGAACGTCGACTAATTTAATACCATAGAAAATTTTTATTTGATAATTTAATAACTCAAGATAGCTGTGAAATTTTTCCATTAGTTATATAATTAAAAAAACTGAAAACATAGACTGCTGAATTTTTAGAAAAATTAATAAATATTTTCAACTATTCTGTAAATTATTTAAAATTTGAAAAATTATTATTTTGATTTTTAAAAATCAAGTTTTAATAAAAGAACAAAAAAAAATTATGGAATTAACTGATAGTTGAAAATTTTTTATAAAAATTCAATTGTTGAAAAAAATTCTATTAAAAATTTTTAAAACTTTCGAGTGCAAACTCTTGAATGTAAATGAATAATATTCGTGACTTGATAATAAAATTTCTTACTGTGAATCTTCGTTGTCTGGCTGAGTATCAATTTTCTTTTTTGGTCGACCCCAAGCACAACTCCAAATACTATCTTCATGTGCATTTTCGGTTTTATGAGCTAGTGAATACTAGAATAAATATAAAATATTAAATTTCATTTTATTTCACGTAAATTGTAGACAATAGATAAAATTTAAAAAACAAATTATTTTTTTATGAGGTAAAATAACATGAAAATAAAATTAGCAGACACTTGACAATTTTTAGAATTGTTTTAATTTTAAAAAAATTACGAAAAAAAATTCCACATGTAGGTAATTTGAAAAACTATACGTGCAATTTTTTTTAAATGTAGTTTTATTTCTAATAAAATTATTTAAAAAAAAAACTAAAATTTTTTTATTATCGGCTAATTTCAATTTCATTAAAATAACATGATATTAAAATTATCAGACACCTAAGATTTTTATTTCATATATTTAGAAAGTAAATTAGTATTGATAAATAAAAAAAAAAAAAAACAACAAAAATTGCATTTTTTATTTTTGTGAATTTCTTTAAAAATGTTTTTTTATTTTAATTCCACGGGTAAAGGTTCTAAACATTAAAAAAAAAATGATTCTGTAAAAATTTTATTTTTTGAACAAGATCAAAACATGGTCAAATGTCTGCTGATTTTAGTATAATGTTAAAATAAGTATCATAAAATAATACATACCATGTTTACAAAATCAACTTAGATACAATTAATGAAATAAAATATTTAAAGTTCCAAGTTATTATTTATCAAACAGTTATAGTTATTGGTTAGTTCAGGTCAGTTGTTTGTGTTAACAGCCGGTCACGCAAGTACATGCATAATAATCACCAAAGAGTATAAGATAGAGGGGAAGGCTCTCATTAGTTAGTGGCAATGTTAAAAAGCGTACACGAGTTTCAACGCCTCTAGCGGGGGTCATCTGAGTGATCCGAACGGAAATGTAGCCAATGTAATAATTGTAAAGAAATTCAAAAAGTAACTTGCTCTCTAACAAGTTATATACATTTAATACTTCATACATAACACTTAATATATGTCAAATAATAGTAAATTCTATATAATAAAATACACACATTAAAACATTTAAATATCATATTTATGAAAAAAATTAAACTGTAACCTATGAAACATTACAAAAGAACGACAATTGATCTGTCTTCTAAGTCTTCTAAGTCATAAGTAAGAAATTAGTTGTCGGTAAGGTAAATTTTTTTAGGTAACTGGCGGTGAAGGAAATTTAAATTATATAATCTAAATTCAAACACAAACTTTTTATTCTAAATAAAAATAATTATTCTTGAAAATATTTATTGTTTTTATTTATTAAAATATATAAATATTGATTACTAAAATAAAACAAAAAATCGCTTATTTAATGGGAAATTATTTATTTTTCTTTATATAAAGTAATTTTTTGTTAATTATATAAAATATTAAAATCAAACTGTTTTTTATTTTTTTCAACTTAAACTATTATTTATTTATACACTTTCTCAAAATTTATCAATATTAAAGGAACAAAAACATCTTTTTTTTTTAATTTTCTAATATTTTTGAACTTACTAATTATATCTGATATTCCTATATTTTTTAAACTTTAATCTAAGTTTAAACGAATTATATTTAAATAAATAATTTTTTCTTCTTACGTTATTCTAATTACATATATATAAAAAATAATTGTTTGTTTCATAATATTCATATGACAAGAACGTAATTATTGATAAATGTTAAGAAGGTGTATAAATAAATAATAGTTTAAGCTGAAACAAATTAAAGAACAGTTTGATTTTAATATTTTATAGAATTAACAAAAAATTACTTTATAAAGAAAAATAAATAATTTCCCATTAAATAAGCGATTTTTTGTTTAATTTTAGTAATCAATATTTATATATTTTAATAAATAAAAACAATAAATATTTTCAAGAAGAATTATTCTTATTTAGAATAAAAAGGTTGTGTTTGAATTTAGATTATATAATTTAAAAATTTCCTTCACCGCCAGTTACCTAAAAAAATTTACCATACCGACAACTTATTTCTTACTTATGACTTATAAGACTTAGAAGACAGATCAATTGTCGTTCTTTTGTAATAATTCATGGGTTACAGTTTAATTTTTTTCACAAATATGATATTTAAATGTTTTAATGTGTGTATTTTATCATATAGAATTTACTATTATTTGACATACATTAAGTGTTATGTAAGAAGTATTAAATGTATATAACTTGTTAAAGAGCAAGTTACTTTTTGAATTCCTTGACAATAATTACATTGGCTACATTTCCGTTCGGATCACTCAGATATGACCCCTACATCATGCGCCTGGAATGCCACTGAGTTACTTACAGTCAATATAACAACTTTCTAACTGATTTAAAGCCAATGTAAATCAGCCATATGTGTTAATCATTTATATAAAAAAAAAAAAACGTGCTCAAAGTGTCCTGTCGTCTGGTATGTTTATATTTGTTCATTTGAATATTGTTAAATAAAAAATGGCTAACGTATCACATAAAAGTAAAAAAAAAGGAGAAAATTCAAATAATCAAAGAAGAAAATTTAAAACAGCTACTAGGAAAAAAACAATCCCTCAAAGCAAAAAAGTTGAAATATTGAAGTCTAAGTATAAAGAGGTTATTATTTTTTTTTGATAATCAGAGTTGTGATTTTAAAAAATGAAAAAAAATTTTACTACACGTAATCGACACGTTCGATTAATTTATTCATAATTTTTTATTTTATTATTACAATCACAACTGTATTAATGTTGTTGCAAAACATTAACCCATTTTTATATAATTTTAGATCGATGAATCAAAAATAAAAAAATTTTCCGATTTCCCAATATCTGACAAAACATTGAAAGGATTGAAAGAATCTAAATATTTTGTCCCATCAGAGATTCAGAGACAATGTATCGGTAAAGCACTTCAAGGGTACGACATTTTAGGGGCAGCAAAAACTGGCAGTGGAAAAACACTTGCTTTTTTAATTCCGGTATTTATTTATTGTTACTATAATATTATTGTACTATAATTTAATGAACGTATACATTTTCAGGTGCTAGAATTATTGTATTGTGAGTTATGGTCAAGGGAAGATCGTCTAGGAGCAATGATAATAACTCCCACACGGGAATTAGCTCTACAAATTTTTGAGACCTTAAGAAATATAGGAAGACATCATGATTTTTCTGCTGCTTTAATTATAGGAGGTAAAGATTGGAAATTTGAAAGGAACCGTATGGAAACTTGTAATATCGTTATCGGAACACCAGGAAGAATTCTTCAACATTTAGATGAAAACGCAAGTTTTGATACCAATCCATTGAAAATTCTCGTTCTTGATGAAGCTGATAGATGTTTAGATCAAGGTTTTCAAAATGATATTGATGCTATTATGGATCATTTACCAAAAAAAAGACAAACGTTGCTGTTCTCCGCTACTCAGACCAAGTCAGTTAAAGATTTAGCTAGATTAAATTTATCAAAAGATCGTCAATATATTTCTGTTCACGAGCACATGAAGTACGTTACACCAGATAATTTAAAACAAAGTTACACTGTCTGTAATTTGGACAACAAGGTAGCGATGCTCTGGTCTTTTCTAAAAAGGCATACACAGCAAAAAATAATTGTCTTTTTCTCAACTTGCAAACAAACAAAATACATGTTTGAATGTTTCTGTAAATTACGTCCCGGAATTCCTATCACAGCACTTTATGGTACGATGCATCAATTGAGACGAATGAAAATTTATGAAAAGTTTTGTACAACAAACAAAGCTGCACTTTTTTGTACAGATATTGCTTCACGTGGACTAGGTAAGTAGATATAATTATTCAATACACTTATCTTACTTACGCCAATTGTTACTTTTTTAATAATTATTGACTATCAATTTTAGATTTTCCTGATGTTAATTGGGTAGTACAAATGGATTGTCCAGAAGATACTGATCAATATATCCACAGAGCCGGTAGAACGGCAAGATTTGAAGATGATGGTCAATCACTTTTAGTATTAACACCTAATGAAATAAAAATGATTGACAAATTAGTTGCCAGAAAAATTCCTATTAATAAAGTCAAGTAAGTTCGATTTAATTTTAATTATACAATTTTTTCAAGCTGTAATCAAAATTGTTACTTTTAATATTTTTTTTTTCTGATTTTAGAATTGATGATAAATATATAATATCTCCACACCGACAACTTGAAGCATTCCTTGCCAGAGATGTAGAACTGAAACAATCAGCCAAAAGAGCTTTTCTTTCTTATATTAAATCAGTAGCTTTAATGAAGGATAAAGAAATTTTTGATGTCCACTCCTTGAACACAGATGCATATGCAGCGTAATTAAAAACTTTTTTACAACAAACAAATTCTTTTTTTTAACCATTTTTAATGGATTATCATTTTTTTTAATCTAGATCGTTGGGCTTAGCTATCCCTCCAAGAATTCGTTTTCTTCAAAGACACAAAAACAATCTAGAGAAACAAAATAAATCTAATGAAAAAGAAAATGAATCATTAGGTGATGAGGAATCAGATCACGACTCCAAAGAGGATAATCATGAAAGGAAAGAAAAAGATAAAGAAGATGATGATGATGATGATGATGATGATGATGATGATGATGATGATGATGATGATGATGATGATGATGATGATGATGACCCCAACGCGCGGGACATTCGGTTCAGTTCAATTTGAATTTCCTAAGATAAAATGTGAAAACAAATAATTTATGACAAAATAATTAAGAATTATTAAAATTTATTAAAGTAATAAATATCTGAAAGTACATAGTAATATAAAATTGATTAATGATAATCCTAAAATGATAAAACTATTATTTTAACAATAATTATACTGTAAAAATTAGCAAAAAGTAATCTTTCTTTTACAAAATGATTTGATATACGATAAAATTTACTCTATTTAAAAACATATTATAAAACTTGGTGTAAATATAAAGTTCTCTCATATTAATATAAGTTTTCTTAAAAGCAACCTATTAATTATAATAATAAAATATTTCAAAAAACATTTGATTACTAATCACTGCTGCAACAGCCAAAATTCTATCATTGCACTTAGTAATATGAAAAAAATCTATTAATAAAAGAAATCTAGATACGAAACATGCTTTAACGTATATAACAGTATAATGATTAAATAATACGTATAAAAATTTTTTTGCTTACATGACTATAACAGATAAATAATATATAAATATATATTTTATACATTTTCTGGATTTATTACATTTTCTATGGCTTCACCAGTTTCTTTTACTCGACACAAACGCAAAAAAATCATGAATTTAAATATTAAATACAATTAACTGATTTTTTTGTCTGTATTTAAGTCACAGCTTCTAATGCAAGCAGAAGCACTTCTTACCTCTTAATGAAATTTTCACAAAGCTATTTGTTTCAATATTAATTAAAGCTGGTTCCGTATCAGTAGCCTTGCGTACTTCAAAAGTAATGCCTCTGTCATTATGCGAACATTCATCTGTAACAAAAATATTGATATTTCTGATATTGTTCTATTTTTTACTACTGAAACAATTCTCAGTTTTTCTTTAAATTATTTTTAAAACAATACCTTTCAAAGCCGGACGTTCAAATATAACTTCGTCATTGTTGACGTTTACCAATAAATTTTTTGCAGTTGAATTTGTCAAAGGAGGTTTTGGCATATTTTTGGGCATCTTCAAAATATTATCAGGCGGAAGTAAAGTTGGAACAGCATTTGATACTAATAGTCGTTTGGGTGGTGTATTTTTCTTGATATAACGTCTTTCAAAATGATCGGAACAAATTCGTAAACTGTTTGAAGACCCCTTATACTGAGCAAAGTCCTTCCATTGTTGGCGTCTATACAATAAAATTTATAAATCAATTCAAATTACTAATTTCATCATTTAAAACTCACTGTGAGTTTTTTGAAAAAAAAAATTTTTTTTTAATAAGTTTTCAGCGCTCCCAACTTTAAAAATCGATTTTTTCGCAAATTTTCTATGTTTTTTCCACTTAAAAAATTTATAACCATTTTTATAATTGAAATTTTGTCTTAAAAAAGGCTCTTTTTATTACAGTTTTTTTTAATGTAATTATTTCTCCCTTTCTATCTGTTGCTGACAATGATGACGACACTTTGACCAATCTCTTTACAGATTTAGATGTATCTTTTTCAAAAAGCCTTTATTTATATCTCACCAGAGCTTTAAAGTTGAGAGCTTTCTACTGCACGAATGAGTAAATACAGAATTTACTCGATAGTTCCAGAATCTATTCTCGTTTTGTCCTTTTCTAGTTATACTTGCTATAAGATATCTTTGTAAGCAAATAAATTAATAAATAAATAAATAAATAAAATAATGTAATTATTTATTTAAATTTTAAAAATATTTTTCGTCCAAATAAATTGTTGATGCAGTTAAATAATTTTTCATGGTTTTTTATTTAACTTCTTCATCATCTTTGGAAGCACCACATTCACCCTTGTAATCCGGATTTTTATCAGAAGAGAGACAAACGTTTTTCTGGTCACAAGGACAGTCGTTATTAGTATTGCACTAAAATCATAAAATAATTAATTTAATTTAAATTGACAAAAAAAATTAAACTATGTTCTAGAAAATAACAAATAAAATATCTATATTGATTTTTTTAGCGCAGCAAGCAGAAAATTGACGCTTTCCGCACGGAGGGGAGAAAAATTAATTTTCTACATTACATCAAAAAATTGATTTTTGATTTTTAAAACAAGAAATTTTCTATTTATTTTCACTTTTAGATGGATTTGTTAATATTTAATAAGATTTATTAACTGTTGATTAATAATTTTTCAATATGAGATGATTTGAATATTTGTTAATCATAAATATTTATTGAAAAAGTTATAAAACATTTATTTATATTCAAAGAATTAGTAAATTGTTTAAAAGTAAATGAATTAATTTAAAATTGATAAATTATTCTATAAGTAAAACAATTTCAAAGTTTAATTTTTTTCAGTTTCAAAGAATTTATTTAAAAATAAACAATTAAAGTATTCCATAAGTACTTACTTTATCGGTACCACTATTGTTTAAGTAGAACTGAATTAAAAACTGAATACAAACAACCATTAAGAAGTACATAATCTCGGTTTTAGACATTTCAAATTTCAATGCAATATAAATTTTTCGGTATATTAAACGAACTGCCGGCTCTTCTATCAAATATCAAATTAAGAGAGTATAAAACCAACTGTGTTTATGTAACGCTTGTCTGTTATAGCCATGCTTCCAAAAAGTTTATCATTTTTATACAAGACCACGCGTTTGTATTGAAGAGGAGGGAGAACAGAATAGTTATTCGAGGAAAAGTATTACCTAAAGTGGTGCAAGACCTAAAAAAATATCAACTACCCACAGTATATTTTTTTTTAATTCCTGCTTTTATTGCTCGTATTTATCACGGAAGTATTTTTATTACTTGATATTAATATAAAGTATCCGAACAAAAAACAGTTCACTGTAAAAAAATCGCGCCAAGTCCACGTTCATAAGACTATTAAGAAAAAAAAATTAGTTTTTTTCTTTACAAAAAGATATAAAATAAAAAAATTAAAAAACCCAAGTAACCGATATGATTGTTTATGAATTTCGGATATTAAAAAGAATTTTGCTGTAAATTTAAAAATTAAAAAAACAATTTTGAAACGTATTTAGTGTGCGCGGTTGCAAAATATTTTACTTTTAACTAAATTCGTAAAATCTATTGACTAGGACTTTAAAAAAATTGAAATACACAATATGACGCACACCAAAGGAGTCTGGCGCTCCGTTGACAACGGATTTGAACGGAACTTGGCGCCAGATTCTACCGAATCTGTGGATAAAATTATTCTTACAAGTATTGCGTCATTAAAGGTTGATGTTTTATAAAATAACATTTATTAATATAATTTCTATCAATATTGTCAGTTAATAAATTATCTACATGATAATTTATTTAATAACTATCATTAATAAGTATTACATCAAGACCAATTTTAATGGATGAGAGATTATGTGTATAAAACTCTGTTCATTGTTTTGCGTTTAAAGTGTGTAAAAAAAATTTTTTTTAGTTGGTCGAAATTTTTTGTTTTATTCCATTGACATATACAAAACTAAATAAATAAATAAACATATTTTATTTACACAGTAAAAAATTTTGCGTCAATACGTCAAAAAATTTTGTGTTAAAAATTTTTATGTTAAATATTTAACACTTTTTTGTGTCAGTTTAACACAATAAATGTTAAATTTACACATAAAAGTATTAAATATTTAACACAAAAATTTCTAACACAACATTTTTTGACGCAAAATTTTTTACTGTGTAGTGGGAAATTCAAATTTATTGAGGATTATTTTGATAACATCATAATTTATGTAAATTAATTTATATTAATTAATAATTTACATTTCTCTATTTTTTTTTTGTTCATTTTTTCCTGGGAGCTCAGACAGCACTCGCGACTACCCTCGAGCATACAGCAATCGCAAGCTACCACATGAACCTGCCAAACTCCCGTACTTCGGGGCGACGACATTTCAGTCGCTCCTATGTGATAATCACCTCACTCCAAAAGGCTGAAGATGAGTTCAGTCGTCGGTAACTGACCGGGAGACGCGTTACATCAGTCACTTTTCCGCAGTGTAGCTCGACATCCTCGAGACCCTAACATACTAGCACACATTCACGATAGTCCTCGATACTATTACACTACCGTACTCACACAACATAAACTTACATACTCACGTAAATACACTACTACTGTAACGCTACAAAAATGTAACGTTACACTTTATGGTTCTGTAACAGTTCAACCGCGGACATTTCAACCGCGACATTTCAACCGACGACTTTTCAACCGAAGGACAATTCAATCGCAAGACAATTCAACCGATGACAGTTTAACTGCAGTTTTTCTGATAAATTGATGACAAAATCCATGATAAATGGGCCTAACACGGTAACAAGCTTCTGTGTTGGTCTAATGTCGAATAAACACACATAAAACCATGTTAAAAAGGGCGCAACACAATTACCCGCGTTTGTGTTCATAATATCGTTGCTGACTATAAATCTACAAATAAATTCAAGTATCTTCATGATATTGCGTCTGTTTTGTCGTTGTAATTTATCATGATATTATTTAAATTAATCGTCATCTAACATTACTGTATATTCGTTATTTCGTTTTTAAATATATAAAAAATGGTCAGAAATGTAGTTTTTGTTGCATTTCAAGATATGTAATAACAATAATACTAATAATCACAATTATAAAGTTTTTTTCGCAGTATTTCAAAAATAAAAAAATGATTATTGTGCCCTATTATGATGGATTTTGTGATCAATTTATCAGGAAAACTGCAGTTAAACTGTCATCGGTTGAATTGTCTTGCGGTTGAATTGTCCTTCGGTTGAAAAGTCGTCGGTTGAAATGTTGCGGTTGAACTGTCGCGGTTGAAATGTCCGCGGTTGAACTGTTACAGAACCTCTGAAAATAGCCTAAAAATTTTTTAATATTTTTTTAAGACTATTTTAAGATTTTTCAAGACTATTTAAAAATTATTTTAAAACTTAAATCTTAAAATCGTCTTGAAAAAATCTCAAAATAGTCTTAAAAAAATCAAAATAATAATTAAAAAATCTCGGATTTTTTTTTTTTTGGCATCTTAAAAGAGTCTTAAAATAGTCTTAGTTTGTGTCACGTTTAAGATCTTAAACGAACGACAATTTTAAGACGATATTTTTTTACACGGGAAGATGAACTTTTATTTTGTTTGAGGGTAACATAACGTGGAATTTTGAAGTAATCGTAAAAATTTTTTATCAATTGAGTTGAACTGATAAAATCATGTGTAATAGCAAAATTCTTGAATGTTGTTTATAAAAAAATTAAATAGAATGGAAAAAGTAATCAAATTATAAAATTTTGGCGTTAATTATTCTCATAGTCTTCAAAATTTAAATATTTCATTATGAATAATAATGTTTGAATATTGTATTACTAAGAAAGCTATTTTTTTAAAAATATTATTTTCGGAAACAATTAAGAAATTTTGTTTTTTAAGGGGGAACACCACTGTGACGATCGAAAAAAAGAGGTGATTTTCGGGAATTTTTTTGACAAGGAAAATACAGGAATTTAGGAATCGGATTTTTTTTATTTTATTAAGGGTACATTAAAGATTATTACCCTAAATTTTTATTAAAAAATATTTAATTATTACAAAGTTATTAACAATCTCGTAGAGCAGTAGAACAAATTTCCCTTCCATGGTCGGTTCGATAACTCAAAAACGGATCATCTGAAAATAAAAACCTAAGTTGCTTTTTAATCCGTGAGGATGTAGTTATCGTCGCACGTACTGAATTTAAAAAATTTTTATTTTAAAGATTTTTTTAGTTGGGTTAAAACAGAAAAAAAAAAACACAGTAAGAATAGTGAGAAAATTTTCAATCAGTCGCCATTTTTTTTTAAATTAAAATTTTCAAAACTCCGTACGTGCGACGATAACTAACATCGAGGTCCCGATGGATGTGACCGAGACCACACCACCAACCTTCAAGAACGAGCTCCAGGTCTCGAACAACGATCCAGCTTTAATGCCACCACCTACAATCCGACCCGAACTACCAATGAAGGTACCTCTGCGTAGACCAGCGGAGAGACAGCCTCTGAGACCACCAGTATCAGCGAGTGAGCGGCTCAGAAGAGCTCAAGAGTCAGGGCGAGCGACAGCAGGCGAGAAGAGAAACTACCCATCTTCAAAAGAACGAGAACAGTCCAGCCTACGCAATGTTACAGGAAGAGGTAAAGGAGATCAGGTGCATAAGACTCAGCCCAGTGAAAGCTCCCGATCATCTAAGCTGTGGGACCTACCTTCAATATGCTGGAACTGTCATAAGGAAGGTCACCATTACAGTCATTGTCCCGAGGAAAGGACCATCTTTTGCCAGATGTGTAGCAGAGCCAAGGAAACCACTCGCACTTGTCCACACTGCAGTCAAAAGTGGAGAGCAATGGGTCCATACAAACGAGAGTATGGAGGAAACGTCCCATGGGAGCGGTTGAGAAAAGCTCCAAGGAGAAATCAAGGACATAGGTCACCATCAGACCGATGTTGAGAGCAACGATCCACGGGTTACAGATACTTCATGATACAGTTACAGTTGAGTTTAGCACTCGTTATCGATACAGTTTCAGAAATAACAGTTCGCTCCAAAGCGACGTGAATACAGTAGGGCCCATGGCCAGAGTTCCAGGAAATTTATTGAATAAAATGCTATAGGCGATTACTAAATCGCAAAATAATTTTGTCTGTGAGATGCAAAACTCTTTTTATGAACGATATTTAATTTTTATTTAGTTTTATCAATAAAATTGTTTAGCAATAAAGTTGGACCGATAGATTTTGATAAATCTTAAAAAACTGCGAAAAAAAATTTTTTCAAATGTGGTTTTTTTTTAATAACTTTCAGACGGCTTGATTGATCAATTCCAAAAATTAATCAGCTTTTAACATCGAAAAACCACGTCGATCGCGACAAAGCCGGTCAAAATCGGTTGACTCGTTCGTGAGTTATCGTTGACGGAAGAAATCGAAAAAAAGTGTTTTTTTCGAATTACATCGAAATTTCCGGTCTGATCAATTTGTGTTTAAAAATATATCATATAAATTGAAAAACTGCGTTGAATGCCATCAACCACGTGAAAATCGTTATATTCATTCAAAAGTTATTGCGGTTTGAAAATCGAAAAAATAGTGTTTTATTAAACTTCTATCAGACTTTTGAGCTCGGAAAGCAAAAAATGACACGAAAATTATATTTTTGATCTTGAAGAGCTCAAAAACCTGATAGGTGCAATTTTGAGCGCTTAAATATGGAATTAGCGGGAAGTTGCAGGGATGGCCTTTTTTAGGGTCAACCGTTTTCCTAATTTTTTTTATCAGCTTAGAGGAGTACAATCATGGACCGAAATAATCCTAATTATATATCGTCGGCAGACAAATTTTATTAATAACTTCCGTCTTCTTAGTCTTCAATTTTTTGATGACAAACAATTTTCTTTTCAATGCTTTTAACAAAGCACTAGTTTTTCTCGTATACTATAAATAATAATAATAATTTAAAAATAATCTCACATCAATTGAAAGATCTATTCACAAATACCGTAAACAATATTAATGTAAAGAATAAAATAAAATAATATACAGATAGCATAATGACCCAGTTTAAATAATAAATCCGTTTTTGACAGTGATCCCTCACCAAGTTCTATTAATTTAGTGTATTTATGTAGGTAAGCGTACAAAGTTCCCTCAAGGCTGATCTAGCATAGGTACTTATTGTATCAAGACTCGTTAAGCGACCATATTTTATTGACTCTGCTCTCGCACTTGCGATGTAACACCAACCAGACAGTAACTCTAAAGAGTTATCTCTGCTGATTTTTTAAATTTCACTTAAATTAACATGTCTCTTTTATTCTCTAAAATAAAATCAGTGTAAATAAATAAAATACATGTATGTTAAATTATTAAGTGCAAATTAATCTGCAATGTATCGAATAAGCATCGATATAAGTTCTTTCGAAAATTACTGCCGATAATTATCACTTATCAGTCATTTATCAATCATCCATCGATAATGGCTGCTCTTAACAAACTTAAACGTAGCAGTGTTCAGCTACGACATGCCGCATTAGAAGTCAGAGGTAAGAAAATATAAATAAATTTGGTAATTATTTAGAAGTATGATTTTTATTATTTATGATAAAAAATACCATGAAAGAAAAAAATAAAAATTTCGATAACTTTTTTGCCTTTAAAAGTTGGAAAAAATTTTGGCTCTCGTGTTTTTAGATAAAATTTCTATTTTATCTTTTTTTGATGTTTTGGATATATTTTTTTTGAAGAGTACATAATAAAACGAACAATTTGAAAAAAAAAAAGTCGAATATTACAATTTTCTAAAAAATTTATAAATTTTTTTGAAAATTTGTTAAAATTGTGATCATTTTTTTTTAATTGTTCATTTTTTTGTGTATTTTTTTAAAAAAAAAAAAAAAAAAAAATATCAATAAAATCAAATAGAAATTTCGTTCAAAAAAATGAAAACTAAAAGATTTTTAAATTTTTTTGAAAATTTGTAAAATTTATTAAAATTGTGATAATCAACTTTTTTTAATTTTAAATTGTTAATTTTTTTGTGTATTTTTCAAAAAAAAAAATATATCAATAAAATCAAATAGAAATTTCGTTCAAAAAAATGAAAATTAAAATGACCCCACTTGTAAATATTTACCACAAATTTGATAATTTTTTTTAAATTAAAATTTTCGCCGATTTTTACAGCAATGTTCAAACATTGAATGAAATACGCAAAGATTTAATTTTATATTGTATAGATAGAGGTTCACTGGTGATGACTCTTTCGGTATGAGTGTGTATTCAAATAATCTAATTAAGCCTTGATGAATGATAAGTAATACAGGGATGTCGTGTTGTTTAATTAAATGTTTTTGAGGTTTGTGAAATGGCAGACTTTGTCAGGAAAGGTAGTGTACAGCTCGTTAAGCGCAGCAGTGTACAATTTAAACAAGCTGCTAAAGAAGTTAAAGGTTCGTTTTTTTTTCTTAAAAAAAAATTTTTTTAACTAAAACTTTCCCCATTTTTTATCGAACTTATTTAATTAATTTTCATCAATAAAATTAAATTTTATGTGATAATTTTTATTTTCGGAAATTCTTTTATTTTTTTTTTATAATATTAAAAAAAATTTCCTATTTTTTATCGAATTTTATTTAATTAATTTTCATAAATAAAATTAATTTTATAAAAAAAGTGATAATTTTTTTTTCTAATTAAAATTTTTTAAATAATTTTGTAATTTTGCAAAATCTGCTAAGTTTTTTTTGGAAATTGTTGTAATTTTTTTTATGATAGTGATAAAAAAATTCCTCATTTATTATCTGACAAAAGACATGTACTTGTCATTCCCAATCTTATTTACATTATTTCTTCTGATAAAGAGATTCTCTATAAATAATATCATTTAAGTATAAAAGACAGCTCACTGTATTTAAATTCACCAGTGCGGAAGTTTATAATAATTAGAAAAAAATAGTTTCAATGTCGGTAAACAAATCTTAGAATAATAGTATAATTACAATAAATTCCAGCGTGACATTGACTTAAAATCCACCTATATGATACACAATAAAAGTTTTATTTATTTATTTCAAATAAGGAAGTGTATAATAATAAGTAATGTATTTAAATTTGATTAAAAATAATTTCGAGCGCTCACAAAAGTAAACAGAGCCCACTTACTTCACTATTACGGTTACAAACAAAGAGATTATAGTATATTGTAATGTCTGCCTATTTTTAGACGCCAGCTAATTAAGTTGTAAAATTTTTAGTATAAAGAATAAAAAAAAATTTTTTATGAAGAAATGAAATTTAGATAGAAAGTTTACATATGCAAAAATTTTTTTGCTAAATCGGAAATTCAGAATTATATTGTTGCATTTTTTTGAGATGAGACGAATTTCTTACCATTCACTTTCTCGATCATTTTTTTGCCGAATTTTATGCTTCTTGACATTCATTTTATTGCATCGTCACACTATCTGGATAATAAAACTGATTGAAAATAAATCGATACAGTGGTTACACTTAATTTATAGTTTTTATATAAAAGCAAAAATAAAAGTGTAAAATTACAAATTACAATTTCACTTTCAAAATTTATTTAATTTATAATACAATTTTTTAATGTTTTTATGTTCGATTTGATTTTTGATTAAAAACAAATAATTTTCGAAAATTCAAATATTATTTTTTTTCATTCTAATTTTTTGTCATCAAATAATTTTCAAAGAGGTTTTTTTTTTTTTATTTTCAAAGTAACTCAAATTTCCTGTAAAATTTATTTTCTTAATTGAGATTATTTTTTAATAAAAAAAACTATCACTGTTAAAAAATTTCGGAAAATGTGTCTCTTGAAATAAAAATTGTAACTTTTCTAAGCTCGCTTAAGAAATTTCTGATTTCGAATAATTTTAAAGTTTCATTAGATATTTATCATACTAAATGAAACTTTTTATAATACTTACTTATACTCCTATAAGTTATGTACATTCATCAATAATAAAGTATTAAAAAACGCGTTATTACTTTTACTGAATTTATCAATTACGCTGTTACCCGTCCGCTCTGCTGGGCGCTTTAGAAAATTGCATTTTTAGATCTAGACTTAAAATTTAATTAGAGTATTGTTTTGACTTGCACCGATTCCAAATTCTATCGAATTGGCATGTATTTTTTATCTATTTAATTATTCTCGCTAATATTCATTGCAACTTTCAATCTGCAATCATTATAACATTCTCGTAGCTTTCTTACAAAAATGAATAATAATTGATATGAAAAAAAAAATTTATAATGAGCATTGAAAGTTTCAGTTAAAGAAATTGCACGGCTCATAAGTGAAGAAATCTGCCTAGTATATAAACATAACCAATAGAATTAAAAAATTTATTTTAAACGAATGACAATCTAATAGAATAAATTTAGTTGAAATAAAAATTCATTATTTCTAAGTCAAAAAAATATAGTTTCCAGATAAGTAATCACTACCATGTCATTTACTAAAACCTTCTCCGAAACACGCTGCATCTTATGGTATAGGTATTATTCCGATCGGTTCAGTAGTTTTCGCAGTATAACCGAACAAAAAAACCGTCTCTCCATTTATTAGTATATATAATTTTCTTAATTTTTTCATTACACTTTAAGCCAAAATTATCGAACTCTATTTTCAGAGAACTAATCAATTTTATTGTTTAAAAAGGTGAATTTGCACTGAGAGAAATTTTTTTTTGTCACAAAAATGCCCGTATTTTTCAAAAGACATTTTTTTCTTTCAGTGTAGAAACGGTATCGTGATTAGTGTAAAGTACAGAGCAGGAATTCTGATTATTTAATAGCCTTAATATATCTTCACAGCTGAAAAATTTTCAATTTTCTATTATGAAAAAATGAAAAATTATAAATAATTTTTAAATCATTATTTTTAGTGTAATTAAAAAAAAAAATGAATTTTCATTAAATCTAATGAATTTTTTATTTAAAAAAAAAGTAATTTATTAATTACTGCCTGGGGGGGGGGGGAGAAGGGGAGCATACAATAATTCTATAAAGCCTATAGGCTTATCTCCTTACAGAACAGACTAATTAATAATATAAATACAACTAAAGAACTTGTAACACTATGAAATATAAAATAGTCTTTCATAGCCAATAGTATTACGTACTACTTCTAGGAATGTAGAAAGTTATTTGCGAAAAGATTGTCAAATACCAAAAGTAGACAACTAATATTACCTAAAATTAAAAAATCAATAAGCTCAACAAATGCATCCTATGTTGCAATTAAATACTATAATAAATTACCGTTGAATCTCCAAAATTTAAATGTTAAATCTAAATGTATTCGCAAGAAGATTAGTTTATGGATTATTGAAAATTCGATTTAATTTATCTTAATTATTATATTTTTTTTTTTCTTTGTATGATATATTATAAAACTCCTGCACCTCGATAAAACATGACGTAGTTAAAACTAAATAAACTAAAATTTTTATTTTAGCGGCCGTTCGAGCTCGGCATATAGTCGCAGGACTTGTAGCAGTAGGTTTTGCCCTCTGCGGTGCAGTTGAAGTTAGTTCCTCGGTAGCATTATTAGCAAACCAAGAAGACAACCATGCTATCATTGATACATCGTGGCATTGTGATATGCTGGTTAATATCAGTAGTCGAAATCGTACTGAAGATTTTGAAGTAATCCTTCTAGAAGTGAGTTAAACATCTTAAAAAATTAATCTAGCAGTGTATAAATTTTTAAGAATAATTGTACGTGATAATAGTTACCCCAAGAAGAACGTGCTGAGTCAATCATGAGAGAAGCATTTCTATGGGGTCAAGTAGCCGGTCCAATCCTTGGTGGCTGTCTTGTTTGGGGAAGATCTGGACCATCAATGGTTTTCTCTCGAGCTGTTCTAGGTGCTTGTTTAGCTTCTATACTTGTACCCGCAGCGTGGAGAGGTCCTTCACATGTTGCTTTACGACTTTTTCAAGGACTTTGCACAGTTAGTTTAAACAATCATTTTTAAATTGCTTATTTTATTCAATCATATTTATATTCAGGTCTTTATTGATTAATAATAATTATGTGAATGAATTGAAGTTAATAAATTCATATGCATAATTTTATTTAAAAAGTAATAAATTAAAATTAATTTTTTTAATAAATCAAAAGTAATAATTAATAAATCATCAATCATTATTAATTAATCAAAATTTTTTAAATGATTAATAATAATAATAAATTTTGAATCATTAATCATTAATTAAAGATAATTGATAAATTTTTAGCTATTATTTATTAATCATACATATGATCTATTAATTTATTGTTATAGGGTGCAACAATGCCAGCTGCTCATATGTTTGCTATGACATGGTTCAAAAGTAACCATCGAAGTTGGTACTTCAGTTGTTATGCCGGTAAATTATCATAATAAAAATTAACGTATAATAAAAAAAAAATTTTATTGAATATAATCGAGTTGTAAAACATCATAAATAGACATTTTTTGATGTTTTAAGAGCCCTCACCAAAGGACGGCTCAAAAAAAAATTTTTAAAAGGTCGCTCCAAATTTTTTTAAATTTCAAAAATCTAATTTTTTTTCTCGTTACGATATAATTTTATAGACAAAAGAAAATAAGTTACTGAAAGTTTCAGTTTAAAATTTAAATTTTGAAAGGTCGCTCAATTTTTTTTAATTTATTAGTACATTACTTCAGATTTTTGCGAGTGACCTTTTAATATTCAGATTGAAATTCCATACATTTTTTTTTATTTAGTACAATAGTCGATAAGAATACACCACGAGATGAACTAAAAATCAAGCACAATATAGAAAACATAATTTTTTGATAATTTAATAATTTTACAAGTAAAACGTATCATTATATTTAATTATTTTTTTTTGAGTTCTTAATATTTCGTTTAATTATGATTATGAGTTTTGTAGTAAGTAATCCAAAATTACCGCTGTTTCATTTCGTTGACGAAAAAAAAAAATTTATTGAAATTTAATTTGAATATTAAAAGGTCGCTTGAAAAAATCTAAAGTAATGCACTAATAAATTAAAAAAAATTATGACCGACCTTTCAAAATTTAAATTTTGAACTGAAACTTTCAGTAACTTATTTTTTTTAAATAAATAATAATAAAAATAAAAAAATTCGATTTTTGAAATTTAAAAAAAATTTGGGGCGACCTCTTAAAAATTTTTTTTCAAGCTGTCTCTTGGTGAGGGCTCTTAAAACCTCAAAAATTAACATTTTTTCACTCGAGATTAAAAAAAAAATAGTCGGTTTTTTTTTACGCCACCCTATTATCCATAATAATCTCACTGTAATTTTAGCTGTCAGTGTTGGTTACTGTTTAACCGGTTGGATTGGTACAGCTGCTGTAAGATCCTTCGGCAGGGACTCTCTGTGTTACGGATTAGTATTTATAGCACTTTGTTGGTACTTTACATTTGGTCACTTTGTAAAAGACACTCCAAAGTCGTATCAACATGATACTACGGTATATTTTATATTAATTCTATTTAAGATAAAAATAATTTAATATTCCCTCATCTAATGTAATTTAATATAATAAAATTAATTCAATTATTCCACTCTAGGGAGCCGTAATACCTTGGGGTAAATTATTGAGATCTGTTCCGGTTTGGGCATCCGCGGTCGCTACGATGGGCAACCAGTGGGGTGATGCTACCCTAGCACTTGGCATGACTAAATATCTCAAACTTATTTATGGATTTTCGACAGCAAATGTGAGTAAATCTCATGAAAATTTTCAATAATTCAATTTTTTTTTTAATAACTATAATTAGTCATTATAATTATTACAATCTTACAATTAGTCTTAATAAAAGTAAAATTGACAATAAAAAAAAAAAAACAAATGATCTCTAACATTAAGTGTCATAACAGAATTCAGTATTGACCACATTGCCTCATATCGGTCACTTCATGGCAGCTCTGACATGTGGTCTTCTCGTTGACCACGTTCGCGAATCAGGCATTGTCTCGACGACAACTGCGAGAAAATTGGTCGTCTATACAGGTAATCTTTTGCTAAATAAAATAACACCAAAGTTTTCAACAAGACATTGGTTGCAGCTCATTTCATACCTGCTGCATTGTTGTTCGTCGCCGGATACGCGGGTTGTCAAGCTCTTGGAGCAGCTTGGTTGGGAATAGCCGCACTACTAGTTTCCGGTACTGCCCCGGCTGGAGCTCTTGCAGCAATTGCTGATTTAGCTCCCGCTGAATCTCCAGCTTGTGCAGCAGCTGCCTGTGCTCTGTGCTCTACCTTAGGAGCTGCTGGATTACTTGCTGCTAATTATTTTGTTACCCAAGCGCTTCATGGATCGGTATGTTATTTTTTTTATATATTTAACAGGCTAGAAAATACTTTTTAATAAAGAGAAGAAAAGAAGAAATTTATTTTATTGCTATATAGAAAGTATCAATTTTTTTTTTTATTATTTTACAATGCATTTATTGTAAAAATAAATTTGTCACCAATTTTTCATCTTTTTTAGTCAAAAAATCAAGATCTGGTTAAAATTTAATTTTTTTTTAATCAAAATTAAAACAATAATTTAAAAATTTAAAAAACTGTCAGACCCTGTATTGAGTTTTTAAAATTATTTAAACAATTTTTATATTTATTTGTAAAGAAGAAATTCCAAACTAAATAAATTAGTAGATCAAACTTTTCATTTTTATACAATAAATTATGTATTGAATTTCACTTGGGTAAAAAAAAATTATTAATTAGATTTAGTGTTGCTTATAATTTTTATTAATTAAAACATTATTACAGATATTTTATAAAATTAATTGAAAAAAGGACAACACTAAATTTTTTATGCATTCAATAATCTATGAAGGGATAAAAATAATTTAAAAATGTAACTTAGAGCTTATTTTATTAAAATTTATATAAAAAGCTCACTTTTGATTTGCCATACAAAATTTACTTAATGGATAAATTAGATAAATAGCATTTTTTTTTATTTTATTTTCTTAAACTATAAACATTTATAAACTTATTATAAATTATAAATTTAACAGGTCAAATTAAAAAACAAATTAGACTAAATATAATTATTTAGAAATTATTATTAAATTAATAATTACTGTAATTAAAGTAACCAAATTATTAAATTATTTTGAAAACTTTAAGTGTCCACCATTTTTAAATTAATCAAAGAAGAAATGTACCAACTCAAGCGTCACAAAAAAAATTGTTGACTTTTTGGTAGATTTTACTCAACAAGAAGTTAAAAAATTAATAATTGTCAACTTATATTCAATAAAACATTAACAAAAAAAAAATTTGTGCCGCTTGGGAAGTTACATGAAGATTTTTTAGAATGGTGGGCGCTATTGTGATAACAAGCTGCGAACCATCCTATTAAATATATGTAGATATTTAATACTAGCTGTTACTCGCCCGCTCCCTTGGGCGCTATATAGAATTTCATTTCTAGATCTAGACTTGAAATTTAATTAGAGTATTGTTTTGACTTGCACAGATTCCCTACTATGAAAAAATTAAAAATTATAAAAAATTTTTAAATTACTATTTTTAGTCTAATTAAAAAAAGAAAATGAATTTTCATTTAATCTATTGAAAACTGGCTCTCCATTTATTAGTATAGATAGATAAGACAGAATGCAATAATACAATTTTTAAAGAAATTTACTAAAAGTAATTATTGCGCCAAAATAAATTATTTTAAAATATTCAATAGCTATTAAATTATAAATTCTACAAAAAAAATTATTTTTATCTTAAAGTTGACATCAAAAAAAGAAAAAACTAAACAATAATATTTATAATTTTTATTTTTTAGATCGCTGGGTCATGGCGCCTCGTATTTGGCGTAGCATCGCTGGTTCTTTTAATTACCGCAGCAGTTTTCTTGGCCTTAGGAAAAGGCGTACCTCAACCGTGGATTCCTTCAGTCGCACGTCCACGGAGTCACGATGTAATTTATGAACAAGACGCATTCGAATTAGACTACGAAGACGTTGCTGTACAAACAGAGCCCTACAACTCTTACTCTCTTGACGAAGATATCGAGAGTAACAGTAAAGACATACCACGATCGACATCAATCCAATCAAAATTATCAATCGCGACATCTACTGTTAATTAATTATTAATTATAAATTATATGTATATTTTTTAACTACTTTAATTGTAAGATAAAAATGTTAATAAACAGCAAGTAGTTTTATTTTACATTAATTTATCATTACTTTCATTTCGAAATTCCATTTCATTTAATTCCAGTTGAAGTTGAGTGTGAGAAGACAATACTACTTACGAATTTTCTCACAAGATCTGAGACACTGCTTTGCTCTAGTTTCACCCAACACATGGGAATCACACACTCATACAGAGAACAAGAACAAGTCATTTCGTTGTGAAAATAATACATGCCGAAATGTTAGAGAGTTATTATTTTTTTTTTTATTTTTTCAAGAAATGACAAACAATACTATCACAATAGGCCAATAAGCCACGCTGGTTGCTGTAACACCAGTGTGTTAATTATACACGAAACAATGCTTTTTTATCCAACCTCCGAAAGTTAAGTAAACATCATTAGTTACGAAAATTCAAAAAAGTGTGAAGGATATGTGAGAAAAATTTTCACTTTTATTTTTAACACTACAAATATTTTTATTATAAATACAAAAATTCTTATTGATAAAATTTTTTTTACAATTTCAACTGATGAAATGGAACAAGCTGATGATACACTGAGAGAAAATTGCGTAGTTAGCTTAATTATAAAAATACAGTTTTCTGAACTTTGTTTTTGTAGTTACTATGCATTATTTTAAGTAACTATACAGAAAGAAAAATTTCTTGACTGGAGAACAAAATTCTTGGCTAAAGAAAATTTTCGGGTGCCTGAAGAAAGACCGAAGTTACGTTGGCTAAAAATTTTTCTTTTAATTCTATTCTTGGTGGAAGTCATTTTTTCTTAATTCAAATTATCTTAAATACTTGATACAATAAATTTTTATATTTGATCAAGATTTTTAGATACTTTGGAGAAGCAGCGCTACCTACTTCAGCTGAGAAAAAAATTTTCTGACCTTGAGAAAATTTTTCTCTTGAATATTTGATACCCATTTTATATTATTTTAGCGTGCAATTATACATATTGAATGAAAAAAAATTATTCAATATTATTTGACCTTCCCATTTGACATGTTAATCAATAAAAATATTAATAAAAATTTACTTTTATCTTTATATTTAATTTTTTGGAGTAAGAGAGAAATTTTCTCAAGACAAGAAAATTTACTTTTATCAAGAACTAAATTTTTTGGAGCTAGAGGCTGAATTTTCTCAAAACGAGAAGATTTTTTTGGCTTAAATAAATTTTCTTGGATCAAGATTAATTTTGTTGGAAAAAGTGAAATTTCTTGTGTCAAAAAAAAATTTTTTTTTCGCTCAAGAAATAATTAGGAAGAGAAATATTTTCTTGGCTCAAGTGAACCTTTTTTTCTGTGTATTGATAAATAATTATATCGACTATATTTTTCTGTTATGGTGTTAAGCAAAAAATAATCAGATAGCTTAACTGGAAGAGCCATTAGTGCGTACCCAAAAGAACCGGGTTCGATTCCCGGTCCGGGTTTTCCGAATTAATTTTTCTGTTTTCTGAGTTAAAGTTAATCAAGATGACTATTAAGACGTTATTTAATTAAAAATAGTTTAAGGAGGTTCGAGAGTAACTTATGCGTCAAAATAATGTTTAAATTTTTTTTTATCTTCAGTCTTCCCAATATTCGTCAAAATTCTTTATTTTAATTTAAAATAATTTGAACAATTCAATAATTGATGATTTTTAGTTATTTAATAAAATAAAGTAATAAAATGACTTTTGTAATTATTACTTGCCGGATTAAATAAACAGATTTGGCAACAGTGCGTTTGATTATACCCATTACAGAGACGTGGATGAGTGTATGAGTTAAATATTTCTCTTAAGAGAAATTTCTGTAACTATATTTCTATCCTTTTCTTTTTTTCTCAGCTGTTGACGCGACGTTGCCAAATCTTCATTCGAATAAATAGCTGACGATAAACGAGTTAATAACATAAAATTTAACTCTAAATATTTCAAAAATAATATCGGTAATGTGTTATTATTAATTTTTTTTTATATTTTATAATAATCCAAGTTTTTTATGTATAGTTTTTTATTCGTTAAAGTTGGGAGGTTAATATTGAAAAAAATAATTAAAGTCTCGACTAAAGTTTGTCCGCCATAAGAGCCCTCGTATAAAGAGATAAAAAATGTGATTTTGAAAATTTAATATCTAAGTAACTAAACGGTGAATCTTTTTAAAATTTTGGGATTAAATAAATGACGCAATTATTTATACGTATACTTAATTTCAAAGCTCAAAGTTTGAAATTATTTTTCACATTAAATATTGATGATACTATTTAACTAAATTTTCCTTGTTCAGAAAACCAGATTTTTCTCTCAGTGTATATTAATAAAATTTGTTTTCAATTATTGACATTTATATACTGTACATTGTCGCCTATATTTACAATGAAATTTCTCTACAATAAATGGATAAAAATAAGAATATAAAAGATCTTATAAAATGAATATGAATAAAATGTAAATCTGTATTATTTTATACGTAATGGACTAAAAATGCATAATGATTTAACTTAAGAAAAAAAAAAAAAACATCATACGGCACAATTGTTATGATGACTTAATAGATTTCACATTTCTCACGAATATAAATGTGGGAAAGCCGTAAACAACATCAGAAGATCTAGATAAAACAAAAATATTTTCCCTTGCTACATTAATAATAACATTCAACAATAAAACCTTATAATTTCTTTCTGTCATCTTTATCTTCAGATTTATCATCAGAAATAATTTGCACGCTTCTGACAGGCCCGGATTTCCTATAGCCGGAAGTAGTTACCGGCGTCATCTGGCTAGATGGCGTGGGGCTCATTAAAATAGCGTTGGGCGCCATCGCGCGCTGATTATTAATAGCCAATTGTAGCATGCGAAGCAGAAGCGCTTCTCTGACCGGCGGTGGCAGAATTTCGTCTCCATGATTGTTCCCATCACTTTCATTGATATCCTGCTCGTAGAATTTCTGCCGATAGACTCTCCTGGCGTATCTAGGATCTTGATAATTCTGATTCGGGTCTTGATAGTACGGATTGTAGAGAGGATCAATAGCAGGCATGAGACGAGCTCTTGGCGCGGGAATAGGCTCCTCATACATCAACCTGGGTCGCTGATAATAAGCCTGTTCATCATACAAAGCGTGGTCCAAGTAGGATCGTGGGTGGCTCAAGGCTTGGGTGCCATACTGGCTGACAAGCAGCCGCCTAAGAAGAAGCTGGAAATCCCGACGGCTGAGCGGCGGTGCGATTGGATTAGGCGGTTCTGGAGGAAGGACAACATTCCGGTGATAGCCATCCATGTAGTCCTTTTCGTCTTGAAGTCTCATGTAGCCTCGCGGTCTCGGTTCGTGATCCATGTACGGCCGGATTAGCCTTACGAATTGCCGGGGGATGTAGTTCTGGTGGTTGACTGTTGCAGGAGCAGGAACTGGAGGTGGAGGCGGTGCTTGAGGTTGAACTTCCATCGCCGGGGCTTCGGAGATGTAGTCGACGTTTTCTGGGTCAGGTCGTGGGTAAGCTCTGGCTTGCAGCCGAGCTAGGATTCTTTCAACCGGTGGCTGATACTCTTCTTCGCCATCCTGAGGCTGGACGAACAGCCCTGGAGGTAAGTCCCGGAGGATTTGCTGTCGGCGAATGTAAGTTGGGTCCATGGGTCTTACATAGTCCCTGGGAGACAAGCGAGCTTGCGGGACTCGGTAGACGAATTGTTCAGGTGCTTCTCGCTCCTGCTCAGCAACTTTGTTCTCAGCCTCGTAATTTCGTTGACTCTGGTACTTGTTATCGTCAAACTGCGCTGGGCCGTAGTTTTCGTCGGCTGAAGACTTGACTTGCTGCTGATGGTTGTTGGGGTGGTAGAACAGCTTCGGGCGTTCCATCCTGACGCGTTGGATTATTTTCGGGTTGTTTGTCGTGGTGAATAGCGGACGGGGAGTTGATAGTGTTCCTGCGTGATAGACGTCAGAGTGTTCGTCGCTGCTTTCTTGGGATTCGCGAACCTTGATGGTGGTTTCGTCTTGCAGCTGCCGGCGTAAATTGTTGCCACTGACTGGCGACTTGGACTCTTCTTCTTTTTCCTCAAACTCTTCGGTTATTGGACGGAGGGTGTGATCAAGAGGCCGTTTTGTGAAGTAGCTCTTACGCTGCGTTGCGGCTTTGGCTTCGACGGTTGGCCGAGTGATCTGGGAGTCTTCTTCTAAGTTGTCTGATTCTTGCTCACTAGACTCTGGTTCTGGGCTTGGTCTGTGCTGGTTAGAGAACAATCGGGGACGTTTTGTGGATTTTAAGTAGGTGCCGAATGTAGTTTTGGGCGCTGACTCTGTTGTCGTTGAATTGGAACTTGAACTGGGCATTGGGGTTGTCTTGGCTCTGCGGAGGATTGATGGTCCTAAATTAAGCTTTGAGTTGATCGTCGATGATGTTGATGAGGATGATGTGGACAGTGTTGAGGACATTGATGATTCCGTAGATGTTGACATTGAACTCGGTCTTCTTGTGCTTGATGAACTTCGATTGCTGCGAGGAATCGCCTGGACTACTGAAGGCCGCTCCTGCAATGGCGAGATCGTCGTTGCTTTAAACCCGGTTCCGTTTGATGACGAGTAAGTTACTCGTTTTATTTCACCATCGCCGTCGACAAAACCAAACGTACCCTTAACATTGCCAAGCACGTCGCGGGTTTCTACCTGACAAATTTTTTTTTCTCATTGTTATTTTAATGTTTTTTTTGGGAAAGTGATCGAGCAAATAAATGAACATTTTTATTTACTTACTTAGAGGTGTTAAAATATTGTATTTATGATATTATCAATGAAATTTTTTATTTTATGATAATATTGTCAATTACTATTGAGTCAATTCGAAATATTAAAGTAAAAATTAGTTTTGAAATATTAAAATTGCAAATTTTTAGTAATTATTTTATTTTATGGTCGTCTGGTTTTTTTGGCATAAAAAATTTTTTTATTATTTACAGATTTACGTTAATTTATTTATTTATTTATTTACATAAAGACTCAACAGCAATGGCAGGATCACTGGAGTATAAATTTAACGTCCTTTTACAATATCTTATTACGTATTAAAAAAAAAACAATAATATTTTAATGTAAGGTAGAAGACCCAGTTATTGACACTGGCCTAGTTGATTGACACTTGCAATTTTATTCTAATTAAAAGAATAAAATGTTCTCAAAAAACCAATTATCTTAAAATTTATAATTCAAAAATTATATTTATTAATTTATTAGAGTCGATTTGTTTTTTTTATTTTATGAAATAAATTTTTTTTAATCATATTTAGAGCTTTTAATGTTAATATAAAAAATGCATCTATATTTAGCGATTTGTTATTTAAAAGAAATAAAATTATTTTGATCGAAAAATGAAAATTCCTAAATATTTTATTTTTAATTTAATTGTTTAAAATCAGTTCTAAATTTTATTCTTATCGATTCAATAATTGAGGTTCGAGAAACAACTATAAAATTTTTTTTAAATAAAATAGCAAATATATAAACAAAATTTTTATAAAAAATTAGAAATAAAATACTTTGATAAAAAATGGGAAAAAAATATTTTTCAGGATAAATTTAATCGCAGTAACGGTCTTAGACTATACAGAGCGTCCGAAAGTAAGTCAAGGGTTCGAATCCTGATTAGTGCAAGAGTTAAACGCTATAATATTCTCAAGTATTTAAATGACTTTATAATTAATAAATTATCAATTTTTTAAATAATTTGAGCGTAAATTAATTTCAAAAATTTTAAAAATAAATTTCAGATCAAAATTATTAAAAAAAAATTTGAAGATTTAAAAATTTTTATTTACTTATTGCTTGTGTTTATTCACTGGACCGGTCACTTTATTTCAAACGGTGAATGAATTGACTATAAGTAATTTCACTAATTGACTTTTAATTACACAGAAAAAAAAAATTAACTTGAATTAATTTGAGTAGAAAAATTCTTAAACTTCAAAATTTTTCTTGAATTAAGATAATTAAACTTTTCAAAATTATTTTTTTGGTTAAAAAATTTTTCTCTTAGTTCAAATAAATTTTTTTTTTCTCAGTGTATGTTAATATATATTTATAAATAAATAATACCTTAAAAGAGCCATCGCCAGCTTCATACCCAAAAGTGTAAGATCCATCATCGTTAACTTTTCTCAATTGTTTAAGAATCGCAACTTGTTCATTTTGCGATTCCGATGTCTGTTGATCCGTGACGTTTAAGCAACCCGCGGTTGCCAGACAAAAAACAGCCACCAACCATGGCGTCATCTTAAACAAACAAATAACAATTAAAAAAATATTCCGTAAAATTTTTTACTAAAAACAATTGAGAAGAAATGAAAATAAAATATTAGCAAAACGTCACAAAACAATTTTATCGGGTGTATGTTAATGTAATAAAATAAATACTAGATTTATTATAATTAGCACTTGTAATCACGTGAAAATAAATATTAATTAAATAAATAAATAAAAGGCTGGTACCTTGCAACTGGAAATCATGTTACCGCACACGCGGTTAATTTAACAATACGTGCGTGGGTTGCGACCGCTCTATTATATATAGAGTGACACAATAGTATATACCAGCGCCCAAACCCTTCCCTTAAGCAAAACACCATTCATAGTAAAAAGTAAAATGTTAAGAGTGTATCCATCACCATCCTCCCTCTCTCATCCTCATAATTATTCTTATTCTTTGTACTAGTTTGCAGCATATTAATATGTAGTCTTCCCAACGACGGCTGACTTACTTACCACTTGCCACTTGCCACTTACCAACCTTGATGCATTCCTCCTGATTTTATCTAGACTACACCATGCATCACTGTTTACGATCTGATTATTATCTTATCGCTACCGAAATTATCATGTTTTTAGGTATCTTGTCCAACTTTTTTTGTTTTAGATTCATAACAGTGGATTTTATGTGTTATAATGTCATAAACGGGTAAGCTTCTAAGGAATATGATGGATTTCACTGGTTTAAACAATATTAATATGCGTCTCATAGGCTATTTATGTTAATGCTTTAGTAATTGAAACTGAGAAGTTATGCTACTGGAAATAACAATCTTACGATGTAATAGAATATTTCTTATGACAAAATAATTGTAATAGTAATTTTAAAAAAATTTGGAAAATCCAAAAGTGCACGCCTCATAACGCTTATCCATTTTTTAAGAATAAAATAAATTGTGTAATTGATTAAAAAAATAATAATAATTAAGTAATTTCTTACAGAGTAATTTTTATTTTTTTTTTTTAAGATCGGCGCTCGTTTTTCTTGTCATGCACAGTAAAAAAATTTAACACAAATATCCACAGATTCGGTAGAATCTGGCGCCAAGTTCCGTTCAAATCCGTTGTCAACGGAGCGCCAGACTACCAACTGTGTTTACTGTAAGCAGAACGGTATTTTGAGATTGCAAAATTTTATTTAATTCTACGGTACTTTTTTTTCCTAAATTGTATATTATAACAGTAATTCATACTTTAATTTACTGTTATTAATTAATTATATTCACATATAACAATTAATCTACTTGAAATTAATAAATTTAATCAGCACAAACTATAGCAACGCAAAAATTTCATGTACTTGAAGTTTCGAACGTTCAACTGAACGAATAATATAAATTTCGATCCTGACTTTTTTTCGATGGGCAAAGTGATCAGCCACAGACTAAATAATTCGAGAATACATAGTAATCCTTCATTAGATGGGAAACTACAGTCAAAAAAAGATATTTCACAGCTTGCATATACACCCGCCAGGGTGCACTGGAATTATTTTTACATAAACTGTAGCCTCAAGGGAATAGTTTGCTATAAAAAAAATGCACCCAACGCGAGATTTAAGTTGGTATCAATTGTAAATTTTTATTATAATTAAAAAAAATACTAAAATCCGAACAAAAACAGTTTCACTGTAAAAAAAACGCGCCAAGTCCACGTTTATAAGACTATTAAGAAAAAAAAATTAGTTTTTTCTTTACAAAAAGATGTAAAATAAAAAAATTAAAAAATCCAAGTAACTGATATGATTGTTTATGATTTTCGGAAATTAAAAAAAATTTTGTAAATTTAAAAATTAAAAAAACAATTTTGGAACGTATTTAGTGTGCGCGGTTGCAAAATATTTTACTTTTAACTAAATTCGTAAAATCTATTTACTAGGACTTTAAAAAAATTGAAATACACAATATGACGCACACCAAGTACGTTCCAAAATTGTTTTTTTAATTTTTAAATTTCTAAATATTTTTCTGGAAGTGGCAGAGATAGCCGGGCGGTACTCGTCTGACTTGGGCGATCACCCATTTAAGCAACAACTTGAATGAGTGACCACTCTAGTCAGCGTTGGCTAGCGCGAGGGATCTCTGCACACTAGGAGAGGGGCCTAATGCTCCAGTGGTCGATAAAGAAGAATTTCTTATCAATCAATGTAGACTTAACTCAGCTCCGACTGTACTAACATGGGTTTTCTCTGTGGTTTCCCCATGTTTCTGTTCCAATACCCGAGTGGTGAGGACCAGGGTGAATACGGTACAGAAGGCACAAGTCGGTCCACAGCCGCATTAAGAAGTGTGTGTTGGGAATAAAAAATCCCGACATGCAGGGGGGTGGGGTTGAAGAGTAGGTAATAAGTGAAGTGATAATAATAATTGAGGTAAAAATACAGAGTAGAGCTCGAAAAAGTTTTGTGTAACAAGGGAAGTGAAAAAATAATACCCCACCCTCCCTTGTACAACACTGACCAAGTGATACAAGTAAAACTCCCATTATTATTATATTACAATTAAAAAGATCAAAAATATTGTTTTTAAAAGTTGACAGAAAAATATACTTGATTGGAGATCTCAACTTTTTTTTTCCTTGGGAGCTTATAAAGATAAAATGCTAAATTTTATTCAGTATAAAACCGTTCGGTAGCTGACATATATAAGCAGTACATGGTTTTGCACTGAGATGCACCGAGATAACGCTGGCAATAAGCGAATAATGTATTTTTATTTAAATTATTGATTTCAAAAGCTTGCCACAACAAATATTGCCATGGATACTTTGTATTATTTTCACAATTTTTTCTGCATTGCACGTCACTAGAAAGTTTTTCTTTGAAGAAAGCAGACGTTCAGTCTTTTCGAGAAAAATTTCGCATTTCACCGAAAAATTACAGAAATTTCCATTAATTTATATAAAAAATAATTCAATGTTACAAAAATCGAATATGAAGCAAGGAATTATCTTTTTCTGTTTGGTTATTGCGAGCGTCAGCGGGAATAAAATGATAATTAACGATCGCCAGCAAGAAAATTCTTTAGGACGTCTGAAGCACGATGCGGTAAGTCTTATTGCTTATTTAAAAAAAAAAAAAACTTCAATTTAAAATAAAAATTTAATGAAACGATTATTCACAGAGGGAATTGGTTGAAATGTGTTTCACCAATAATTCAAATCTAGTGATGATCTCCGAGGATTTGCTCGATGATAATTGGAACCATGGGGAAAATTCGCTGATTGTAATCGACCACAAATTCAACAAACAGATCACAGGTTTTCTCCCTGCGTATCCGATATATATCCTTTCATTTAGATCGATCGATAATCTAAAACCGGTCGTCGACAATCTCCAAAGATCAAAGTTTTGGAACACAGGATCGCCGTTTCTGATGGTCAGAACCGGGTCGCGTTGTTCCAACACCAAGAAAATACTAGAGTTCATGTGGAACCGAGATTTTCTCTCTGTTTATTACCTGTGCAAGAATAAAAATTCGTCGGTAATCTACATGCTGAATCCTTATGCAAGCTACGCTCCGGCGCCATGGAAGCTGATTGAAAAATTTGGTGACAGAGACAAGAAACTTACTCTCTTCAGACTCGAATATATAAAAGGTACTTTAAATATTGAATACTTACCCTCGTGGTTTTGAGAATGCCGTAAAAATACCGTAATTTTTCGGCATTTATGCTCATGCCGTATATTTACCGTTATAATTCGATAATAATGTGGTTAAAACTATTATAGTTGTTTTGGCCAATTTTTATACTCTAATTATCCAGTATATATTGCACTTATGCTGTACAGTTACCAAAAATATACTGTACAATTACCGCATTAATGCCCAAATTTTACCCAAAAATTTCCAAATAATTACTGTAATGATACAGTAATTTTGCCGAATATTTTCTGATATAATGGATAATTATTAAAGATTTGGTTTTATTTTCAGTTCACTTCTATGTTAGAAATGAATAAAATGAAAAATTTCCAATTTTGCTTTTTATTCTCCATCGCTACTATGCAAAAACAAATATTGTTTTTGAATAAATACTATGTAGAATATTATTTTTTAATTAGGTATTTAGCGATAATGAATATAAAGGAATACATATGTTAAGTAAATATATTCTAATTTTAATTTCAATCTTTAATTTCTCACTTCGAAAATTGCAAATTTTCTAAAATCGAAAAGTTATATTGTTTCACATACATAATTATATTATTTAATTTTAAAAATGCTTATCGTAAGATGGACGGTATGGCTTATTGTATATAGAATAAGCAAAAAGAAAATTTGGTATAGACCGGGTAGCTCAAATGGTAGAGTAGCCAACATGTCTTTTGGAGGTTCTGGGTTCGAATCCCAGTCCGGGCATTATTTAATATTACACCATTTTTTAAAGATGGTTTTAATACAGGGATTTTACCACCTTATAACCATAAGTATGCCGCATTTTCAGCGTAAATTATTCGCATTTTTACGGTAAATGTTCCGTAATTCTTCGATGAAAAAACTAACCAAAACATTTTTTCGACATTTACAAAACCGCTAGGGTAAGTAGTGTCCTAAAAATTATAACTCGTTCCTTATTTTCAGACCCACAGATTTGCAAGAGCATCACCTTTGACAAGACGGATCATCTAGAGGACTATACTGGAGAAACAAAAATTTCAATTGTGACCAAAAAGACTGATTTTCTAACGGGAATCAGCGAAATAATTAACAATGAACAGTTTGTAATCGGAATAAGCTTGCTGTTAATCATGTTTACAATAGTAATGGTGATCATCATCAAGGATGACATAGGTTTAGCTGTAATGAAAATGGCGAGGTTAGTTACTGGTATGGCGCTTGAAACTCCACTCAATCGTCTTGCGATAAAGGTTATATTCTTCTTTGGTTTCCTGTTTACGTTTCTGATAGTTCCTGATTGTCTGGGCAACATAACAGCTACGTTAACGAATCCTCCGAAGCGTAACGTCGATAGTCTGGAGGATTTCTATGAGAACTAATTCCATGTATACTATTTAGACATATTAGAGAGTGATATTATGAATAAACAACTGTGGGTCACTGATGAAGATAGAAAATATATTCACCCAATTTCATATGTGGACATCAAGAAATGTGTTTTAAACGTAAGAAAAAATTCGACAATAGCTTGCATTTATTTTACAGACCACTCACTGATGATGTCAAGTAAAGAGATAATGATCTGTACATTTCAACGGAGGCTATCTCCAAGGAGCTATTAGTTTCTTGGGCCACGAAGAATTGGCCCTTGATGAGTAAGTTCAACAAAATGGCGCTTAAAGCTGCGGATCCAGGATTGGGAGACACTTTTATTCAAAAAGAGGTTTCTCAATAGGGTAATGGAGGAAAGTAAAAAGAAAACAAGAATTAAAGAGATGGAAAAGTATGAGCACTTTGATTATGATGAATTGATTTTTAATTATTACTAGAATTGAATTTACGCGCGCAAGCGCGCGCCTTGGCTATAGAGTTTGCATACATTTTCATGCTTATGATATATTCGACCAATCACGTTACGAATAGTTTGATGCCACATACATTTCATCTCAATTTTATATTAGGATTTCTTTGGGTTTCTTATTGCGCTCGGGATCATGATTTTCGGGATTGAGATAATACTTTCAAGATATTTGAGAATTTACTGACAATTTTAAATTTGCGTGCGTCAACAGTTAGTTTGTTTGTGTATTGAACTTTGTTAATTATTGTTAAGTGTGATTTCAAAGTTTGAATCCAATTAAAGAGTGGTTTTTCATTCGATCGTTATCTGAAAGATAACTTTCAGAAGTATATTAATGTTTTTTTAACTTCCCGCTAAAAAAATTGAAAATTTTCAAAAATCGGGAAGTTATTGGTTTTAAATAAATAGATTTTAAGACGATTAATAAAATCTGCCATTAGTTGATAAACAATGGTTTTATTAAGATAACATCCCGATAAATTTTGATTTTTTGAAAAAAATTCATTGATCTGCAGAAGAAAAAGGTATTTTTACTATTTAAATCTTAAATTTGTCAAACAAAAGAAATCAATTATGTCTAACGCAAAATAAACGGTTAATTACTTTTGAATTTTATTTTAAAGACGAATAACTTTGAAAGGAGTGAATTTGATGAAAAATGATAGGAGACCTTTTTTGTAGAGAATGAAATTTTACTACAGAATAATTATTTGCTTTATGAAAAAAATTGATATTTATGGTGGTTACCAAAATCCAGAATCAAAATTAAAAAATTGAAAAAATAAATCAATGTTTAAGGCTCGATTACAAGGCTCGAAAACGATTCGTCCTTCGTCAATTTACTAAGAAAGCTTTTTTGTAGGGAATTCAATTTCCTTCAAGGATATGGCATGATAGATTTTGAGAAATCTCAAGAAAGCTGCAAAAAAATTTTTTTTCAAATGTGGTTTTTTTGGGATAATTTAATAGTAATGGTTTTTATTTGTATCACATTGACAGTGTTTTACAAAAATATTTTCTAAATAGAAAGATAAGCAGCGCAGTCATTCTATTTAGCTTAGTTTATGTTTGGAATAACTTTTAAACGGCTCTACCAATCTATCCCAAAAACTAATCAGCTCTTAACATAAAAAAACCACGGCGATCGCCGCCAGCCCGGTTGAAATCGGTTGATTCGTTCGTGAGTTATCGTTGTCGATAGAAAACCGAAAAAAGTGTTTTTTTGGAATTACTTCGAAATTTCTGATTCGATCAATTGAAACTTAAAGATTCTTCATGAGCTTAAAAAATTGCGTCAAATGCCGCAAACCGCGTAAAAATTGGTTCATTTATTCAAAAGTTATTGCGGGTTAAAAATAAAAAAAATAGTGTTTCATTAAACTTCTATTAGATTTTTGAGCTCGAAGAGCTCAAAAATGCAATAAGTGCAATTCTGAGCGCTTAAGTATGGAGTTAGCAGGAAGTTGCAGGGATGGCTTTTAGGGTCAACCGATTTTCTAATTTTTTTTACAAAGTCATCATTTCATCAAGACATTACCCCAGAGTACTGACTAAACAAGATTTATTTTCAGATAAGAAAAATACTATTGTTTTTTAATAGTTTTATCGAGAATATATGATTTTTTTAACACACTTTAATTATTGTGAAATTATGAAAATTTTAAATATTAATTTAACTAAAGTTAAAAGAATTTTGAAAAAATTAAGTAATAAATAATTTATTCTTTTGACGATATATAAAAATCTAAATAAATAATGCAAGTTATACTGAGCTGTAACTAGCAAAGTCATCAATATATCTCACCACAAAATTATGATTATTAATATAATAACTAAACAGCTTTCCCTTGTATTTATTTCTTCGTCTTACGCCTTATTAACTCGTGAAAACTCTTTTTAAATAAATAAACCTCTTAATTATAAATCATTAAGCTGTCAAAAATTTTTCTGACGTACTTTCTAGGTAAAATCGATTATTTTTAATAAAAATTGTAATTTTCTGATAAAAAAAACTTTTTTTAATTTAAAAATTTTATTTTTTAAATGAAGAAATAAAAATTTTCATCGCAGTAATTTTTTTAGTGAAAAAAAAAATTTGATTTGGAAAAATAAAATTTTAACTTGTGAATTTTTAAAAATTTTAAACAAATTAATTTATTTTTTTTTCAAAAAAAATTTTTTTTTTCATAAAATTACTAAAAAATTTTACACAAAAAATTTTAACTTGTAAACTTTTATCCAAAATTATTTTTTCCCAAATCTATAAAAATTTTTTTTTAAATAACAATTTTTATTTGTTCAACTAAAAAATAAAAATTTTAAACAAATTAATTTCTAATTACAATATTGTTAATTTTTTAAGAAATAAATTTTCTTATACTTTAAAAGGAAGCAACACTCATTTATTGTTGACAAAGTGAAAAAAAAATTGACTTAAAAAAATTCTGAGATAAATGTAATTGTAATTGGTTTTAAATAGTAGATTGATAGATTGGTAAGAAGGAAGGAACTGAATTAAACTTAAGATAAGAGTGAAATTAACTAGCTTGTTAAAGTACTAAGCGATAATAAGAAATCTCAACAAAGATATAAAGATAAACAGTTAAATTGGAATAGCTAGTCTAGTGTCTATAAGTGTCTGGCCCAATGATGTAGGATCGGATAGAAATCACACGGAGACAAGTGAAAGCCATGTGGGAGTAAAAAGCACGCAATGAAGGGAACAAGAGTATGTACTATAAAATAATGCATAACAATAGTTCCCATGGTATGTAATACGAGTTATTGTAGAGTACGAAATTATCTCGTGTATTTTTATTATTTTTTTTATGTACTTACACTCATATACTGTCTCAAGCCCACACGTAAAAAGATAAATAAAGAATCGTTGCATCATATAATTATTTTATATCGAAGCTATTTTACTTGAGATAATATAATCTTTAATGTTATCCATTACCTCGGTACAATCTCAATATTATATTACTAATTAATGTAATTTCATTACGAGTTTCATTTTATTAATTAACAGCTATTTAATAAAATTTATTATTATTCTTTTATATTTTAACTTTATTTGTTTATTTTTGATACATGTTCAATATAAAGATACAAAAAATTGTTATATGTTTATTTGGATTTATGCTAATTACTATTATTATGTAATACAAGTATAAAAATAATATACTAAATAATTAGTTTTTATTTTATTTATTATTAACGATAATATGTCTGTTAGAAATTTTATTTCATACAGTTATATTATCGAATTATTTACAATTCGCATTAATAATGCTTCAATGAGCGTAAAGTGTGTGTAAAGTTAAATTTTGAAGATGCAGGAAGAGAATTTGTAAATAAAAAAAAATTTTTCTTGTGTACTTTGATGTTTTGATTTAAAAAATACTAAAAAAAGTAAATAGAAAATTTTTTACTTTTTATAATATTTTAATTTAGAATAAATAAAAAAAAATATTGAAACAATTAATTTCTTTTATTAATATTAGAATTTTTAAATCATAAATTTTTTCCGTGCTAAAAAAATAAAAAAATAGTTAAAAAATTTTAATTTTTAATATTTTTACATTAAAATTTTACTGAAAATTTACAAAAAAAAAAATGTATGATAATTTTGTAGTAAGATTGAAAATTATAAATTAATATTTTTTATATTTTTTTACTAAATTTTATACAAATATTTTTATTAAGGACTAAAAAAAATTGGATTAATTCGAAAATTGAACTTCTAAAAAAAGTTAAAAATTTTTGACAACAAAAATACGGGCAAAAATTGCTTCTTTCTGTAAAATTGTTCAAAAATTTCGACTTTCTTACACTAAAAATAATTAAACAATAAAATTTATTAACATTAAAGTTAGCAGTCACTTGATTATTTTTTAGTTTTTTTTTTTTTAACAAATGAATTTGTTAAAAAAAATTATTTTTGAAAAATTGCATTTTTAATTTTTTAAAATTTCTACACGTCAATTTTTTTTTATAATTTTTTTTTCCATAATTTATTTGTTAAAAAAATTCTTAAAATTATCAAATATCTGCTAAATTAATTTTCACTAAAATTTAAACAAAAAAATAAAAATTTGACCAATTAACGCTTTTGTGACATTAGTAATGCGATGGATGAATATTAAAATGATAAAATTATGCTACATATATGGACGGACAAGTAGACGCAATCACAATTTATATTCTTTTATCAGAGTTATAAGATTAATGTCTCAGTTATTACCCTTATAATTTAGATTTTCAAAACTAAAAATATTAATAATAAAAATACTGTATATTTGATCGTTATCTTTATTAATATTTTCGATTCCATCATTTTCCTATTTTTACGGCCTTGTATTTAGAAACTTTTAAGTATATGGCATCGTTTGGGCAGGTAATTTACTAAAATATATCCAATATCTTGTATAAAAAACAAACGAAATATTTATTTTAAATTCAACACAAATAGGAACAACGATAAAACGATTAACTGATCCATTAACATTATAGAAATCTTAATCCTAAGAAAAAAAAAAAACATTATTTTGGCAACTGCGACTTGCAATTGAGTATTAAACAGTATCAACGATATATTCATAATGTGCCATCGCGATTTAACGGAATTAAAATAATTAAAAATTTACAAATTACTCGAGAAGCTTTCAATCATAACAATATAAACTCTAATTTTTCAAAATCTTCAATTTTTTAACATTAGTTTCCAAATTCTAACAATTTTTTCACACAGTACTTCTGTAAATGCAAAAATAACCTTTTGATCCAAAGCTCCTCACAAATCGAAATCTATTATCATGAAAATAATAATATTAAAAGTGTATATCCACACATCAAACATAATACATAATATATAATAGCCGCTGTTTAAATTATCATAAATTGGATAAAAGAACCCTAATTATGCATAGAGTTACGTGGAGTAACTGTGCGCAGCGGGTAAGTGTGCGCAACCTCTTTATTTATCAATGAGGAGGGGGAAGTTTGTGATATGTGTAGGCAAATTAAAGGTTTGTTGGTGGAAAATTAGCTTATGCAAGAAAAACCCATATGGTATCATTCGTTTACTTAAAAAGTAAAATATTAAGAATCCTGTGGCGTAAAGGTAAAATTTACTGTCAAGGCAAAGATTGTCACACTGTACTAAGGATAGTAACTAAAGTAAATTAATTTTGTTTTCTGTTAATAATATACTTGAGCTTTTTATTTAGCATAACATTTCAAGTTAAGTTACGTCTCAATAGCTATCTAAGTATTATTAAAATCAGTCTGCTTAGGGCATTAAAAATCCACTTAGTTCCCTTAGTTGCGCAAATTTATCCCCACGAGTGCGCGCACTACCCTTAGTACAGGGTAAGTGTGCGCAATTTTAATCATCCAGATTACTCCCTTTCTTCAAACTTTAAGATTTCATTTCTCAATTTATTACCTAAATAAATACTCAGCTTGTTTAATTTTGACACCAATTTATATGCGCACACTTGCCCCACATGACTCTTTCAACGGCCCATACTCTCACTCTTAAACCTCTCTAGGACAATTTTCTTTCTTAAGCTAACTGAAACCCAGCAGTGCTACCACGCAAGAACTGATCAATCTGGCTCAACGAAAGCGGAGCATCTCTCTGATTCTGTGACGGAGCAACAGCATAATAATAAGAATTAGGATCTCTCTGAGAAGCAAGATACTGATACTTGGGCTCCGGCTGCTGTTGCTGCTGCTGGCGTTGTTGCTGCTGAGCAAAAAGCTGCTGAGACTGTAGCAATTGATCAGTTTGCTGCTGGCGATAGATAGTCTCCTGAGGTTGAGATCTGGGAGTGGGTCGAGGAGCCTGTTGAGCCTGTTGGGCCTGGTACTGCTGTCTCTGCTGTTGTAACTGTTGGTGTCTCTGCTGCTGTTGAAGAACGGCATGAGCCTGAACTTCCTGCTGAGCCACATACGGCTGCAACTTGTGATTGACCCTATAGTCTCCCAGATTTTGCGGCAAGCTTTGGTACAATTGTGTGTTGTACTGTCCACTGCTGGGATCGTAAACCAGCTCTGATTGGTAAATTGGCTCTGCCTTGACAGAGGACACTTTGGTAACAGGTCGGTTCGTCACCGGGACAGTTTTGACGTATCGCTCCAGTTCTGCAGCGAAGTTCAGGTGCACGTCATTGGAAGACGGTGAAGGTATCAAAGAATTGGCAGTGGTGCTCCTTTGTCTGGCGTAGACGACTCCGGGCCTTTCGGTGCTGGTGGGCGAGACGTATTGAGAAGCGATTTGCAAGACGTGGGGCCTTGGGGTGATGGCGACTGTCGATTGTGGACGAGGTGACGTTGACTCCAGGGCCTGGTAAGAAGGTGTGGGCACGTGGCGTGAAGTTGTGGGACTTGCCAAACTGTGGTACCGAGGTGCTGGGGAGGTTACTCTATAGACAGGACTGGCAGTGGTGCTAGCAGACTGGGTGACGGCATTTGGACTCTCGTAAGAGAGACTCTCGCCCTGGACTTGAGAAACCTGGAGGTAATTCGGACGAGGCTTCGGACGGTAAGTTGGTCGAATTGCGGGCTCGTCGTTAGCTTTCAATTCTTGACTGGCTTCCTCGTCTTCCAGGTTCAGCTCGCTTTGGAAAATGGTCGTGGGTGGTCGAGCTGTGGACTTTCGGGGGTAGTTTTGAGGAACGGGTCTAGGACGGATCAGCGGATAGTTTGCTGGGCCACCAACTTCATCTGGCTCCTGCTTGCTGGGTAATTCATCATCTTCTTCCTTTGGAGCGTTGGGGTCACAAGGATTTCCAGAGACGTACTCGAATTCACGACGGTTGCCGTCTGGGTCGATGTAACCGTACTTTCCGCGGACTACACAGTCGGTTCCACGGGTTTCTTCCTTGAAGGAACCGTCAGCGGCTTCATATCCGAAGGTGAATGACCCGTCGTCGTTTACTTTGTTGTAATTACGGATTGTTTGGACTGGCGGAAGCTTTGAAGGGCTTGATATGTCTTTAGAGCGCGGGGATGGAAGCGCTCGAGTTCGTGGTTGGTATTCTTGTTGTTGGCGCTGGGATAGGTAACCCTCGCCGTCTTCTATGTCTACTTCTTCAGCGGCGGATACTCGCGCGTCTTCATCTTCGTAGTAGATCTGCGGTACTGCTGCTTGAGGACGCAATTGGACTCGGCGTGCATAGACTAGGGTTATCGTTAGATAAACCTGGAAAAAAAATTTTGATATTATTTTATGGAAATTTTTTAGTGGTGAATTTTTATTTTTATAATTATTAATTGCAATCTTAAGTCATCAATAAACGTTGATGTAAATATTAATTGTTAAAATTTACATGAGACGTTTTTGGATTTAAATAGAAATATTAACTGGAAATAAACTTATTTAGATTTCAATGGATTTGATTCGAACTACCCGTGTAAAAAAAAAATCATCTTAAAAGTGTCTTAAAAATGTCGTTTGTTTAAGATCTCAAACGTGTGACGCGCCCCTATATTTTATATAAATTTAATAATTAATGTATTATTTATTAATTAATAAGAGCAAAATAAAAATAAAATACTCGAGTATTTTATTTGAGTGCGAGAGAAAAGACAGCCACGCGCAGCCTACTCGAGAAAAGAAAGGGAAGAGAGAGAGAGAGACGGCGAGAGCGCCGGAGACAAGCCAAGAGTAGGGGAAGCAGCCGGGAAGCCCAGGAGAATAGTTCTCGCGAGCGCCGTGAGGCAGCGCGGTGTCGCTCAGACTGTTCGCGCGGAGACTATCGCTCCAGAAGTGTTAAAAGCAATTTTCTGATCATTTTTCGTCAGATCAGCTTGGGCTTCCGAGCGAGTGGTACACTCTGCGGAGAAGTTACAAGTGCTGTGCCGAGAGCAGTTGGAATTGTTATATACTTAGTATGTACGTTCTGTAATAATCCTGCTCACACAGTGGATCGCTTTGTCGCCAGGTTGACTTTAGGTACTCGAGTCACCGAATAGCCTCTATTGCACGGGAAGAGGTGAGGTTGTGGTACACGACCTGTCGTTCTCGTAACGAATATTGTGGGTAATAGCTAGGAGGTTGTGGACACCTGGATAAGGAGGTACTTCTTATCGGAACACCTAGGGGGAGATACGGCTGGGCGTCGGGGTACCTGACACAATCCCGGTATCTCTATATTTGGACAACCAAGCCTCTCTTGGTTGATAGAGGGAACTGGGGAGAGATTAGATAGGACCGCGGACGCGACGCGAAGTCCCCAGTAGGCTGCAAGTAGGTTACGGTTTGTCGAGAGTAATTGTAAATGTATATATTAGATTTTGGGGTAAAAGTTAAGATAATACGTATGTCTATGGTTTGTAATGTATGGAGTATTGAATATTGTATAGTTGTATTGTATCTTGGTTTGCAATAACGAATTTGAGTTTATTATTATTTTTATGAGATTTGGTGAATAAATTAACCTTATAGTTGGAATCTGTGTTATTATTTGGCTAATATTAGTTAGATGTAAGTTTATCTGTGTTGCGTGATCCCCATCCCGACCCTGGACACGGCGAGCTTGAGCACGGGGAAATCGTGTTTATCACAACGAGGCTTTCAAACCTTCCGCAACGTCACAAACGTGACACTAACCAAGACTATTTTAAGACGCCAAAAAGATAAATCTGAGAGCAGATTTTTTAAATTTAGTTCTCGAATTTGTTATGAAAATTAATTTTCTGCGAAAATCTATTGATTTTTAACAATACAATAATAATTCAAGGTCTATTTAAATTTTCTAACATTCTAATAAATTTATTTTAAGATTATGTTCTTAGTTTTGTCAAACAAAATGAGTAAAAATAATTTCACATGTTAAACGCCTATAAACAATCGTATTTAAAATGATTTTAAGGATTAGAAAGTATTCAAAATGAAATAATTTGTAATATTGTTTAATCATTTTGTTTAATAAGAATATTTAAGTCCGAAAAATTTAAATTTATTTTTTTAAGACTCACAATATTTTATCCTAAATTTCCAAAAGTAATTGTAACTAAAAAAAAAGACTTTTTTTTTTATGAAAAATCGTGTTTTTTGTAAATATAACCGGAAAAGTTCAATAAACTCTAAATTACCGCATTTAAATATCACTATTTGAAACAATATTATTTGGTCATAGTAATTTTACTTATTAGTAATCATTTTTCCATGTATGGTTTCCGAAAGTTACAAGTTATAATTTTCAGCCATTTACGTCGTGACTCTAAATAAAGTTGGTTATTTGTATTGATAATAATTTACCTCCGCACCTTTAAATTAATAAATTTATGTAGAGAAATTATCATTTCTAATAGATCACTTATTTATATTAATGAATCACTTTGTAGTTAGTAAATTAAATATTACACACTCAAGATTTTTATCTAGAAATTTTTATTTATTTTTGACAGTAATTAATTTTATTATTTTACAATAAATTAATTGATATTATTATTTAAGATGCAAATTAAAAAGATTTTATAAAAAAAAATTTTTTTTACTAATGTGTAATATTAGTTGCAGAGAAAAATTTGTTGTTTAGTAAAATAAAAATAAAATCAGTACATTTATATTATCGTAGCTAAAAATTTCACCGTATTTCGAAAAGTTTCAGCGAAATAAAAATTAATAATTGACCATAAATGCATTACAAAAAAAAATTATAAAATAAAATGAAAATTAAGTTAGCCGACATCTGAAAATTAAAAAAATTTTTTTTTATTAAAAAAATTGGTAGAAAAAAAATTTTAAAAAAATGTCACTTGTAAAAAACTTGAAAAACTATAAGTGCAATTTTTTATAATATCTTTTTAGTTGTAATTTAATTAATAAAAAAAATTAAAAAATTTTTAGACGTCTGCTAACTTTAGTGTCATAAAATAAAATCAAAATTAGTACAATTATTTATTAAAATAAAATTAACAAATTTTTTTCAAAGTTTTCATTTTTGATATAAGAAAGTTTGATTAAAAAATCCTTGATTTATACACAGTAAAAAATTTTAATGTTAAATATTTAACACTTTTTTGTATTGATTAAACAAAATAAATATTAAATTTTCACATAAAAGTGTTAAATATTTAACCCAAAGTTTTTTGACGCAGACGTAAAATTTTTTACCGTATAAAAAATTTCTCTAAAAAATAAAATTATTATTTCCAAAACTCATATTCTCAATTTTCTAGTTTTCTGGATTGTAACACAAACTTTTACCAGTGGATAATTGAAACAAAAAACCTCAGTAATCATGACTGGCAATGCAAGTATCCAGCCAGCCCTTAAAAAACTAAAGTGAGTGTCATTGCTCATTATTTAAACAACTAAACGACAATGTTATAAATAAAACATTGCAGTGAATAAAGATGAAAGATATGAGTAAAAAGTGAATTTGTTGAAGGATGAAAAAATTGAAACGAAAGTTTGAGAAAATGCGTAATGCTTCCGTCTGAGCCAGTACTGGAGCGTACTTATCGTATAGTAAGCAAAGTAAGTAAATGCTTTGTGTAAGCACCAATTGTGAGAACCTTAAGTATTCGTTACTCTGACGTAATATGTATGACTTATATACATGGATAAGTGTGTACATAATATACAACATATAAAATAAAATATATTGAGTCTGTCCCGCGTGTGAGTGACCTAAATCCGGGATAGGACGCGCGGCCCACGGCGACCTAGCGTGAGATTCAGATTGAGCGCGTCGTAACTCGCGCTCACTCTCCTTGAACCCGCGGCGGCGGCGGCGGCGGATGTAATGCTCAATGCAACCACGCCTGGATCTAGATTTGTTAACTACAATATATATATACATATATATTAAATAATCCGAGTAAACTTATACTTTTAGTTAAAATC